>CAUYUJ010015190.1:258927-283927 GCA_963575745.1 Prorocentrum cordatum | reverse complement strand
CCCGTCCTCATCCGATGAAGATGAGGAGTGAGGCAAGGAGGAGGACGAAGGATCGAGGTCGACGACCAAGGGCGGAAGATACAGGGGGAGGAGGAAGAGGAGGAGGAGGAGGAGGAGGAGGAGGAGGAGGAGGAAGAGGAACAAGCTCGAGCTTCGAGGACGAGGGGAGAGTTTGAAGATACTCGAAGAGGGGATTGAGGAGGAAGAGGAGGAGGAGCAGCAGCAGAAGCAGGAGGAGGATCAAATACGGCACGCACACCCTTGACGCCATGCCATGACATTTTTCAATAAGTGCTGTACTCACCGTTACTCAAAAGCGCGCAATAGTGTGTCATACGACGTGCACAACTGACTAAAGGCACTGGCGCGGTGAACCTTCCCTTGGAAAGTGCGTGCATCTTGCCAAGGTCAACGCGCCAGGGCCGCAGACGTGGCCCCGCCAAGGGAGGTCCTGGTCCCTGCAGCCACCGACGCGTAGGGTAGCCACGGGGACCTGAAGGGGGGTCAGTCGGGCTGAGCTTGCCTGGCAAACTGAAGGATGCGTGCACTACTCGCTAAGCTGGCAAACCTCTGGGTCCTTGGGTATACCCCTTGAGAGGCCAAGTATTCAGCAATGATCTGCTTGTCCGACTGAGGAGGAGGAGGAGGAGGAGGAGGAGGAGGATGAGGAGGAGGAGGAGGAGGAGGAGGACGAAGCCCACAGGGCTCCGAACTCGGGGCGACAGAAGATTCGAGGAGGAGAGGAGCAGACGATTGCAGGCGGGCGGCAGGCGAGACAGGTGAGAAGTGAGGTGAGGGCTAAGGGGGTTTCACGGGCCTGGTCGAAGATGATGCCGCACCAGCTCCCGTCGTCGCAGGCGTGGTGCCCGTTGGAGAGGAAGTGTCGCCAAAGAAGGAAAATCATCCAGATCTTTGATAGAGTCACTATCTGGAACTGGAACGTGTGGGTTGGCACCAAAACGAGTATTCATGGCTTCACCTTTCGTACCCATGCCATTCCCACCTTCGGTAGCTTCTCTCATGTCTGGTGTATGGTCCAAGTCGTTGAACACCTGGATGTCTTCAGCAATAATCACACGAGCCTCCAAGAAATTCTGGATCTCCCGCTCCATGTTAGTAGCTGGGGCTTTGCCGGATTTCCGCGTGCATTGTGGGATCTGTTCCATCGACTTGATTAGAATAACGCGGAGGCCCGCGTCTCTGACCGAAAGGGTAATCCTGCGACGTGATTTCTGGTAAACTTTGTCCTGGCGGCAAAATAGAAGTAGCTCGCACTTGTGCTCGACTGTGTATCCGTCGTAGTCCGACCATGCCTGAGCCACTGCATGCTGGCTCGCTGGTCCGATGGTGTCGCCCAGGCTGTGGAGATCCTTGAGCAGGCCGCGAGGAAGAGGAGGAGAGAGGAGGTGGATGGAGGATGGAGGATAAAGGATCGAGGAGGAGGCTGGCGAATCGCCTCCACGGGGGGATGGCGTAGTACCCGAACCCCTCTGAGGACAGCACAAATCGCCCCACCCCCACCCCCAGCCAGGACCCCCACTCCCGACCTGGTGATCCAGATGTCCACGCTGGGGGTGGTGGTGGTGGTGGTGGTTTTTTGGCCCATGGGAGCCCCAAGAAGCCACCCCCACCCCCTACCTGGACATCTGGATCAGGTCGGAAAAGGGGCTCCTGGCTGGCATCGGGGGACTCGCGTGCACCACGTGGACGCCGCCGTGCACCAGGTCCGCTGATACACCCTTCGGAGCTGCATCAAGAAGCTGCCGCGCCATAGAGGCATAAGAGGAGGAGCGCGCCGACGAGAGCACCGAACAAAGGGCGACGACCGGCGCGACAAGCACCCCAGCACAGCACAGAGCACCACCGGAGACGACTGGCGCGACAAGACGACTGGCGCCGTGCTGACGACGTACGCTGTGAGCCACGAGCAGACCGAGACACGAGCAGAACTGCGTGGGCCAACAGACCTCCTGGAGTCTCCAGCGGAGCCACAAAAACCCACACCCCCGCTCCTCGAGGACTGCCGGCCGCACTTCGAGGGCTCGAGGGCCCCCCCCGGCAGAGCGTCCAGGGCCGCCAGCGGAACTGCCAGTGCCACCTGCCGATCCACGAGAACCGCCACCAGAACCACGAGGGGGCACCTGCTGGGCATCGCTCGGACGTCCATTCCCTGTGTTTTTGTTCGGTTTCGTGCGTGTTTTTTTCGCCAAATGATCAAGGACGCTCCTCGATCGTCCTCGCCGAAAGAAAAATGCACACGTCCGAGCGATGCCAAGCCTGCTGAGCTGCTAGGACCACCATCGGAGCCGCGAGGTCAACGAGCTGTGGTGCTTGGGCCCCCAGCGGAGCTGCAAGGGCAAGCCGCTCACCTAGGAGAACTGCTTCGGCCACCAGCTGAGCCACCAGGGACAGCCGCTGAGATAAGAGAACCGCCGCTAGAGCTTCGACGACCACCTGCAGACCTACCGGGGCCTCGAGCTGAACGAGGGCTGCAAACCGAGCTACTTCAGCCACCGGCTGAACCACGAGGGCCACCAGCGGAGCCGCGAGAGCTCCCGGCAGAGCTCCGAGGGCTACCTGAGCTACGAGAGCAAGCAGCCGAGCTACCACGGCCACCAGAAGAGCCGCTACCACGAGATCCAGGCAAGATTGCAGCCACATGCCAGGACAAATGGGACAGAGAACTCCAGCCGCGGATCAGCACAATAGAGGCCGTTCACGAAGCGGGCCACATCTCCTACGACGAATACAAAAAGCACATCGCCATTGCGCACCGCCGTATGAGAGGATGAGAGGCCAGCTTACGACCCTACAGGAACTACCACATGATCTTCGTGTAGCACCTCGCGATGATGATGGTGAGAACGGCCAACCTTAAGCCGGATAACATGGAGCTGAGCACGAGGTTAACCACATCTACTTGATCAACTAAAGCATTTTGTGAGTGGTCCGGCCGCTCACCCATACCCCCATCCCTCCTCTTGCGGGCGCGCACACAGGGGTAGGGGGAAGGAGGAAGGTTTCCTGGTGGAGGCTGCTTCTTAGAAGGTGCCAGCCTTACGTCTATAGAGGAACCTGCGCCTTCTGAGAATAAAGGTGCTTATGAGAAGCCTTCCCCCCCTCCCCCTACCCCCCTCTGCGCATGCCCGATCCTCCCTCTCATTGTTATCATATTGTCTATGCATGCTTCCCTCCTCCTTCCCTTTCCCTCTACTGGGGGCAACGAAAGGGAGGGACTGGCATAGGGGGGGATGCATCGACCTGGAATCGGCGACACATCGCCGATAGATCGGCGATAGGCCCCTGATAGTGAGTCCGCACCTTCCTGGGCAGGTTGGGGCTATCGGGCCCCTATCGGCGATCAATGGGCGATTGGGGGTCGATGCATGGCCCCCTATGCCTATCCCCCCCTATCGTTGCCCCTGGGGAAAGGGCCCCCCGGCGGCGTCAGGGGGGCCGCGGGCGCGCAGGCGCGGCTGGGATCGCCGCGCGACGTCGAGGTGGAGAGAGGAGGAGAGGGAGCCGGAGAGGGAGCCGGAGAGGGAGGAGGAGGAGCAAGAGGAAGAGGAGGAGGAGGAGGAGGAAAAGCGGGGGCGGAAAGGGAGGAGATGTTCGAAGGTTCTCTCCTAGAAACGATCCTGAGGGAGGGAGTAGAAGGCAGACGCAGGACATGACGTGGGGTCCAGTTGAAGGAGTAGGGAGGCGGAAGAGAGAACAGGGGGGAAGGAGGAGAACAAGGACCAGCAACAGCAGGAGTGTTGTTAATAGCGTCTAGGGTCCTTTCTGAATATCCAGAGGCCTCCGAAACTTCCAAATGCCTCTGGGGACCTCCGTGGACCTCTGTGGAGACCTCTGGTCATCACGACGCCGGTCACGGTGACGGCGACAACGACGACACTCATCCTTGAACTCTACCTGGGCGGCGGAAAGGAAACGGTCGTACGCAAAGAAAAGGTATGAAAGAGTTCGAGTTTGGAGATTCCAGGTTGGATTCCAGGCTTCTGGCCGTCCAACTCCTCCTCCTCCTCCTCCTCTTCCTCCTCCTCCTCCTCCTCCTCCTCTTCCTCCTCCTCCTCCTCCTCCTCCTCCTCCTCCTCCTCCTCCTCTCCTCATCCTCCTCCTTCTCCTCTTCCTCCTCTCCTCCTCCCTGCTCTGCTCGCCCTCCTCCTCCCCCCTCATTATCCTCCTTCTTCTCCTCCTCCTTCTTCTCCTCCTCCTCCCCTCTCCTCCTCCTCCTCCTCCTCCTCACCCTCCCCCTCCTCCTCCTCCTCCCTCCTCCTCCTCCTCCTCCTCCTCCTCTCCTCCCTCCTCCTCCTCCTCCTCCTCCTCCTCCTCCTCCTCCTCCTTCCTCCTCCTCCTCCTCCTCCTCCTCCTCCTACTCCTCCTCCTCCTCCTCTCCTCTCCCCCTCCCCCCTCCCCCTCCTCCTCCTCCTCCTCCTCCTCCTCCCCCTCCTCCTCCCTCCCTCCCTCCTCCTCCTCCTCCTCCTCCTCCTCCTCCTCCTCCTCCTCCTCCTCCTCCTCCTCCTCCTCCTCCTCCTCCTCCTCCTCCTCCTCCTCCTCCTCCTCCTCCTCTCCTCCTCCTCCTCCTCCTCCTCCTCCTCCCTCCCCCTCCCCCCTCCTCCTCCCCTCCTCCTCCTCCTCCTCCTCCTCCTCCTCCTCCTCCTCCTCTCCTCCGTCCTCCTCCTCCTCCCTCCTCCTCCTCCTCCTCCTCCTCCTCCTCCTCCTCCTCCTCCTCCTCCTCCTCCTCCTCCTCCTCCTCCTCCTCCTCCCCCCACCACCTCCTCCGCCGCCCCCGTGACCGCCGCCGCCTCGTAGTCGATCCTCCCGCTCCGCAGGAGGGCCGAGTCCAGCCTGCGCACGGGAGGGCAGGCACGCCGCGGGGGGGGGGGCGGCGGCCACGGCGTGCCGGGGGGGGGGGGCGTCCCCTGGGGACCCCACCCAAGGAGCGAGGGGGGACGAAGGAGGAGGAGAGGAGGGAGGAGGAGGAGGGGAGGAGGAGGAGGAGGAGGAGAGATGAGGAGGAGATGAGGAGGAGGAGAGGAGGAGAGGAGAGAGGAAGAGGAGGATGATGAGGAAGATGAGGATGAGGAGGATGAGGAGGAGGAGGAGGAGGAGGAGGAGGAGAGATGAGAGGAGGAGGAGGATGAGGATAGAGGAGGACGAACGAGGACGAGGACGAGACGAGGACGAGGAGGAGGACGAGATGAGGATGAGGATGAGGATGAGAGATGAGGATGAGAATGAGATGCGGATGAGGATGATGATGAGATGATGATGATGATGAGTGCTGCTGATGATGATGATGATGATGATGCTGATGCTGCTGATGATGATGATGATGATGATGATGATGATGATGATGATGATGATGATGATGATGATGATGATAAGGAGGAGGAGGAGGGATGAGGGATGAGGAGGCGGATGAGGATGAGGATGAGGATGAGAATGAGGAGGAGGAGGAGGAGGAGGACGAGGCTGAGGCTGGGGCGGAGCAGGAGGCTGAGGCTGGGGCGGAGGAGGAGGCTGAGGCTGAGGAGGAGGCTGAGGCTGAGACTGAGGATGAGGAGGAGGATATGATAGGATATGACTCGGCCTTGTGCGTAATTATGAGGGAAAAGGAGGAGGAGGGAGGAGGAGGAGGGAGGAGGAGGAGTGAGGAGGGAGAAGGGGGCGGACCAGTGTAAACCTGAACGCATCAAAGATGTTGTGCTGCACCCTCCCTCAAGATTCCCTCTTCACGGGTCCCTAAACCATGTGTTCATTGCGGCAAGTGGCCCATTAGAAAACAACAATCTGGGAATCCTGGATCGAGCCCAAACTCAATTCCCGGCATTTCAGCGCCGCAGAGTTGTGTCCTGGCAACCCGACGTCCTGCCAGCATGCCGATCCTACGACTCAACGTGACTGTGAAGCCCTGACAACCATAAATCGTGCCAAAACTCCATGTATTGGGCTTCGACCGTGCGAAATCTTTGAAACAGGCCCAACCGCTTAAAACAAATGGGCGCGAAGCTGAGGGGAGAGCCACAATAAAAGCGCCTCCCATCCATGAAGTTGCTGCAATGCTTTAACACGAATGGGCATGGCGCTAAGGCGAGAGCCATATGTTGAAAACCAACCGCCCTGGGTCCGTGAAACTGTCGCAAGCGTTGAAGACGAATGTTCGCGGTGCTATGGCGATAACCACATTTTGAGAACCACCCGCTCTCTACCCGTGAAACTGCAGCAAATCTTGAGGACGAATGTGCACGGCACTATGGCGATAACCCCACTTTGAAAACCATCCGCCCTCCCTCAGTGAAACATTTGCAAACATTGAAGATGAATGCGCGCGGCGCTAAGGCGCGCCAAATTGTGGAAACCATCCGCCCGTCATCCGCGGAACTGTTGCAAACTTTGTAAGACGAACGTGCGCGGCGCGAGAGTGATACCCACATGTTGAAAACGGCCCGCCGTCCATCCATTAAACTGCTGCAAATGTCAAGCTTCAAGATCATACGTGGCGAAAACATATCAGGAGAAACGCCCAGCCCGCCCTACCAACACGTCTGGGGGTGCGACAGTGAGGATATATTTACAAGGAAGAGGGACGGAGGGAGGAAGGAGGAGACCGGAGGAGGAAGAGGAGTGGGCAGAAGGAGGAGGACGCAACAGGAGGAGGACGGAGGAGGAGGAGGACGGACGAGGAGAAGGAGGAAGGAGAGCTGCAGGGCGAGGGAGGAAGATCGAGGTGTTGTTCGGCAGTCTCTGCCACATCTGGAGGTTCTAGAAGCCTTTGGCTGCAAAGGCCGCTCTACAATGTCACACTGGACGCTACACAGCCTAGAAACACAAACCGTACACTTCTAAAGCGAAGCCTCGAGAGCCTCCATATGGAGAGTATGCAAATATCGTGATGCCTAATCGTTACACGCCGCATGCGCAAATCAATGAAGCTCTCAGCTTCAAGCATGAAAAATACATTCCACAGTCACCCTTCGCTCGAACAGTGGAACTGTCAACCGACATATAGATCTGCATCTCTTACGAAACCTGTCCGATCCCGTGCGGAAACCATGCGAATCGAATGTGTGTGATCGTCCGACAACTCCCACATGCTGGTTTCAAATCCGTGCTGGAGCTATTCAAATTTCAGACGTCCGAAAACAATTCTCACTTGAACGAAATGCGATCCCCACATGGACGCGATGCGCTTCTCAAGTGGCACCTGTACGCTTACCTTTCGAAGCCGGGGACACGCCTTTGGAATGTACGAAATTCAGACATGGAAACTTTACAACCCCAGTGTGGCACCAGTACGTCTCTCACAGAAAACCCATCAGGATGTTCAAGGACATACAAATCTAACGTGGACGCTACAAAACTATCGAATGGTCATCATTCTCAAAAAGTGCCTAAGCATATAGTATGTTGTCGCGAGTCCAGATTGTAAACTATCGGCTCCTCATTTGGTTGATCCCACCAGCCCGTCAGGGCGTGAGTGTTTTAGCTCGTTTCATCTTCCAACCCCGTTCTCTTCCTCTTCGGGGAAAGGTTTACCACTGTTCCCTAGCAATATACACCCCCTCCCCCACCTGGCCCGCGGCCAACCCGGAACCATGCCGACCCCATGCGGGCCACCCCCACCATCCCCGTCAAAAAACAATACAACGCGATCCGGCCCCCCACCATCCCTCTCAAAAAAATACAAAATACACGTTAGGGAGTGCACCTCGCGGCTATTTCTGGATCATGCGCGGCCACCCCGCGATCAATGTCAAGTGTTTTTTGACAGGGACGGCGGGGGTGGTGGCGCGTGGCCTGCTGTGCGCAGGCCCACCAGAAACAATGATGGGCACTGATTTTCGACAAGGGTGGTGGGGGCGATATGTTTCCCGACGGATGCTGTCACGTGCGCAGGCGCACCTGACGCACTCTGCACGTGCCCCGAACGTGGCGGACCTGGCGCGGCTGGAGTGTGCGGCACACCTGGCGCACTCAGAGCACGTGGAGCATCTGGCGCACCAGGCGTGCCTGGCACGCTCGGGCCCCAGGGGTTCCTGGCGCGCGTGGCGCCCCTGGCACACGTGGCGAACCTCGCCCAGGCGTCGCGCACCTGGGGTCGGCTTTGGTTCCCATTAGCTGCCCATCCAAAGACGACCGCTGAACTTGCTCAGGCTCGGGTGTTACTGATGTGTTGGGAGGGCGGGTGGGAGTGAGCTTGACGGCTTGCGGGCGGGTGGGTAGCTTGACCCTCTCCCTCCCCATTCCCCTGGACCTGCACGAGGGGGGGTCGCGACGGATTGAGCGTCTAAGACGGCCTTGGCGAGAAGGCACAAATCACTGATGGTGTTATGGTGTTGGGCTCATATTGGCCTCGGGGGGGAGCTGTAGTGTACTACCCCCCCTATATTGATCGATCTCCTCCAATATGGCCACAAAGATTGCCCCAAAGGTCCCCAAGACTGACCAAAGAGTGCCCCAAGAGGTGCCCTGGAGGCCGCAAGAGGCCCCCAAAAGGTCACCAAGGGCCCCCAAGGTACCCTCAAGGGGCCCCAAGAGGCTTCCCCGAGGGACCCAGGATGCGCCAAGATGCCCCTAGGGCTGCCAAGAGGCCGCCAAGATGCCTGAAGAGGACTCCAAGGAGCTCTCGAGAGACATTTGAAGAGACTCCGAGAGACATCCAAGAGGCCCCTGGCCTTTCTGTTCGCCCTTCTCCTCCTCCTTTTCCACCTCCTCCTCCTCTCTCTTATCCGCCTATTTCGTCGTCGTCCTCCTCCTCCTTCTTCATCCGCCCTCCCCCTCCCCCTCCGCCTCCCTCCTCCTGTTCCTCCTCCCTCCTCCCCCTCCTCCTCCTTCTCCTCCGAGTCCTCCTCCATCCTAGCCCTACAGGGGTATGACACCTTACCCAGACCTTATACCACTGCATGCTCCTCCGCATCCCTGAGCAAAGCAACTGGTCTGGGCATCGTTCCTGGATGGGCTAATTTGGTTACGCGAAGCGTCTGGAGTATGCGGCTATTGTGCAAACTTACCACCTCCCGAATGACAACTACGACACTGTCATAACAAGACAACCTGCGACGACCCTCATAAGACACAGTGGCAATATCCATTGGGAATGTGCAGTATACCTAACACGCACAGACATGCAATTCTCATATGAAAAAGTATACACTACCATATGCCTGTTACACCGAACTCGCCTCATGGTGCAAGCCCTCGAACTCTCGTACGTCATGTAGCAGCTCTATTACGCAACCTGCGCGCATGAAAACTGTTCGTCCATGTGATAGTGGAGAGTTTACATGTGGATCGCATGAGCTTCTTACTCACAGCTCTCACATGAAGGTTGGAATGTTCACATGAGAACTAAATAATGCTACACGTTACACAGTTGATATGCTGAAGCTGTACAGTCCTCATACGATCGTCGTAAATATATTCAGTAAGACTGGTGACCGCTGCCCATGTTCAAAACTACGCAACTCCCAGATGAAAGAAATTAAACTAGTACCACTTCCAACTCTGGCACTCACGTGGTCTGCCAGACTAGATGTCTACACTTAAGAGCTGCATTTGGTTTCTGAGAGAGCGTGATCCACAGCCGCTTTACTGTGGAAAATTGCCGCCCTCTTCCTCCGGAACCCGGGGGTCCCCCCCCCTCCGAAAATCCCCCCCCCTGCTGGACCCCCCCCCCCTCCCCTCCTCCGGCAAAACCCCCCCCTCCCCTAACCCCTCCCCCCCCTCTCCCTTCGAAAACCGGGGGGGGTCACTACCGGTTCGAACCCCTCCCCCCCCCCCCTCGAAAACCAGAGGGGGGCACTACCGGTTCGAACCCTTCCCCACCCCCCCACTCACCGCCAGCAAACGACTCCTGGTCTCTACCACCGTCCGCACTACATCCCCCACTGTTGTTCCCAGCACCACTGTACTCACCACCACTGTCCCCACTGGTTCCACCACCGTCCCTACTGCCCCCAACAGTGCCCCCACCACTGTCGCACTGTCCCCACTGTCCCCACCACTGTTCCCACCACGGTTCCACTCTCCCCACTTCCTCCACGGCCCCAACCACTGGCCGACTATCCTCACTGTCCCCACTGTCCCACTGACTCCTCCGCTGTCCCACTGAGCTGTCCCACTGTTCCCACCACTGTCCCCACTGTCCCCACCACTGTCCCCACTGTACCTCTGTCCCATTGTCCCACCGCCGTCCTCGCCACCGCCTTCACCACTGTCCCCACCACCAGTGTACCCTCCACTGTCCCACTGTTTCCACCTCATTCCCACTGTCCCCACACCACTGTCCCCACCACCACCGTCCCCACCACTGTCCACTGTCCCCACTGTTCCCACCATTGTCCTCACCACTGTCCCCACCACTACCGTCCCCACCACTGTCCCACTGTCCCCACCACTGTCCCGCTGTCCCCTCACCACTGTCCCCACCACCACCGTCCCCACCACTGTCCGCACCCCCCCTCGGTTTTCTTTCGAGGGGGGGGGGGCGGGTTTCGAACCGGTAGTGACCCCCCCGGTTTTCGAGGGGGAAGGGGGGGTTCGAACCGGTAGTGACCCCCCCCCTTTTCATGATGAACTGGGGGGGGGGGAGGGGTTCGAACCGGTAGTGACCCCCCCGGTTTTCTGGAGGAGGGGGGGGAGGGGTTCGAACCGGTAGTGACCCCCCCCGGTTTTCCGCCAGCAGCGGTAGAACACGCTCTTTCTGATTTCTGAATCGTCTTGGAATGCTCCACCATCATAAATCCTGTTGCAATTACGGTTTACGATGTCTGGTTGTAATTGGTACCAATCGGTTGTTTGTCTTGTTGGGAAGTGGAACGGACGGTTGGAATTGGTACCGGCCAGTTTCCATTGGTGAGTCATGCGGTTCACCCCCCCCTCATCGCCAGCAAATAACGACGGTGGGCGACGGCAAACGATGACCGACGACGAACGACCATCGATCAACGACGAACAACGAACGACGAACACCAACGTCGACGATCACTTCGCCGACGCCGACGACGACGACGCGGACGACGACGAGGACGACGACGAGGACGACCGACGACGGACGACAGACAATGGACAACGGACGACAATTACGAACGACGGACAATGACGACGACGACAACGACGGATGACGATAAAGGCAGCGACGAAGACGATGCGAATAACAGACGACGGACGACGCACAGCGGACAACGGACAACGACGACCAGTGGAAGACGACAACAACGACGGAGACGACCGACGACGAGGACGAGGACGACGAAAAGGACGACAACGACGACGACGACGACGACCGCGCGAAGACGACGACAACTGCCGCCGACGATGCCAGCGACGACGGCGCTGACGACGTCGACGACGACGGTGACAACAACGAAGACGACGACGACCACGACGACGACCGAGGACTACGACGACAACCACGACGGGGACGACGATGCTAGCGGGCGTGTCGTCGGGCGGGCGGGCAGGACATCAAAGTGTGATGCGTGATCGAATTGGCACGCGAGAACGCTAATGAGCGGGTTAGGGCGGGAGGGCGGAACATTAAAGTCATCGTCGTGGTCGGCGCCGTCTTCGACGTCGGTCGTCCCCGTCGTCGTCGTCGTCGTCGTCGTCCGTCGTCGTCCGTCGTCGTTGTCGTCATCATCGTCTGTCGTCCGTCGTCCACCGTCCGTCGTCCGTCGCCCGTCGCCCGCCGCCCGTCGCCCGTCGTCGTGAGTCGTCCGTCGCCCGGGTCGTGCGTCGTCTGCGTCGTCGTCCGTCATTCGTCGTCAACCGTGGTCCTTTGTCCAGCATGAGCCTCCTCCCCCTCCTCATCATCATCAACATCATCATCAACGTCGTCGTTATCGTCATCATCAACACCATCATCATCACCATCACCATCACCAACATGATCATCAGCACTATCATCATCCTCGTCATCATCATCATCATCATCATCATCATCATCATCATCATCATCATCATCGTCGTCGTTGTCATCATCATCATCATCATCATCATCATCATCATCATCATCATCAACAGCATCATTGTCAGCGCCACCGGTACCATCACCAAAAATCATCAGCATCATGGCCATCATCATAGTCATTAGCACCAGCACCATCGCCATCGTCATTACCAACAAAACCATCATCGTGAATCAGCATCGACACCATAATCGTCGACAACACCATCACCATAACCATCACCATCACCACCATTATCATCAGCAGCATCATCATCGTCATCGCCATCAAACTCGTCATCAGCGACAGCATCACCATCACAATCACCAAGGCCATCATCAAAATAACAAGCATCATCATCAGCAGCATCAGCAGCATCATCATAAGCCCCGCCATGGCGACCGCATCGCCATCGTAAGCATCACCATCACAATCAGCATCATCACCAGCATCAGCATCATCATCACAATACTAATCATCACCATCATCACCGTCGTCATCGTCAGCAGCATCACCATAATCATCATCATCATCAGCATCATCATCGACATCATCACCGTCATGTTCATCGTCATCGACATCAGCGTCATCGAGTTCATCCAGACCCCATTCCCATCCCCATCATCATCATCATCACCATCATTATGATCGCCATAAACGTCGTCATCGCCATCATTGCGTCATCATCATCATCTCCATCCTCACCATCATCATAAACATCATCGGCGCCATCATCATCATCATCGTCATCATAAACATCGTCGTCATCACTATCACCGCCACGACCATCGTATTCATTGTAATAGTCACCATGAACACGATCATCATCAGTATCAGCACCATCGGAATCAAACATTATCATCATCATCAACCTCTCCAGCATCAACATAACCATCATGTGCAGCATCGGCATCGTCAACAGCATCTTCATCACCATGGTCACCATAGCCATACACATCATCGTCATCAGTATCCTCACCACCATCGTCATCGTCATCGTCATCATCATTATCATCATCATCATCGCCATCAGCATCGTCATCATAATCATCAGCATCATCAGCATCATCATCCATATCGTCATCATCATTGCCAGCAGTAGCATCACCATGATTATCACCGCCATCCTCATCCTCATCCTCATCGTCATCTAATATTCATCATCGTCATCATCACCAACATGATCATCGTCGCCATCAACGCCACCACCACCACCACAACCATCATCATCATCAGCATCATCATCATTCTCACCCTCGTCGTCGTCGTTCTCCTCCTCCTCATCGTCGTCGTCGTCCCTGTCATTTGGCGTCGTCGTCGCCGCTGCACCTGTCGTCGTCGTTGTCTTCGTCGCCGCCGGCGACGGCGCCAGCGCCATCGCCCGCCGTTGTCTGTCTGTCTGCCACCGGCGGATACGAGGGGGGCAACCCGCTCCCCGCTTGAGCTGGGGGGTCGAAACAATCCAGGGGAGGGGACCCTCCTCGTCCTCGTCGTCGCCGTCGCCGTCGTGGTCGTCATTGTCGTCGTCGCCGCCAGCGTCTGCGCAAGCGCGGGCGCCGGCCGTTGCCGTTGGCCACCGTAGGGGGAGGAGCTCGAGTCCCCTCACCCTCTTGAGGGTTGAGTCTGTCGCGGGCGGCAGGTCTGGAGGTGGGCCTGGACGCCACGACGGGTAACCATGTGTAATCAATCCGGCGCTTAAGCCGTCAACTCCATCTTAGTGAAACGATTTGGCCGTCACCTCCATGTTAGTGAAAAAATCTGGCCGTCAACTCCCGGCCTTGACGGCCTCCTTCCGAGTTGACGAACCCCCTTCACGGCTTCTCCCCGAGTTGACGAACGCCCTTGACGGTCTCCCTCCAAGTTTGAAGGGGCCCTGGGACACACAAATAAATATACAAAAAAACGGATTCCCCATATTTCCCCATATTTTCTGGGCTCTTGCCGTCCCCCCCACTTCCCATATTTTCCCAGATTCTTTATGGGGAATCGACGATTCATTGTGTCTGTGTGTTTTTCCCCCTCCTGAAAGTTGACGAACCCCCTTGGCGGCCTCCCTCTGTGGTGGCGACAACCCCTGTGGCGGCCTCCCTCCGAGCTGATGAGCCCACTTGACGGCCCCCCTCGCCGAGCCCTCCGTCTTGACGAGCAGCGCGTCGGGGCCGAGCCGATGGTGGAGAGCTGCCTCGGCCTGGACGAACAAAGGTGTCGGGGCCGAGTGCAGCCGACCCGTGCAGCAAGGATGCGCGATAAGGATGCAAGGGCCTTGGACGCCCATTTCAAAGCCTTTCGAGCGTGGCGCGGCCAACGACAGTGGCCGAGGATGGACCGAGGAGGCCAGGATGCAAGGGTGCGGGATGCCTGTAGACGGCTCGTGTCGTCTTGACGAACGAAGTGTTGGAGCTGAATTGACGATTGCTGCCGCCTTCGCGAACGTAGTCTTGGGGCCGACTCGACGACCGGTGTGGGCGCTTCTCTAGACATGCGCCGTCTCGGTCACTCGGTTGGACTCAACTTGAAGGGGGGGGGATTCGAAGCAATTCAGAGAGGTGACCCTCCGGTTCGAACCTCCCCTCCTTCCAAGCGTCCACTGAACGCGTTCTTTCTAATCGAGGGGTCCTGGGGGTGCATCACCTCTCCCTGGGACTCCAGATGGCTCCCTGTGCATGGCTCCCTGTGCCTTGATCCTCAACCGCGCCAGCCAGAAAGAGATCAAGTAACGTCATAGTGAAGTCGGAGGGAAACCTCGTCCCCTCGATCCCTCCCCCGCCGAGCGGGGGTGTCCCAGGAACCCATCCAGGGGGGGGTCCCAGGGGAATCCAGTGCCAGGAGAGGGGTCCTGGTGGGGGGTTCCGCGAGAGGGTGTGAAGGATCCGAAGACCACCCACATGTTGAACATCCAGTCTGGATGGCCTGGACACGTGAAAGCAAGTACCAAATGCACAGGCGCCAGACGCGTGTTAGGCACCCCTTTTTTCACGCTTCTTGCGTGCGCAAGGCCCGACGACCTCATGTTCGATATCCACCTGGGTGGCCTGGACACGTGAGAACAAGCGTTTCTCTCGAGACATCCTCAAGACATTCTGCAGAGTAAGCGTTTCGCCTGAGACATCCTGAACAAGCGAAGACAAGAGCTTTGCTTGAGACATCATCAACCAATTCTGCAGAACAAGCGTGTTGCTGGGACGTCCTCACGAAATATGCAGACCTTTTTCGACCTTGTTCTGTATCGATGAGTTAGTCCTAAGCATCCTTCAACAAAGGACTGGTACAACAATACGAATACTACACGAACACTCTGGGCCTTAGCCTGTTCTGGGAAACACATGCAACATCATAAACGATCACGACGGGAACCCTAGACCCCATCTTTCTGCTGCATATTTTGAGCCGGATCGATCTGTGATGGTCCCAGGGCCCGGAACTGGGCGAGAACGCCGGGTAAGAAAAACACAACGCCCAGATCTCGGCGGACGCTGGAGCGCACCAGCACGCACAACGCTCATGGTGGGACAGCGGCGGCGAAGACTAGGACGCGCGAAGCCGCCGGCGTGCGGCGAGCACCAGGGGGTAGGGGTAGGGTCGAAGGCTTCTTAGAAGGTAGCTGCTTCCTATGAAGCCTCAGCTCTCAAGCTGCAGACAGGGCCCGCGCCTCCTACACAGCAGCCTCCTAAGCTGCGGTCGGGCAGGTCCCTCCTACAGACGGATTCGAAAGAAACATGTTGAAACAAAAAATGCTCGAACGTCATCGAAAGATAAGAGAAACATCGTCCCCAGACTACGTCGTAAAACTACATTTGAGCACTCCTCCTGTAGAAGAACATGCCCGACTATAAAGGCAAGTCCCGCGCCTCCTACGCTCGGGAGCGGCCAAGAGGGGGGTGTCCAAGAGGGGGGGGGTGCAAATCATGACCGGCGGCATGTGCGCGGCCCAGCGGGGGGGCCCAGGGACGTGACGAAATAAGAAGAGGCGCCATGACGTCTGGGGGAATGTCATGGCCCCCGCCAGGAGATCCCCCCCCCCTAGTCGTCACCCCTCTCTCTTCCGCCCCGCGCCTCCTACGCGTGGCCGCATCGCGCGCTCGGCGCGCCTGTCCCGGGCGTTGGTGGTCATGAACAGGAGCCGCCCCGTCGTGGCCGTGGGCCTGGCGCGCGCCGCTCCCCCCAAGAGGAGCCGCCGAGCTCGGCGGAGATCCTCCTCCGCCACTCCCTCGTCCTTCTCCCAACGCTCCTCCTCCTCCTCCTCCTCCTGCTCCTCCTCCTCCTGCTCCTCCTCCTTACACTCTTCCTCCTCCTTACACTCCTCCTCCTCCTCCTTAAAATCATCCTCCTCCTCCTTACACTCCTCCTCCTCCTCCTCCTTACACTCCTCCTTACACTCCTCCTCACACTCCTCCTCATTACACTCCTCCTCCTCCTCCTCCTCCTCCTCCTGCTCCTCCTCCTCCTCTTTCTCCTCCTCATCCTCATCCTCTCCTCCTCATCCTCCTCCTCCTGATCCTCCTCCTCCTCCTCCTCCTCCTCCCCTTCCTGTCGCCGTCGCCGTCGCTTCCCAGCCTTCGACGTCCGTCCCTCGCGGGCATCGGACGCCGTCGGCCGCCTTGGGGCTCTGAGATGCGGGCGTTGCAATTCATTCACAACGGGTGCTCTCGCCCCGTTTCGGACCCCGGGACCCTCACACATCTCAGGGGGACGTAAGACCTGGGTACAGGGGACTCGAAAAACCCCGACGAGATCGTCAACAAAAATGACGAGACCGAGCCTGCATTTTGACGAGGCCTCCCGCTGCAGACATCCCACGAAACGCCTCCTCGTCAAAATCCGAGGCGCGGTCGTCAAAAAACGATGGCGAACCCGAGTCCTGGCAAACCCGGGTCTTACGCTCCCCCGAACATCGATCCAGCTTGAGAACTGCAGCAGACAGATTGGATATACGACTTTGGTCGTGAATTGTCGCGCTCTTCATGTTGGCGTCGCGACGTCGGATCTCAGGGCCCCCATCCGCCGCTTCTGGAGAGGGCGGGCAGAGCAGGGGACAAAGACTGCAAGCGCGTGAACTGTCGAAGGTCCGTGGGTAGGGATGCGTTCGTCGCTTGTGATACTCGCGCTGTCGCCGAAGAACAGGAAGCATGCGCACGTACACGGGGCGCCCTTCCCTTGGGGCGCGGATGGGACGCACAGAGGCACACTGATACTGCGTGTCCTCCTTGGAGGCGCGCGTCCGACCCGAACATATAGTATACCTATCTTGTAGTACCTCGTTTCCCGAGCGGCGTGGCCAGAAAGCGCCCGCCACGACGCATATACTACAAGAATTCTCGGTGCGCGCGTCGCCCCTGGGGGGGCGACGCACATATAGTAAAATTATGTTGGGATGACGCCGAGCGGAACGCGCCAGGGGCGGCACAGGAGGCGCCGCCGGAGGCACCGCCGAGGAGGTGCAGCACCGACAGAAGAAATCCGTCTGGACCTGCCGAAGTTTATGGTTACGCAGCTTGTCTGTGGTTCTCCAACGCAGGAGGGTGAGTACCACAAGCGGCGAACGTATCCATATCCATACCCATCCCCGTTATCTGTAACCATAGACTCGGGCCGGGCGAAAGGGGGGGATAGCAAAGGGGGGGTTTGAAAATCAGCTCACGTAGTTGATTTTCCCGGCGCCTCCCGGCGCAGGAGGCGGCTATGTATCGAGGAATGGGCCCCTCTGTGGGGCCGAAACCAGTTGCATGCGGCATATTTCGCAACCCCCCCTTTCTCAATCCCCCCCTTTCGTCCGGACCGATAGACGCGATCCTATTGACGAACGAACAAGACATACCCATACCCATAGGGGGGTCTTTGGGGAGGGCTGGCTATGGGTATGGGTGCGGGTTGTCGGACCTTGGGGAACGCTCCTTTTCGAGCGGGAGCCCCCATCCGACAACACGCACCCATAGCCCTCTCCGAACCCACTATAGGTATGGGTGAGTCTTGTTGGTTCGCCACCTATAGATACGAAGTCCCATGGATACGATCCACGACAAACATCCGCGCAAAGGCACCCGTTATCCATGAGATGGGAGGCCGCGGATGTATGTACGCTTCCCCGAAGGGAGGAGGGATTCGATTCGATTAAGCCGATCGCAAGCGAATGCTCCGGCCATGCGCGCAACGGGACGATACCCCTTAGTCTAGAAAAACACTGCATGGACAGGCAGGGAAGGAGGGAGGGGTCGTTTTTACACGTGCCTCTACAATCGGGCTTAATTAGAGAGGACACGCGAAAAGACGCAAGACCCTTCCGAGGGCTACGTGGCCATAATCGGGAATGCAAAAAACACGCCAAGGGTACCCTTGACTTGGCAGGGCCGACCTACCGATCAAGGCCGACCGTAGTGAGTTCTGTTGATGTCGAGAAGCCTCCAGAGCGAGGACGAGGATTACAACTCCCTGTTCGCGTTGCAGTTTCAAGTTTCCACTGCAACAGTTCTGCCCTCTGCTCCCTTACTGTTACAGTGCGGGCGCGGCCGCAAGAAACCCTCGCAAGTAACCAAACCCTGAGAATCCGCTCGCGAAGTGCACCTGAGGGGAAACCTGGAGCACCCTGAACGCAGCAGCTCCTCCAACGCCTGCGGGAAGTCACCGCGCAGCGCGAGGAACGAAGAAACCCAGGATACCCTGACGAAGAGCAGACGGTTTCTTGATACGCGCCCCACTGCAATTGCTGCTGAACGCGCGAGGGGAGGGAGCCCCAAACCAGCTCTCTTGACCACGCCCAGATCGCGTCGTCCGAATTCTCGAGGAGGCGAGGGGCACGTGAAAATACTTGATACTCGCGTCCCCGAGGCCATCATCTTTAGTAAATTACACCATGCTCGCGTCCCCGAGGCCACGAACCCTGGAAAATTATACAACACTCGCGTCCCCCAAGCCATAACCCTTTTGTAGATTACGCAATATTCGTGTCCCCGAAACCAGAAACCTCCATACATTAATCGAAATTCGCGCCCCCGAAGCCATAAGCCCACATACATTACGGAACATTCGGACCCCCGAAGCCATAAACTTCGTTAACGTATGCAACAGTCGCGCCCCCAGGGCCATACACTCTCGCAAATTACACCATGCTTGCGTCCCCGACGCCACAAACCCGACCAAATTGCAAAACAATGCCTTCCCGAGGCCATAAACCTTTTGTACATTTCATCATGTTTGCGACCCCGAGGCCATAAACGCTCGTAAAGTACCCAAAAGTTGCACCCCCGAGGCCACAAACCTCGGTAAATTACTCAGTGCTCGCGTCCCCAAAGCCATAAACCATTGTAAATTACATCATGGTTGCGCCACCAAAGCCGTAAACCATCGTAGATGAATGTTGGCCCTCGCGTGAAGTCCTGGCACTGCTTCACGTCAGCGTCCAGACATCCCAACACAGCTCTGGTAAGTCCCATTCTACGAGAGGGGGGCCGGTGGTATGGGGGCGAAACCCTTACGGATAATATACCAGTTTCTGAGTAACCACAGAAGTCTTAGTATTTATTTATATGACTTCAATGCGCATATATATATATATATGTATGGCAGCCCCCCCCCCCCCCCACACACGATCATACATGTTCGTCTTTACCGCGGCCGCCGATCGATATCTTCTTTCTCCGTTCCCTTTTCCTGTCTCTTCCTTTCTCTCCTCCTCCTCCTCCTCTTCCTCCTACTCCCCCCCCCCCGCGCTATTCCTTCTCGAATCATCGAAATCGTCAGAAACTAAAGAAAACCTTCAAGGGAAGGCTGGCGGCAAAAATTCGCCAGAAATCATAGTTTGTTTTTGTTGTTTTTTCTTTGTTTTTTATATATGTTTTTAAATTGTTTGAAGGTTTTCTTTGATTTGGGCGATTTCGCTAATCTCGCCTCCTCCTCCTCCTCCTCCTCAGTCTCCTCCTCCTCCTCCTCCTCGTCCACCCCCTCCCCCTCCTCCTCCTCCTCCTCCTCCTCCGCCTCCACCTTCTCCCTCTTCTCCTCCCCCTCCCCTCCTTCTTCTCCTCCTTCCCCTCTCCCCCTCCGCCGTTATGCCGCCGGCCGTCAGCATGGGGGGTAGGTACCGCAATTCCACCGATTGCTATCCAACATGTCGCAACCGTTGCGTTGCTATGTTTCCAGGCGGAGCGCACGCATAGAGGTCTACAAAAGATGGTGGTTCATACGTGCGCGCACGCATCGCACCGACTGCCATCGGCTACGACTGCGTCGCGCATCATGCGCGCTCGCACGGCGCGGCCGCCTCCTCAGTCAGCCTCGCTGCGGCGCGCCGTCGCCGACTCAGAGGGCGGCCCCCCCTCGTCAAGCACGCGCGCGAGCTCTGCCGACAGACCGTCGTCATCCTCGACGTCGATCGTTTCACCGTGGGCCGAGGCGGCAATGGAAGCGAAGATCGCCCTCTGCCCATCGGCATCCACGGGTGACAACGGACCACCGCAGCCCATCATGAGACCCCTCGCCCTCTTCACTGGCGGAGGCGAGGAAAAGTCCTCGAACGCACCGTGGTGCGCCTTGGCGAGGCTCTTGAAAATCGCGAGCTGCTCGTCCTGGCCCTCCTTGGTGAGCTCGCCGCAACGCCCAGCGATGTTGGGCTGCGCGGAGCTGGCGGCGCGCGAGCTGTCTTCTGGCGGTTCGTCCATTCCGCCGCCGAAGCCGGACGCGCCTGGGACAACTCGGTCGGCGGCTGGGAAAACGCCGAAGCGGCCGCGGCGGCTGGCGGAGCGCTGGCCGCGCCTGGATCGAACCCTGAAACGTTGCCGACAGCGGAGACAACGCGCGCAGGGCCATCGCCGAAGATAGGAGCAACATGGACAGTAGCTAGTGGGCACGTCAAGGCCCGCGACCACATTGCTCATGTACCCAATCGACCAAGCCATCTTTTCGGCGTAGTCTGAGGGGAGCGGGCGGATGGCTGGCGACGTCGTGCCCCGCACTTCGCTGACCAAGAGGTCGGGGCTCCGGGGGTTGGGCCACGGCGCGAACTCTGCACCATCCTGCAGGTTGGCGGATGCCACGCGCCAATGCACGCCGAGGTCCGCCACCACGATGACGCGCGCCCTGGCGGGGATGGCGTTGAAGTCCTCCTCTGTCCTGACATCCCCCAAAGACGGCGCGATGACGCGCTTGAGCAGGTCGAGGCCGTACTTGTTTAGCGTCGCGGCATCCAGCGCCGCCTTCTCCGCGTCGCGGTCTTAAGGGTTCGCGACGGCCTGTCTGCGCGACCCTTGCTCGAAAGCGCAGCCGCCCCACCGAGCCCACGGCAGAGCGTCCTCTTCCTCGGGGTTCAAGAAAGCCTTGAGCACATCAGCGGATACCTTCAAGCGGCCAAGCGCTCGCCCGATCACCAACGCCACCGCGACTTCCACTTGGGAGAGCGATGCGGTGGGAAGAACCGCGGTCTCCCCGGAAGCCGCGGGCGGCAATGGCGTGGGCCACGCCAGGCCACCGAACCTTCTGAAGCAGGCCGCCGTCGAAAATGCCAGGGAGGATCTCCGTCGTCGGCTCGCCCTTGAAGAAATCCACGTGCTTCGCCGTCAGGAAAGCGATCTCATCGGCGGCGCCCTTCTTCTGTATGCTGCACGCCGAATGAACCCAAGCAAGCGTCTTCGAACCGTTGCTCTTGCCAACTCTGGACTTCCCGACCCACAGCACCCCGCGCGCGTGGGGCGTGCCGATCATCAGGCGGAGGACGCCGTTGAGGAACCAGCCAGAGAAGCCCTTCAGCGTCAAACTCAAGCGCGAGATAGGTTTGGCATTCGTCCTGCCCTTCTGGCAGTTGCGCAGCGCAGTCTCCACCTTGGACGCAGGCCATCCGAATATCTTCGAGCTCTCCCTGTTGACCTCTGTGTCAGCCCATTCCATGAACTGGTTCCCGATATTGCTGCGGGGGCAGCGTTCACGGATGAACGTGTAACCCTGCGCGCGCTCGTCCTCCTCTAGCGGCTGCTTCCGCTCGTGCTGCGACTTGATCGCGAAGTACCTTGCGGTGGAGGCGCTGGATAGGCATGCATCCGGCGAGAAGCCCAGGGGGGCCCGATCGCTGGGTCGCCACAGATAGGGCGCTCAACTCGTTTTGAAACGCGGGGCGGGGGAATGCGCCTGAGCTGGGGCGGGCAGGCGGGGGAACCGTATCCGAGCGCGCCCACCGTATTTGATAGCCCCCGAGCTTCTCCAGCATGAACTGGAACGCAATCGACCCCGTCCGAATTTTTTTGCCGTAGTCGATTTTGCGGGCCTCTCCGCGAGCACACTTGAGGATGGTCGCAGAATCGACTCTGTTTTTCTCGAAAGAAACGACCTTGAGGGTGCGGTATGCCGAACACTCGCTGTCCTCTGGCTCGCGGCAGCTCCTGGTCGCACACGCGCGAGAAAGCCTCGAAGCAGGACTTCCAGGCCTTGAGGGCCTTCGCGTCTGCAGCTCCCTTCGCCTGCGCGTTCTTCTTGGCCGTGTTGCTCTCGGCCAGCTCCCTCGTCAGTTTCCGCGCTCGCGCCTGCGCGGGCGAGGCAGCAAGGCACCCGAACAGACGGGGGGGATTTCGGTGGCGTGGGCTCGTTCGAGTTGCGTTTGCTTCGTGCTTGGTGCTCTTTGCTGGCGTTGCTGTCGTTGCGGTTGCGGTCGTCGCGGTTGCGGTCGTTGCGGTTGCGGTCGTTGCGGTTGCTGCCGTTGCGGTTCTTCTATGCGCAATTGCTTCATACGTCTGCGTCCTGCTCGGTTGCCCTTGCGTCGTTGCTGAGTCGTCCTTGCTGCGTGCGGTGCGTTCGCCGTCGTTGCGACGTTCCTTGGTGCCGTTCCGTCTTTTGCGGTTGCGGGCAGGGTGGTGGCGGTGGAATTTCAAAACGTCGTGTCCCGAAGCTGCTCGTTGGACCACGCGCGCTGCCCAGCGAGCTCCCAGTTGTCCGCCGCCTCGCCCTGGCACCACTCAACCTGAGCACGAGCAGGCGGGACAATGCGTTTATATGTTTGGAGATGTTTGAAGCGCAAAGAGGAAGATAGATCGCAGCCTGCCCTTCCAGGTCCGCGATCTTCTTCAACAGCGGCCTCTGGAATCGCATCTTGAGCTTGTGCTTCGCCGCCGTGGCCTTGTCCTTTTTGACTCTGGCCTTGCACACGCGGTTGTTCTCGAGCTTGCGGTCGCACTGCTCCGCGCCGTGTTCGGGGTTGCCCATGGTTTCCTGGCGGGGCGCTGGCTAAGCGAAGCAACGGCCCTGAACACGCGCGTGCTGCACGAAACAAAAAATGAGAAGGAGAACGAGTGAAGAAGGAGGAAGAGGAGGAGGAAAAGGAGGGGGGAGGACAGTGGGGAGGAGGAAGAGGAGGAGAAGGAAGAGGAGGAGGAGGAGGAGGACGAGGAGGAGGAGGAGGAGGAGGAAGAGGAGGAGGAAGAGGAGGGGGAAGAGGAGAGGGAAATGGGGGAGGAGGAGGAGGAGGAGGAGGAGGAGGGGGAGGGGGGAGGGAGCAGGAGGAGGAGGAGGGGAAGGAAGAGGGGGGGAGGAGGAGGAGGAAGAGGAGGAGGAGCAGGAGGAGGAGGAGGAGAGAGAGGGACATCAGGAACATGAGGAGGACGCAGAAATTGGATGCAGAGGTTGAGGAATAGAAATGGGTTGCAACCGATTGTAACGCGGTCGCTTGGATTGAAATGCGCCGCGAAAGATGGAGCTGATCCCTAAGCTTGCAATCCATTGAGCTGCATCCGTTTGGATTGCAATCAAATGGGTTTCAACTGCCAGCGCATCAACACATCATGAAGAAGAGCATGATGAGGGAAAGGCGAGGAACACTGGAGAGATGAAAGGAGAATGTGTATGATCATGTGGGGGGGCGAGCATATATATATATATATAGAGAGAGAGAGGGATAACAAAGAAAGAAATATAGAAAGAAAGAAAGAAATAAAGAAATAAAGAAGGAAATACATATACATATGTGCATACATATGTGTATACATATGCCTGTTCTGCTCCTCTGGGTCGTTTTGCTGACGATCCCGAGGGCCCGTACTGTCGGACCTGATTGGCCAGGACACCCGAGAGGACACAAGACTCTGGCGACGGCAAGGTGGCCACAGAACACCAGAAAGGACTCGCGGGTTGCATAGACGGGGATGGCCAGGACACAAAGTGCACCCTCGATTTGGCATGGTTGACCTACCAGTCGGGGCCGACTTCAGTGGCCCCCAGAGGCAAAGAGGCCCCCTGGATGGGGTCCGAAAAGGTCGGGTCGGAGGATCGTGCCGCATCGGCGATGCATCGACGATACATCGCCGATGCGTCGGCGACGCATCCGCGACGTCGGCGACGCATCCGCGACGTCGGCGTGGGGGACACCGGGCTCCACACCGAGCCGCATAGCCGATGCATCGGCGATGCAGCGCGATCCTCCGACCCCGTCTACTCCGACCCCGGAGGAGGGGGAGGACGAGGAGGAGAAGGAGGAGGAGGAGGAGGAGGAGGAGGGAGAGGGAGCGGGAGAGGGAGGAGGCCTACAGAGAGGCCAAGAGCCTCCCGCCGAGATCTCAGCACCGCTCCCCGGGCGGCGGCGATGCCAGTCGGTGGCGACCGGCGGCGAGCGGAAGGCAGGCAGGGCGGGGCGCGCGCAGGGGGGGCGGGCCCGTCGAGCGCGTTGAGCAGCCCGGACAGCGAGAGGCGCCCGCGGCGGCTCTTCCGCTCGGCCTCCTCCGCTGGGCCCCAGGGGGGTCGTCGCCATCGCCGCCGCCGTCGACGTCGGCCTCGCCGTCGTCAACCTCCTCCGCATCCCCGCCTCCTCCGCATCCCGCCTCCTCCTGCGCCCACCTCCTCCGCATCCCGCCGTCTCGTCCTCCTCCCTCCGTCCTCCCGTCATCATGCCTCCCTCACCCTCCTGTCTCCTACTCCTCCTGCTCCTCCTCCTCCTCCTCCTCCTCCTCCTCCTCCTCCTCGTCCTCGTCCTCGTCCTCCTCCTCCTCCTCCTCCTCCTCCTCCTCCTCCTGCTCCTGCTCCTGCTCCTGCTCCTGCTCCTGCTCCTGCTCCTGCTCCTGCTCCTGCTCCTGCTCCTGCTCCTG
>CAUYUJ010015190.1:182296-258827 GCA_963575745.1 Prorocentrum cordatum | reverse complement strand
GGAGGAGGAGGAGGAGGGGGAGGCCCTGCTGCAGCGCAGGGGGGCGCACCCGGGCGAGCGGGCGGGGCGCGGCTCCCGGCCGCTGCTCGCGTCGCGGAGCAGCGTGTCCAGCTCCTCCCGGTCCTGGCGCGCGCGCACGCGGGCCCGGCCTTCGGGCGGGAGGTCGGCTGCAGACCTGGTGTGCTTCGTCCAATCGCCGGCGATGCTTAGAGCGCTCGTAGATCTACGGGCGCAATATAACATATAAGTGTGTGTATATATATATATATATAGATGTCAATGTATATATATGTGTATATATATAGATGTGTATATACATATGTATATATACGCGTGTGTCTGTTGCAGATGTTGCGAGGAAAAACAGCTGTCGGCGGCCAGGTATATGTTGCAACTTCTGCGAGGAAGAGCCGCTTCCGTGGGCCAGCCGGGAGGAAGTGAGAGGGGGCGGGCCTTCTGTGAAGGCGGCTCGGCAATCCCCCGGCCTTCGGAGAGGTTCTCTGGGGCCTGCCCCGAGGACACGGAGCACTTCTCAGAAGGCGCGAGGGACTCCGAGAAGTCTCGCCGCCCTCTGAGAGGGCCTTCTCCCCTCCGCTTCCCCCCCTCGCCCGCCGCCCAAACCCGGGGGCACACCAAAATAGCCAAAAATATCCAAAAGATCGTCACCAGAGCATTTTGACTATGTTGGAATCCATCTCCTGTATAGGGACACGCCCGACTCAAGGGTACACCAACTTTGAACTCTCAGGAGGGGAAAACACACACAGACACAATGAATCGTCGACTCCCAAGAAAATATGAGAAGATATGAGAAGTGGGGGGGGGAAGACGAAAATCCAGAAAACATGGAAAAATAAAGGGAACCTGGGATTTGTGTGTATTTCTTTGTGTGTCCCTGGGTCCCTTCATATAGGGAATCAAACTCTATACACCGACGCTTGTTCCGGCCCTGCATTGGAATTTGCACTGGAGAGCGGATCTTGGTGTATACAGGACCCTGGTGTATACATGTTTCGTTGTTTCCCCGGGCCATCGGGGAAAAGTATACACCACACCACCCCAGCGTCGTGATCGACCCTCAAGAAACCCTGGGATGGAAAAACAGCCCGGCACCGGTAATGTATACGTTCCGGCTTCCGATTCGTAGTCGCTCTCCCGCTCGAGGCCTTGCCCCCCCCCCCCCCGCCCCGCGGACGGGGGCGGGCGCTCCCGACGCCGCGGGCCTCCGCGCGGTTGCCCCCCGCGGGGGACCGCCCGAGCGGCGGGCCCCCCCCGGGGGAGGGCCGAGGCCGAGGAGAGGCGCCCGCCGTGGACACCGCCGCCGCCTCCCTCCGCCCGGCCCCCCCCCCGATCTCGAGGGCAGGTGCATGCTGCTCCCATCGCACTTGAAGACCACATCCCAGGAATGAGTTCGAGCACCCGGAAACGCGCCGGAACAGTGTCGAGACAGTGTCGGACGAGTGACTCCCAGGGCCCGACACGCGTGAAAAGCCTCCAATTTCGGTACTCTTCTGGTGCTCGGAATTCTGTCTGGTGATCAGAGCTGAAGTAGGTTGGAACATCATACGGGTAGGGGAGGGATGGGGGAGTAACCGCACGCACGCACGCGCGCACGCGCGCGCAAACACGCACGCACGCACACACGCCTTTGTTTTTTGAATGTGTGTTTCTCCACCACCTCCCTCACAGTCCAATCTCCAGAGGTTAGGGGAGGGAGGGAGAGTAAGCACACACACACACACACACACACACACGCGCGCGCGCTCAATACACACAAGACGCACACACACACACACACAACACACACACAACACACAACACACAATACACACACACCTCTGTCTGTTGTTCGTCTATGTGTGTGTGGTTTTCCCGCCCCCTCGCTCATCCCCTCCCCCTCGAGGGTGGTGAAGGGGAGGGGGAGTGGAGGTGGTGGTGGTGGTGCGCGACTCTTGGGACCCGCACGGCATGAGCTCAGCTCGAGACCACCTTGGGCCCCCGCCCGAGCACTGCCCGACCCTGCCAGCCCACGCGCAGCCCCGCCGTCACGGAGGCCGCCGAGGGGCGAGCGGTTCCCAGGAGAACCCCGCCGCGCCACCCGCCATCGGCCGCCGTGGTCCCAACCCCCGTCGGCGCACGCGTCAAGTCGTGCCCTCCGGGCCCCGCCCCGAGGAGGCCCGACAAGGGCAACGTGGTGCCCCCCCCCCCCCCCCCCAGGCGTCAGCGGCGCAGATCGCAGGCCACACCCCGGCGTTCAGCACCCCATCTAGGAGGCCTCGATGAACGCACGCAGGGACAGGACGGAGCGCGGCAGGCAGCAGCTGCGGCCGCATGGCCCATGACTAGCCGACACAGATAACCAGCCTCGAGCTTTTCCCTATCCCTGAGCTTGGCAGGCCACAAGGCGATGACAATCTGAGGGATGCGCCCGCACCGAGATGAGGCGATGCCAAACATGGGGATAGAGGTACGTCTTGGAGTACAATGTGGGAGCTGCTCTAGAACAGGCATCTACCCTAGACGGATCGGCCCTTTCTCCGATCTTGCGCTGCGCTCGACGCAGCGGTGTTGTCCATTGACGCATCTGCTGCAAACCACGCGGAGCAGGAAGTCGTTCCTGGTATTTTGACGTTCTTGTTCCACGTCTTGATTCGTTTTGCCGTCCTGCCTCCTCTGTCACGCAAGCAGGCAGGTGTCCAGTATCCAAAGAGCGCCCGATGAGGGCCGACATAAATCTTCCCCGCCTGGCCCTGCGCAAACTCCCGACCTCCCTCGTCGATACCAGTCGGCGGTGGACAAACCTCTCTTTTAGCAAACCTCTCCTTGGTGAAAACGGCCTGGGACCGAAAACGACGGACCCAGACCCGCAAAAAATGACGGCCGCGACGCCCTCTCGCGAACCGAAAACGGCCAATTCGCTAATCCACGTGTCAAGGCAGGAGGTCGATCAACCTCCGAACAAGCGATACAGCGAATCCTGAGTCGTGAGAGGTATAGGTTGGCGGCGAGCGAGGGGGGGAAGTGAGAAGGAGAAGGCCTTTTCAAAAGGCGGCGGGACTTCTCAGAAACCCTCGCGCCTTCTGAGAAGGTTTCCGTGTCTCCGGGGATGGCTTAGAAAACTTCTCAGAACTCAGAAAGCCAGGTCAGGTAGGAGGCCTGTCCACCCCCGACGATCTCGCGGACAGGCGCTGAGAGATCCCTGCGGCGGCGGGGTCCTCGAGCCTTGCCCTGCCTGGCTCGGTCGAGGTCTCTCTCTCTCTTCTCCCTGGGCGCTCACCGCCGTTGCCCCGGCGCGCAACTTTCTCTCCGGCACCAGCTGTCCATCCCGAGCCGTTGTTAGGGGGCCACATGCGAACCCTACCCCTACCTACTACGATTTCTGAGGGGGGGGGGGGTTCACTTCGCTCGGGAGCTCCAGAACGAAGTGAACCCCACCCTCCCCCTCAGAAATCGTGTGGGTTAGGGGTGGGGTTCGCATGTGGCCCCCTAATCTGTGCATCCCGAGCCGTTGCTCGATTGGGCCGGGCGAAAGGGGGGGATAGCAAAGGGGGGGGTGAGAATCAGCTCACGCAGCTGATTTTCCCGGCGCCCCCGGCGCCGGGAGGAGCCGAGGAATGGGCCCGGCGGCGGGGCCGAAACCAGCTGCATGCAGTAGATTTCGTACCCCCCCCTTTCCCTATCCCCCCCTTTCGTCGGTCCCGAACCATATGTTCATCCCGAGCCGTTGCTCGACGGTTCTGGGGCCCGGGAAAGGCCCCCCACAAGACGCGAAGACAGAGAGGAGCCCTCGTGACCCCTTGTTTCCCATCGGTCTGGCCCGTGAGGCATGCAGCCCCGAGGTAGTGCTGTGCCTCCCCCGAAGACACACAGAGGCCGAGCGGTCTGCTGGCCAGCCACACGGCCGGGCCCTTGGCGGCGCCCGAAGGCGGGACCGGGGCAAACCCCGCGGAAAATGGCATGGCCTGGCGCACTGAAGCAATTGCCTGCAGAGCAGAAGAGGAGGAGGAGGAGGAGGAGGAGGAGGAGGAGGAGGAGGAGAAGGAGGAGGAGGAGGAGGAGGAGGAGGAGGGAGGGGGAGGGATGGATGGATGGATGGATGGATGGATGGATGGAACGCTGGGGGGGCGATGCGTCCTCGCTGGCTCTGCATACGAGCATATGGAATGCCTAGGCTGCCGATATGAAATGCCCCCTGCGTGGATATTGATCACGAAGAGGGGGCTGTCAAACTCTGGACCGCAGCCTGGCTCGCAGGCGTGAGCATTCCAAGACACCCTCGCCTGTGAACCGTCGGCAGGGATGCATACGCATGTTCCCGCCGCATAAACCTATCTGAGCCTATGCCTCCACTCACCTGCCACCTTGTGGGGCGCGGGGTGGAGGACGACGCAACAACCTGTATGCTTTATCTAGCATTTCTCTGGCTTTGCTGCTACCTGATGCTGCCATTCTCTCCCGGCGGTCTCGAACATTTGGGTCGTTCGCGGCCTGTTGAGCAATGATAGCATTCGCTGGAGTCATTTGTCTGGGAGAGGATGAGTGGGGGAGGTGCGGAGGCTCAGCGGGAGAGACAAGGGAGTACTGGATAGGCTGGCAGCTCTGTGCTCTACTCCTGCTGCTACTGTTGATATTATGCTGCTCACTGCTAAGTCGCTCCCTCACTCGAGATTCGCTCGCAGCTGTCTCTCTACCACCCTCACAAGTTCTCCGCGGATCTTCTCCGCGCCCGCCTTCTCCATTCCCTTCAGGAAAGCCTGGCGCGCCTCCTCGATCGTTGGAAGGTCCAAATCCTCCTTGTCGTAATCTGTAAAGTCTGCCCACATGTTGAAATTCACCGTTACCTTGGTCTTCCTCTCCTCTTGTTTGCTGTCGCCCTCCCGGCACGCGTCCTTCAGCCTGCGCACCGAGAAGGTCTCGCTCACAACTGTGTGGCCCTTGTCCTCGCGGTTCGCCAGCTCCAGCCGTTTCTTCAGCACTTTCTCGCGCGGCGAATCCTTGAGCTCCGCTTGCATTGCCTCCATCGTCGCCACTGCCACCTGCAGATGTGGTGGTCCCATACCGTGGCCTTTCCCCTTGAACTTCACCTGGTTCTGGTAGTCGCTGACTGCTTCCTTTCCCATCTTCACAGGGTTCGATTTGCTCGGGGCGAGCCAGAAGTCGAACATTGCCGCTGCCAGCTCGCGGCCTTGGGCGTCTTGTGACAAGGCCCTTGATCATCATCGAGGCGTGTCCAATGGCTCCCACTGCGAACGGAATGTTTTTCTCTTGACTCTGTCCTCGCGATCCCTCGAGCTTCGAACGGTCCGCGCAGCCAAAAGCATCCGTGGAATCAAAGTTCGCCGTAATATGGCCATGGTCCAGTGGTGATATTCGCCATCTGCAACGCATAGTGGTTATCAGCGCATCCTCTCTGCATTTCTTAGGAAGTCCCACGTGCGCCCAGTAGGGTCTGCCTCTGGTAGGTGCACGCTCGTGAATCCCGCTCTGAAATCCCATTGACCACGCGCAGTAACAATATATCACCTGTCTCCCCAAGATGCCCTCTTTGCCGTTTCCTCTGTCCATGCTGAAAGAAGACGCTCGCAGGCAATCGATCGGGACCGCTTCACAGGCACGTACATTAACCAAGAACTCAACGCATCTTCTCTAAAATAACTGCGCCTCGCAACTCATCTCCCCCGCGCCCACTCCCGCTCTGGAATGTCGCTTGAAAATCCACAAATCAGGTAATGCAACTTCAGCTGGTCTACCATCGGGATATGCTCCGATTGCTGAACCTGGCCCCCAACCCATCCCCATTAAAAGCGAGCGGCCTGTCTCCCGCCTCTTTTGCTTCGGCAATTCGTTGAAGTCGTGCTGCAACTCGATCACTGGCTTCATTGGGATCTGCTATGTTCGCTAGCGGCTTACCAATGAGCAGCGCCATCTCGCTGGGAAGACCCCATGCCGGGCATGCTCTCCTTTTGCCTGTGCGTCGTAGATAGCGAAATAGTGCTTTGTGATCTTCTCGAACGTCCTCCATCAACTCTGCATCAATGAATCGTGCGCCGCCCTCATCATCGTTTCCCATTGCCTCGCAATATTATGCTTTCACTTGTTCGTACTTTATCTTCGCTGCCCTCAATCCACCGTCCTTCCCTTATTTCTGCAGCTCACTGCCCCATTCATCTGCCGTTAAATTCGTTCGCGGCGCATAGAAATAGCGCTTCCGCGGCCCTCGCCCAGCGCCGCTACATTGACAGCGGAGGGCATGTAATTCTGCAAAGTTCCCTTGGTCCGCCGCCTGGCAGATGGCTTCCACTAACTCTGCTTGTTCTGCGTCTTTCTCGGGCTTCCCTTTCCGACTTCAGCGTCGCCGAGAGCCCCTTCAGCTTCGTTTGGATCGCCGCATACATTACCCCCCCCCCCCCCCCCCCCCCCCCCCCCCCCCCCCCCCCCCCCCCCCCCACACCCACCCCACCCCCCCACCCCACCCCCCCCCACCCCACCCCACCCCCCCACCCACCCACCCCCCCCACCCACCCCTGCTCACAGTTTCCCGTGCGCTCCCTGATCTGTCGCCGTTCGTCTGGCAATTGCATTCGGTATCTGGTCGCCGCTTCCGACCATCCTGGTTTAGCCTTCGCCCCCTGCGGGGAAGCCTCCCCCATGGCCTTAACAACTGGTGTCCGCAATGTTCCCCGCATCTCGCCAGGCGCGTGCTTGGACTTTGCTCGCTGCCAGGTCTCTTCATTTATTTCTTCCTGCAACTCTTCGATCTTGTGGAACAGTTTCTCACGACCCACTCCTTTTTGCGCAAACACTTCATAAGGGCATCTCGGTTTACTCGCGTTGGCCATCGTTGTCCTCGTCGATCCGTGTTGCAGTCAATCACCAGTGCTACTGGAATGTGGTCTCGCCGTTCGCGGTGTCGAATAGGTTGTAGCCGTCGTCCTGCAACGGGAAGAATGCGACATTATCTAGCCGCTCCTGAGGCACCGTCTGGAATAATAATGCGGTCGATCCTGCTCTTGCTTTTTTCCCCGAAATACGTGGAGCCGAACTCAGGCATAAATGTGGTCTGTATTCGTAGATGTGTACTCTTGCATGTCTGTCGAATGGCCTTGCCGCTGCTGTTCTCCAGCTTAGGGTCTTGACCGCCGATCGCGCTTCCCTCTGTGAACTCAATAGTGCCTGTCGGTCCTCTTTGTAATCCAAAATCCGAATTGCAGTCTGCACACCATATGATCGCAGTGATCCTGCCATGTTTGTCACAAATATGCTCAACCCATGAAGAAATTATCATCGCCAACTCATCTGTATTCTTTCTTCCTATCGGTGCAAAGAGGGTGCCAATCAACAATATGTCCATTCTGTGTTGCTTCAGCCTTATAGCTGCAGCTCGCCCTCGTAGTCCTAGTGGTGGGTGATGTACCTGATGCAAACACGTCCGAGGTAAATCACTCGAAATAAGAAAGCTGATCCCACTACTGTTGTTCACCCATCCACTACGTATCCAGCCACCGTGTATTGCCCAATAGTGTGATAGTTGTTGTATCGCCGCTGGATGCTCCCAATCGGCCCGTCGCTTTGTCCCTGTCAATGTAATCATCTGCCACTGCTTTAACTCTCTACTTAAATCTTCGCACCGTTCTCCCCACGCATGTTGAGGATTGTACTGCACAGTACCCACCATCAATAATGTTATCATGAATACCTCGCTGGCCAGCATCGCGATGCAACTCATCAGCATCGCGTGGCCATCCCTCGCGGCGCTCGTGCCGCGTCCCTCGGGGTTGGGACTGCGACACCCTGAGAAATGTTGGCTCCTCTCGCCAGCTGACCCACAAGCCTTGCGCCTGATACGCCAGCTGGGGAGGGAGGGGGAGGAGGAGGGAGGGGGAGGGAAGAGGAGGGAGGGGGAGGGAGGGAGGGGAGGGTAGGGAGGGGAGGGGCGGAGGGAGGGAGGAGGAGGAGGGCCCCTCTGGGAGAGCAGCACGCTGCACACGCACGAACGCTCGGAACCCCGCTCGGACCTCTCGGCTCGGCGTTGGGCCCCCCCTCCCTGGCGCACGGAGCGCGCCTGGGCCGTGGCCGCGCGGGGCGCCGCCCAGGGGGGCCCAGCGCAGGCCCGGGCGAGGCCGCGCGGAGGCCCCGAAGTTCGTGCCTGTGCCGCGTGGCCTCCTGCGGTTTCCCCGGGGGCTCCGGGAGGCACAGAGGCACACCTGCACTATATATATATATATATATATACAATATATATATATATATATATATACATACATATATATTTATATATATACATATATATATATGTATATATATATAATATATATATATATATATATATATATATAGTGCAGGTATGCATTATCGCTAAAGGAGGACAGGACACGTTGGTGTTGCGCGTTGTCATCCCTGGGCGACGAACGATCCCTGTGCGCATCCCAGCGCGCAGCACCAACCTGCACAATAGATGCCTTCAAGGAGGGCATATGCATATGTCCTCCTTGAAGGCGCGCGTCCGACCCAGACATAGTGTACCAACATGGTAGTATGTCGTTTCCCGAGCGATGTGGCCAGAGAGCGCCCGCCACGACGCGCATCGGAGCGAAGGGGCCGAGCGGTTATTCATTGTCCTTGGATGCGCGACTGAAGTGGGATTATTCCGCGATGCGGATTATTGTTGTTGTTTCTTGTTGCTTGGCGTCGTCCCCCCCCCCGACCCGACCCGCGACCCACCCGCAACCCACCCCGCGACCCACCCGGAACTAACCCGCGACCCACCCCGCGACCCACCCGCGACCCACCCACGACCACCCCCTCCCCGCGATCCACCCGCGACCGAACCCGCGACCCACCCACAGTGCTTCAACGAAAAATCGGCACACGCGGCGGGCCCGCTGTACGATCTGAAAAATTAGCGCCTGCGGCGGGTTTCTTCAGAGCCTCGCAAACTGCAGACGTCCCCGCCGCCCCCTCACTCTTACAGTGAGCGGCTTGAGTAAACAACACTTAACTTTCAAAAGGGGCTCGGTCGTTCCTTAGGCTTGCATGCGTTATTTACAGTTCCTTGTGCGTTATGTGTTATTGATCGTTCCTTAGGTCAGGCCGATGACTGTATCCGCAAATGCGAAGTACTACGCAGCATGAGACTTCTCGGTGCGCACCTCGCCCCCAGGGGGGCGACGCATATCTACTATAAGTGTGTTGGGGCGACGCCGAGGCTTCGATGGCCTCGCTCTGGTCCGTGAGCGGTCGCCTGTGCACCAAACTCCTTCGCGGCATTCCTTGGTTCCTTGGCCGGCCAAGCGAGAGATCTCGTTCTCTTACCATGTCTGGCAGCTGTTGGTACCCGGAAGGGGGGGGAGGAGGAGGAGGAGGAGGAGGAGGAGGAGGAGGAGGAGGAGAAGGAGGAGGATGAGTTTTTTTAACTCGGCACCGTGCTCTGAAGGTGCCACCAGGGGAAAGGCCAGTTTTGCTGGCACAGAAGGACCTGGGCGGTGGCCGACGCTGTGGACGGCGACCCCAAGACCAGTCAGTCAGAGTCACTAGACTCGGAATACCTTACGCGAGCAGCCGCCTGCACCAGTGGAGCCACATCTTCCTCGGGAAAAGGCTCCTGCACTGCTCCCAGCTGCCCGCGCTGGCTCCTATCCAACTCGTTGGCGGGAGAGGGCCTGGCATGAGGGCCGAGGAGAGACCGAGCGGCCTCCTCCCCACCTTCAGAAGGGTTTTGAAAAAACGGCACTCCTCCCCCCAAGGGCGGACCCCGACGACGCTTCAACTGGCCTCGGGACCTGGGGGAAGAACCCAGAGCAGGAGGCGGATCAGGCACAGCCATCGACACAAAACGGTCCACCCCACCCGACTCAAACGACGGCTCGACGACAGGATCTATCGGCTGGCCTTCCGCCTCCTGCTCGAAATCGTCATGCTGAAAACCCTCGCAAGTTACACCTGAGAGCTTGGGGTGGAGTCCGCAACCGAGCGCTCTCTTCACAGCTGCCGCGTACTTAATCAGGGAACCTTTTGACCTCGGGTTTGCACTCAGCCCGAAGTTTCTTGAATTGGCCTCCACAAGTATACCCACAGCAATGAGTGCACAAATACAAGATGGTGTCACTCGAGCACTCTAGGCCAATCACACGATGACCGCGCTCGTGGAAGCCGAGGGCAACAGAAGGCAGCTTACCAGAGCATGTGCCAGCAGGAGGCCGATCCTGCTGTCGCTTGACCTTCAAACAAGCCTGGCAACGCCAGAACGTTCGGCACCAGTGCCACTGGTGTACAACTGAATTAGTCTCCTCCTTAGCAGCAGGCTCTGACTTGCAGATCCAGGGAACGCTTGTCAGATCAAGCTCCGGCCAGAGGGGCAATAGAGAATAAGCTAACTTACACACCTTCCGAGCTGTAGACGTGAGGCGCTCGACCTCCTGCAGCTCATCGGGTGTGGGCTGAGGGTGTGGCGCCACTCCTTGTTTGGCGGCCTGATCGGCAGCGTCATTCCCTCTTTTACAGAAGCGTTCGTAGTTTGTGAGTCCGCCGCTGTCCAAGACATGCGCACGAACCTTCTCAACACGAGTAAAGAGGGATCGCCTCTTGAGAAACATGCCAGCATATGGTCGCTTATAATGAGTCTGTCGAACAGCAGGCTGAGCAAACTGCTTGACCGCGTTACTGCAATCACTATAGCCCACTGATGGGCCCACCAAAAACTCACTAGCGGCACCGTAGGCGCCAAATTCCCCGGCTTGGGACGTTTGGGGCAATTCGGCCCATATCGGGCCCCACATGGAACAGACATGTTCAACATCGTCATTAAAAACCGCCAACCCCCAACCAGCCCTGTTTAATCCAGGAATGTCACACTTGGTCTGGGACCCATCAAAAAACACGTGCCCTGAAATCCCAGTACAGGTCGAGGAGGAATCAGCCCAAGAAACTGAAATAGGGGACTCCTTAGCTGGCGGCGGCAATGTGTCACCTGGGTGCGGGAAGCAGGCCTTGGTGCACAGCTGGAACTCAGCCTGATCAGGTCGGACCTCCAAGGCTCGCTGAACGAAACTAGGATCGACGATCTCCAATCTCAGATCTTCGACGACAGGGCACTGATACAATATATGCTGGATCGTGTCGGGCGCGCCCTTGCATAGAGCACACAGGAGATCATCACCCTCTAAGGCGTAGCCTGCGGCTTGCGCACGAGTCTTCGTCCACAACCCGTCGCAAGCAAAACACTTGAGGGAACCTTTTCTGCAATGGAGTAAGCTTACGGGACCTGAGCTGCTGTTTGACGACATCGAAGCACGACCTGCCCTCGAGACCCAGCTTTTGCCCAGACGTCTTCTCCAATGACCTCAGAACCCCCTGATGCACCTGCCTCTTGATGGGTCTTGGGGAAGTGGTGGTAAGACTGATTTGCACACCCGTGTCCGCGACCAGAGTCGTAAAGTCAGACATTGACCAACCTATCCTTTCCAAAGAGAGACGAGCAGCAGACAGAGGCCCAGAGCAGCTGCGCCACGTAGCACTACCTGAAGCAAAAGCAGTGGCCCATGCGTCCCTCAACTGGCTGAAGGGAATCGCAAACTCAAACTCTCGCAGCTGATTGGACAAAATTTCCTTGGCGTACCTTACTACATGAGAAACTGAAGGGTACCAACATGGATCCGCTTCAAGAATGGTGAGGGTAGTTAATGACCGTGACCCCGCACTCGGCTTTACCACCCTCCCAAAAGCTCTTCTCAGATTCTCCAGCTCGTAATCTGAAACTCCGTGGACCTCGCTACCGTACGTCGCGGCAGCCAAACCCCCAGAGCAAAAAAACTTCGTCGCATGCCTTCCCAAAACGGCCCTGGCCCTGGCAATTCTCTTGACCCCAGTCTTAAGAACCTTCTTCCTCTGCTGGTGCTTTGGGGCCCGTTTGGGAAGCCTGCGGGGTCGACCGACCGTGTCGTCGACACCCAAATTGATAGCCGTGGAGACCGAGCTGTCACTCAGGCCTCCGAAGAACTTGCGCAACTCCATGCCGAGCTTGGGGGACGAGGAGATGAGCGCGGCCTTAGCTTCCGAGATGGTGCTATGCAGCTCGGTCCTGACAATGTCTGCCAGCCATGCCGCAGACTCCTTGATGTTGCCTGAGACATAACGCTCTAGGCCTACAGCAGACAAACCGTAATCGTCAACGTAAACAGACAAGTAGAGCTGCTTGGGTAGAACCAACATGTCCAGAGCACGGATCAGAAATATACGGACACATGTTGTTGCTATTGAACAGCCTGCTGTAACTCCCAAGGTAGCGTAGTGTGGTCCATCCACTAGACTGGAAAGCGAAACAAACCTTGGACCACGATAAGCGGTGACAGCCAGCCTGATAAGACAGCGAGGGAAGTGCAACATGTTAGCCCGAGCTAGAAGTACATCTAAGGGAATACGTTCATAGAATTTGTATAGGTCCCAGAGTACGCTGACAGCCACTTCTCCCTTTCTGACTCCTAGCTCTGACCTCACTGCCTGGCGACAGACGACATCGCTGGCTCCGCAGAAAGCAGAGGCTGATAAATATGATCTGGCATTGCCGGCCTCCCAGGAACTACACACCGTCCTGCGGGCCCTTCCCCAGATCCTATACACTGCGCTAAATAGCCCTGTCGTGCGATAGCCACCCGTGGGCTTCTCAAGCAGAAAGAGAACTATGCTTTTATTTTGCCTCGGAAGCATGGACGTGGACTCCATAATGTTATAGAGGATGGAGAGCACGAGAAGGAGGGGCTCCGAGAGGGAACATATATGATTACAATGAAACCCATCAATTCACACTGACGAAAACTTGTTATAAGACTTTGAAATACCTCTGAGAGTCTCAGGTGATATAAAACCCAACGGCTCCTGGTACTCGATGGGCGTCTCATCGGGCTCCTCGTGAGTGCTCTCCCAGAGGTTGCAAACTTCAGGGCCTCAGGAGGAGGAGGAGGAGGAGGTAATGCTTGGGCGGGGTGGAGCACGTCGCGGCGGGGGTGCGCGGCGATCGCCACAGCAGGCGCGCGAGCACCAGCATGGGGGAGGGGGGTCTGGGCCCCGCGGCCACGTGCGGTCGTTACCACTACCCCCGGGGGGGGGGAGGGGGGGCGAGACGGGGGTTCTGACTACCTACCAGACCACCCCAACCCAACCCGAAGACCCGAATTTGACCCGAATTTCGGGTTGTGGGGGGTACGGGACCATGTGTTTTTCAACGCTCCCCGACCCCCCCCCCACTGGAAATGGACGGCAAATTGAGGCCTTCGGGTTGGGTTGGGGTGGTTTGGTGGGTGGTGAGGTTCGGACCAAGAACGACCGCTACACGCCGAAAGATAAGAGAAAAAGAAACAAACGCCGACGTTGTGTGTGCAGCCAGCCCCTCGGCGCGGCCGGAGACAGTCTGCGGGGCAGCCGAGGTCCTCCTTCGCCTCGTCCTTCTCCCTGGTGCCGGAGGCACGGTGCAGCGTGACGCTGTGCAGCAGGTCGACGTCCTCCGGGCCGAGGCTGGGTCTGGTGGCGAGGGAGGCCCTGAGAACGGCCATCTCTCGAAATCCCGAACCACTCGGTCCGTGACAATATCACCACCGACGTGTTTTCTGCTGCTAATTTTCGGCCTCTGGGGGGCCCTCTTCTGGGCCCCCCGACCGTCAAAAACGGACTCGGGCTGAAGCGCTGGCCCTGGGGAGTGGGTCGAGTCCTCGTGGGGACGACGCTGTGAAGAGATCGCGACGTCGGGGGTCTGGGAAGCGACTCACCGACGTCGCGAGGTTGTGTTGAGCTGGCTAGGGTTAAGTCGGGCCTGTCCCCCATACAAGGGCATTTTGGGCGAAAAATGAGAAATACTCCAAAATACCCCTAGATGGCCAAACAATGCTCAAAAAATAGTCCCCCGACTATGTTTGGATTATTTTTTGATTATCTTTGAGATAGTTGTATTTTTCGTCGAAAATCCCCCTGCAGGGGGACACGCCCGACATGAGGCTAGGGGGCTGAAGGACCACAGCACTGGTTCCGGCCAGCAGAGAGGGGAGACCGAGGAGCACCCTCGTCTCCACGGCCGGACGCGGCCAGGAAAGCTACAGTCGCTCTCGACTCCGGGACTGGCCGGGGAACCGTTTTTTTGACCCGATTCGCCCTCGCCCCCCTCGTGCTATTTTTGTTGCCCTCCTGGAAGGTCAGGGCTTGACCGAGGAACAGAAATCGCCATGACCATAAACCGTCGAAGGTCCGCGTGGATTTACCTGGATCTGCGCTGGGCCCCCCTGGTGGCGCCTCTGGCGGCGCCCTTGGCGCGCTCCGTGCACCAAGGAGGGGGGCTCCAGCGCCGATCTAATAAATCGGCGCCGACCTTCGAAAGAGCATGATCATGTCGACTATTCGTATTCTCCGACTGACCACGGCTGCAGACCAAGGGTTGATCCGTGTGGGGCTCAAATTTGAACTGGGGTCGACCGCCGCCTTGTCCGTGCGCTGGCAGCTTCTGCGTCAAGCGTCGGCGAAAATAGCTCGCGGCAAGGTCCAGACATACCCAATCAAATCCCGGTGATGTCACACCCCAGTCGCACGTTTAACCGAAAAAGACCCTGAGGACGGTCCCAGAGCTGCGTACCCACCGCTCGGAACAAGTGGGTAGAAACGTGATGAGGTAGGAAAGCAGCTGGATTGGGCCCGGGCCCGCTCGGGAAGCTGACCTTTCTGGCACCGCCAGTTGGCGTAAGCTCGTGGTCGCCCGAAGAAGCTGGCACGCCTTCACCAGCGGCCCGCGCCAATCTGCCACGACCTGGCAGCACCACCAGCACCCGCCTGGGTCCTGCGCGTCCACTTGCCATCTGATCTGATCTCCCGGGTGCGAGACGGATTCCCTCCCCTCCGTGGTGTCGCGGCAACAAACATAACTCATGGAAACGGCGAAATCAACAAATACGCAGTCGTTGACGCGCACTAAGAATCCCGCCGCGTCGGCGGCGATGGAGAAAAGTCAGGGCGCGGCATTGACAGGCATGCTGAAAGCGTAGTGGGGTGGTGGCATGGATCCATCAGTACTTACGAATGCAGTGCGCGGCCATCGCTCGCCGATCACAGACGCCAGGTTGCAGCGGCACTGCCTTCGATGGTGGAGCTCTTGCCGAACTGCATGTGCTGGCGTGGGCAGCTGCGTCCACCCAAGCCGCCGCTACCAGCAGACTGGTGAAGGACCCGTAGCCTTGCACTCTGCCCTCCCTCCCCCGAACGCCGCCCCCTTCACCGAGCAACGCCCCATCCACAAAGTACCGCACCACCCAGCAACACACACACACACACACACACCAAATACAGTCGAGGCGTTGACCCAAGGAACCCCAAAATAAGGAACGAGGCCCCTTTTCTCCATAGGGTAAACTTCGACTTCCCAGCGAAAACTCAAGGAGCACCTTCGGAAGGCTATGAAACAATGAAGGAACACCGAGCCCCTCCCCAACGAAAAGGGTTCCTTCTTCAGCGCCCCGACAGTACCGCCCCAGCTGCCAAACACCGCACCGCCTACCAAATTCCGCATCCCCTCCGCACCGCCCCCCTCACCTGGAGGCGCCATCCGGCGGTGCCCCGAAGTCTCTGCAGACCTTCAGCAACAAGAGCCCCACCGATTCCCACGAGGCAGAGCGTGCCCCCCCCCACACCCCCTCGGGGCCTCGTCCGAGGCTTCAAGGGGAGGGCCGTCAAGCAGCTCCTGCTCAGCCCAGGTGAGGGGGCAGCGTCCTCCTCCCCAGGCAGATTGAAACGTGCGCGTGCGGGGAGACACGTACATGGCGGAGGTACACTCGGGTCGGGCGAAAGGGGGGGGGTAGCAAAGGGGGGTTTGAGCATCAGCTCGCGTAGCTGATCTTCCCGGCGCCTCCCGGCTCCAGAGGCGGCCGTGTATCGAGGAATGGGCCCCTGGGCGGGGCCGAAACCAGCTGCATGCAGCAGATTTCGTACCCCCCCCCCTTTCCCAATCCCCCCCTGTCGTCCGGCCCGACACACAGAAGAGGACAGTTCGCAGGCGGATCCTCCTTGAGAGGACGCCAGTGCCGCAGCAGTGCTCCCGGGCACACCGGAAAGAGAGAGAGAGAGAGACGTACGGCTCAGGCCGGCCTTAGACGCGTCCACGGGAATTTGGCCGTCTCCCCCGCCTGTCCCCAGCGCCCCCTCTTGGAGGCGGCCAGGGGGTCGAAGTTTTTTTTTTTTGTTTGGGGGGGGGGGGCAGTGGGGGTCTCGAGAGGCTTCGGAGACCAAGGGCCACGATCCGATGATGAATGCCGTGCCACTTCCCCAGTGGCACGGCGGCCAGAGCCGAAGGCCAGCGTTCAGAGCACCCGTAGACCTCGGGCGGCCAGGGGGTCTAAGCTGGTTGGGCATCCGGCCACGATATCAAATCCGCGAGGGGGGAGGGGGGCGGGCGGGTGCCATAATCCAGGTCATCGCCGGACCCCCCAAAAAACTGCCACTATCCACCCCCCTGGTCATCATCCCCCTGAGGTGGCCAGGCATGGGAGCCTCACGTGGTCGCTCGGCCGCGTAGCTACTGAGATTTGGCGCGGCGCAGCCGGGGTTCGGCTCGGGCGCGGCATACCCGACCCCTAGCAAACCTTACCCTTCCGCGACGTCTTTGGACGCCCGAATGGGTACGGAAAAGATGGGCACAGTGCCCAACAGCAACTGTTGCCCCAAACCAGCAGCGGCCGCTGTTGGGCAGGCGGCCCTCCATCTCAAACGGACACAGGCCGCAGCGGCGCCGACAGCGAGTCCTGTGCAGAATGAGCAGAGCCTGCGGTTGGGCACTGTGCCCACTCTTTCAGTACCCGTTTCGTTCGTGCCGAACGTCACCCTCGCCTTTCGAGTTCCCCTCCGGCCGCATACATACGCCTTGGGGCGAGGCGAGGGGGACGTCGGCTTGCTATGGTCGGGCCGGGCGAAAGGGGGGGGGTAGCAAAGGGGGGGTTTGCGAACCAGCTCACTCGGCTGATTTTCCCGGCGCCTGGCGCCCATGTATCGAGGAGTGGGCCCCGGCGGCGGGGCCGAAAGCAGCTGCATGCAGCAGATTTCGTCACCCCCCCTTTCCCTATCCCCCCTTTCGTTCGGGCCGGTAATTATAAGGGTCGGTTGGGCCGCCCCGGAGCTCGGGGAAACAATTCTCGGGAGCGGCCAAAAGGAGGGTGTCGAAGAAAGGGGGGTGCAAATCATGACCGGCGGCATGTGCGCGGCCCAGCGGGGGGGCCAGGGACGTAGTGAAATAAGAAGAGGCGCCGTGAAATCCAAGTAAAAATACTGGCCCGCGCCATGAAATCCCACCCCCCCTAGGCACCCTCCCCATCTTTGCAGCCCCCGCTATTCAGTGCGTTGGGTCTTATTCCGAGAACTTGTTATTTTCCTTCCGGGAAGACCGTTTCAGCTTGAAGGTCGCTGGGGGGGCAGCGTTGTTTCCAGTGCCAAATCCCCGTACGCTCGGCGGGCGCGCTTGATCGGTCAACCGCAATCCTTCCAGCCGCCCTTCGCGAGAAGCTCTGATCTCAGGTTTGCTCTTGCCGACGATCGGGCTGCTCATGCTTGCTCTTGCCCTACAGAAGCATAGCCCTCTCCCCCGTCGCCCCAGAAACGCAGATCGCGTTCGCTGCTCCTCAACGACTCAACGAGCTTCAAGAACAAAGGACTGGTACAACAATACGAATACTACAAGAACACTCTGGGCCTTAGCCTGTTCTGGGAAACAAATGCAACATCATAAACAATCACGACGGGAACTCTAGACCCCATCTTTCTGCTGCATATTTTGAGCCGGATCGATCTGTGATGGTCCCAGGGCCCGAAACTGGGCGAGAACGCCCGGTAAGAAAAACACAACGCCCAGCCACGGAGATCTGCCAGCCCTCGCCCAGCCTCCGAGTGGGGCCGCCCCGGGAGCGACGGGCCGAGGTCCTCCAGCAGCAGGATCGTGGGGGGGTCGTGCATGCCGTACTGCGCCGCGCGGGGGGCGCGGCGGCGCCCCCCCCCCGGGCGCGGGGGGAGGCGCTCGGCGGCGCGGCGAGCGGGCCGGGCGAAAGGGGAGAATAGCAACCCTGACCTTCCAGGAGGGCTAAAAAATAGCACCAGGACGTCGACGTCCTAATTCCTGTCGAGGCTTGAGGCCGTCCAGATAGATCTATAGGTCTGGAGGGCTACTTTTTTGCCCTCCTGGAAGGTCAGGGGCAACGGGGGGGTTTGAGAATCAGCTCGCGTCAGCCGATTTTCCCGGCGCCTCCTGGCGCCGGGAGGCGGCCGTGCAGCGAGGAGTGGGCCCCCGGCGGCGGGGCCGAAACCAGCTGCACGCAGCAGATTTCGTACCCCCCCCTTTCCCAATCCCCCCGTCGTCCGGCCCGAGGCGAGCACTCTCCAGCCCCCTGATACGAAACCGAACTCTGTGCACCGAACCTTCTTCCGGCACCGCACTGACACACTTGCACAGAGAAACGGATCTGGTGTATACGGGATCCCGGTGTATGCACTGTCTGTTGCTTCCGAGAGAAAACGCGGCAAATCGTATACACCACACCACCCCAGCGTCGCCCCCGACCCTCCGAAAGTCCTGGGATTGAAAAGCTGCCCACCACTGGTAATTAATGTGTATATAAATATACACATATATAAATATATATTCCAGTTTCCGACCTGAGATCCTGGCGACTCCATTTTTTCGAGCAGGGCTGCGGTCGTGATTTATACAATGCTTCAGCTTTGTTCGAGGCGTCGGATCTCACGGTCGGGGGGGGCGAAAGGGCAGGATGGCAGAGGGCAGGGCAGAGAAGCAGCTCAGGTGGCCGGTGCTCCCGGCGCCAGGCGGCGGGGCCGAGACCGGCTGCACGCAGCAGATTGCGTACCCCACCCCCTTTCCCCAATCCTACCCTATCGTTGTGGATGCCACGACAATGCACACCCTAACAGTCCTATCATCGAATTAAACACGTGTGTAAACTGTCAGGAGCATGTCCTGAAAATATGTTTAACACATGCTTTTCCATGTTTAATGCAGTTTAAACATATTTTTAAAGAAATCTGGGAATTGATCGTCCATTGATCGTCCTACAGTTGGAAACATGCTTTCTCTCCATTGATCGTCCTCCACAGCCCTATCGCCCAGCCAGATCCAGACCTCAGGATCCCGAATCTCCGAGATCGCATGCGAGGGGCAGAGGCCCCCCTGAGACCCGCGCGTGGCCTTTTCTTTGTATCGCAGCGGGCGCTTGGGCCTGGCTTCGGGCCACGGGCCCCTCGCGGATCGATCCCGCTCGAAAATGCGCGGCAGAAAGCTGGGTTCCAGGGCTCTGGTGGGGTCGGTCTATCAAGAAGGTAGTGCTGCAACGGCGACGTGACTGTGAAACTTCAAATCACGGCGTGTTGCCTCGACGTGGGCCCTCTGAGGGCCGTTCTCGGGCCCTGAGGCCATCGAACGTGACCTCGGGGCGAAACACGACCCTGGGGGAAGCGGTCGGGACCCCTGCGGCCGCGGATTGAAAAAATCAGATCGGCGGATGTCAGGGATAACAGGGCGGTCACAATCTTCCCAGACGAGTCACTTCGGATCCCCCCTGTTGCGAGACTCCCCCATACCTCTTCGCCAGACTCCACCCGGGCCGCCATGACAGCTCAAATAAGACCCTTCCACTATTACTGGGTAGGCCGAAGTAGGCCTGCGTACGAAAGGCGGGCGTATGTGATGGCTTGGCGTGCGACAGAGAATGTGAGGAGTTTTTGGTATGGCTGCAAAAGCACATCCCGAGTCTTAGGTATGGTAATATTGGGCAGTTTGAAACCTTTTTGGAGAGAAAGGGCCTTTCAAACAAAAAACCCAACTCTATTACGGCATGTTCGTGTCGTGCCGACTTCGGCGTTGGTTCCTGACATCGCGGGGATCCTTCCACCTTGAACGATCCGCCATTTCCGCAACGTCAGATCGTTCAACATCGACCGATCCCGAGTCGTCGGCGGCGTTCAACGTTGAACGCCCGCGGCGGGGTCGCCGCCGGTCGACACGACGCAACCTTCTGTACAGTAGGGCTCGACCACAAGAAACCTTCAACAAGAAGCCCAACCCGGAGACCCCAGGACGTCATGGATTCTTGGCGTGGGACCCGCAGGCTTTCCACGGCATAACCATCGAAACCCCACAACACCCAGGGCACCCTGGAGGCAAGTCGGGTGCTTCTTGGCATGGCTGACCTTGACGCCAGTGTGCTCGACGCCGGAGGGTCGACGCTCGGGGGTCGAGCGCCGAGAACCGAGCCTCGGGCGCCGGCTGCGCGGCGGCCCGTGTCCGGCACGCCCGGGGTCGGGCGACGAGTGCGCCGCCAGAGGATGACCACACCCACCGCCGCGGGGACGTGCCCCGGGGACTCGGGCAGCGCCCGCGTGGGGCGGGCAGGCCATGTCCACATCCACCGCTCCTCGAGGTCCCGAGGCACGACGGCGGTGGATATGGACACACTGCGGATTTATGAGGGAGAGAGAGAGAGAGATATCAGACCACGTCCACATCCACCGCTCCTCGAGATCCCGAAGCACGACGCCGCGGCGATGGGTATAGACACCTGGCGGTTATGTGCGGAGAAACACAACATCGGCGGTGGACAAACCTCCCTTCAGTAGTTCACCTCCATTTAGTGAAAACGGCCGAGGACCGAAACCGACGGAGCCAGACCCACAAAAACGACGGCCGCGACGCCCCCTCGCGGGCCGCAAACGGCCAAGTCGCTCATCGACGTGTCGGGGTAGGTCTATCGACCTCCGACGACACAGGCCACAGGCACACGATTCGTCTCCGAGGCCCGCGCAGACCTGCTTGTGGATCGGCGCTGGAGCCCCGTCCCTTGGATGTAGCCCAAGGGGCCAGCGACGGAGGCGCCGCCCAGGGGAAGGAACTCCCCGCGCGGGGCCAAGAGAGAACATCCGCGCGGGCCTCCGAGAGGATCGACGAAGCGAGGCGCGATTCTGCGGAGAGTCCCCGCGGGCGTGCGAGAGATCGTGCCGCGTCTGCGGCTCGACGCGGCGAGGATGGCGCTGCGCGCGGCGCAGCGCGAGAGGAGGAGGAGGCCTGCAGGAGGGAGGGAGACAAGGGGGGGAGGGGCGGGGACCCAGGAGAGGAGAAAAAGGAGAGGAGGCAGGGGTGGAGAGAACAGGAGGAGGAGGAAGAACGATCGAGAAGGAGGAGGAGGAGGAGGAGGAACGAGCGAGGATGAGGAGAGGGAGGAACGAGCGAGGATCTGTGGAGGGGGAGGAACGAGTGGAGCGAATGAGGAGGAATGAGGAAGAACGAGCGAGGGGGAAGAGCGAGCCATATGTCGGAGACGTGTTTTAACGCCTGGGAATTATGTGGCAGCATGCCTCCTCTCCAATGATTAACTTGCACAAAGCAAGCCAAATTCCAGCAATCGGGGATCCATTGACCTGGTTCACGGCAAGCCCAGGCCAGTCGGGCTGTGCAGCATCTGGCAAGGATCCTGCAGGATCCTGCGCGCTGGCCCTGGCCAGTGCACCCCTGGCTCTGCAGGGCCCTGCAAGACCCGGCGCTCTGGCTGACGCCCGTTCGCACGCAGCCCCGTCGCAAAGCTACCGACTCGGGTGCCGTTATTAGAAGTGCCCCTGGACCAGGGTGCCCCCGGGCTTTCCAAAGAGACCCCCACGGCCTCCAGAGCACCCCTCGCGAGGCCCAGAACGGCCCCAGGGACTCCAGAATGGAGCGACAAGCTGGGGGCACCTTGGGCCAGGGGCACCTTCTTGAGCAAGGACCGACCGTCCCGGCATTCCTATAGGCCTACCACGACATGTTCTTGGAACAGAAAGCCGATGTGCCAAAACAAGACAGTCCCAGCCGGAAATGTTCTAGGAACCGTTCTGGTTGAAACCACAAAAGGTTACCAATACATTCTTTGGTAGGCCTATAGGCGAGCCAGGACGCCTCGCCACTGCTTGAAGCAAACCCCCGCGCCAGCGACCGGCGCCGGCGCAGCCTCTCTCCTCCCCCTCCCCGACTCGACGAGCGCGTTCCTCGCAAGAAGTCACTACTCGCAGATGGCCTGGACTCCCCGCGGGGGATCTACAACAAATTGCATCAAAGCGGACACGTGTTTTTCGGACGGTTGCCAGTAGGCACTTTGCTCGGGGATCCTCTGACCCGGGTCAATCCAGACCCGGGTCAGCAGGAAACCAAAAACTGCAATGCAGGAAAAAAAAGCTGCAACGCAGATCTTCGCAAACAGGTGTGAGCCAACACGCGCGGCCGCCTCGCGGCCACGAGCGGCTCGCCAACCCGGGTCAGCCAGAGGGAGCCTTCGCAGGATCCTGCAGGATCCGATCCGGCGCCCTGGCTGACCCCCAATTGCACTGACCCCCGTCTCGAGGCTCCCGCTTGCGAGTAGGCACTTTGCGAGCAGTGGAACTCGCCCAGGAGGAGGAGGAGGAGGAGGAGGAGGAGGAGGAGGAGGAGGAGGAGGAGGAGAGGAGGAGGAGGAGGAGGAGGAGGAGGAGGGGTGATCCTCCCCCGCCCCCGACGCCCTCCCGGCCCCTCGGCGGGCCGGCCCGCTGCCGGCAGCAAGGGCGCCTCCCCGAGAGGGCGTGCGGCGGGGCGGCGGGGCCCGCCGTGCGGCCAGGAGCCCACCGCGCGGGGACCACCGCCGATGCGAGGAACTCTGCGCGGAGTTCCCCCAAAAGTGCTCTTCGCCGGAGGAGGAGGTGGAGGAGGAGGAGGAGGAGGAGGAGGAGGAGGAGGACGAGGAGGAGGAGGACGAGGAGGAGGAGGAGGTGATTCCCCCAAAAGTGCTCTTGCTCCGCGGCCGGCAGGCCGCGCCACGTGAAAATCGTAAGTCGGGCGTGTCCCCCTACAGGGGGCTTTTCGACGAGCCATACAACATACGCAAAAGATGCTCCCAAATGGTCAAACCATATACAAAAAATGCTCCAAAATGGCCAAACGATGCTCAAAAAATGCTCCAAAATGGTCAAACGATACTCAAAAAATGCCCCAGAATGGTCAAACGATACTCCAAAAAATAGTCCCCGGACTATGTTTTTACCATTTTTGAATGTTCCTCCTGTAGATGGTCGGGCCCGACTCAACGTAAATCCGACCAGAGGGGCCGAGAGGGGCACCAATGATGCGTCGGCACATGTTCCAGGACTTCCCCTGCACTTGCCAATTCTCCTGGGTGTGCCTCTCCCCTTCCACGCCCCATGTTTTCCTACAGGTTCACGGGAGTCAGCGTTCATTTGTGCTTTGTCTATTGCTCGCTCCTGGCCAACAGGAGGATGAGGGGTGGCACCCCGTTCTGGCCAAGCGAGACACCCGCGGCTCAAGAGGCATCCTGGTGTCTGCTCGGCTTCCCGGCGTGCTGCTCCATGACCGCCGACCAGGAAGAGAGGGGTGGGGGGAGGGGGGAAGACGGGAGAGGGAGGAAAAGGAGGAGGTGAAAAGAAAAGCAGAAGGGGAGGGGAGGAGACGGGAGGAGGAGGAGAGGAGGATGAAGGGGAGGAAGAAGGAGGAACAGGAACAGAGAAAAGAGGAGAGGAGGGGGAAAGAAGAGAGGCGAGGGAGGGAGGGAGCGAAGGAAGCTGATGAGAAGAAGGGAATGTATGCAGCGAGAGAGACAGAAAGAGAGAGAGAGAGAGAGAGAGAGAACAAAGACATAAACACATAAAGAAATACATACGGAGACACGCAGAGAAGCAGACAGACAGACAGAGAGAGAGAGAGAGAGACTGACAGACAGACAACCAGACCAGCAGACAGAGAGAGAGGCAGGCAGGCAGGCAGCTCATGCACATAGAGAAGGAGGTAAACAAAGAAAGAACGAGGGATAGAGCGGCGGCGACGACGACGACGACGACGACGACGACGACGACGACGAGCGCGGGGCCAGCACCGCTCTGGGGCCTGCAGGAGGGTGTTCAGCGTCTCGTCGTTCATCTGCTCCGAGGACAGCTGCAGCATGTAGATGGGCAGCCTGCTCTCCCGGGAGGGCTCCGGGGGGCAAGGCCCCCCGCGCGCGGCCAAAGAAAAAAACAGCCTCGAGCGCGCGCGGCCTCGCGGGTCGGACCCCCGGGGCCCTCCCGTCCACTATCCCATTTTTGTCGAGGACGTCTCGAGCGAGAGCCTCATTTCTAAGATTTCAACGAATTCGCGAGATCCCTGGAGATCTCACTTTTTCGAGGATGTCTCCTGCGAGAAACATTTTCTCGCGGCGCCGCCCCGTGCGGAGCGCAGCTCCGCACGATCCGCGCCGGTCCGCGGGAGCCCGCCGCCCGGGAGTCTGGAGGACCGCGAGGGGCGCAGATGCGGAGAGACGCGCGCCGCTCGCAGAGGGCGCGGGCGGGCGGGAGGCCGCGGAGGACAAAATTGGGGAGGGCGGGAGGAGGGGGGGGGGCGGGCGGGAGGGGCAGATGGGGGGTGGGGTGGAGGGGAGTGGAGAGGACGGGCGGCCAGGGGAGGGGAGGGGGGAAGACGACGGGCGGATAGGGGGGGGGGCGAGGGAGGAGCGTGCTCTTCCTCTCTCTCTCTCTCTCTCTCTCTCTGGCGCAGGGGGAGTCCGTGCGGCCCCCCCCTTCTCTCCTCTGCCCCCCTCCCCCCCCTTTGCAGAGCCCTGCGTTCTCTCTTCGCCAGGAATGGCAGCGAGCATGGGGATTAAAAAAAACAAACAAAACACGGCGCAGGCACGCAACACACGAGCACGGGCTCGCGAGACAGATCGGCGCTGGGTGGCACGTGGCCAGAGCAGAGCAACCAGGCGGATCACCTCAAACAGCACACAGCGATTGGGGGGGCTCACTCCCTCGCGAGCCCGGGTTAGAGTGACCCTCGGGAGCCAAAGGAAGGGAAGTGCCACGTACAACGGCAATCTGAGCCGTTAGGAAGACAGAGACGTGTCCAATCCTCAGGGCGCTCAGGAGGACAGCTGGCCATCACACGTTGCGACCATGCTGGGCACCCAAAAGAAGTTGACCCATTTCATGGGGCCCCGAGCCCTGCGAAATCCGTCGACACTGTCGGCACGTGTGCGTGCGCGAGGGTGGTCTCACTCGAACTCCTGCCCCTGTGGCCACCCTGGGCCAGGCCCCGTCCTGATGCGATCTCGATCCCTGTCCCCGCGGCCGCCTGGGCTCTCCAAGCTCGCCAGCCCGAGGTGTGGATCGACCTGGGTCGTGATCGAGTCGGCGGGAAGCCCGTTCCCTTTACTCCGTTCCCCGCCGTGGGATGGACGGCGGCCACAGAGGCGGGGAGTGGGCTCTGCGGGGACTTCTGCCGAAGGGCAGATGGGAGGGGAACCCTCCTCGCCCAGCCCTCCTCGGACACAGCTCTGGTGAGAGGGAGAAAACCCACCTCTGCTGCTGCTGCCTCCTGGGGCCTGCGGGCAGAAGGGGCAGACGAAGAGGGGAAGCACCCAAACACCAAAGAGGACCCAGACCAGATGCACCTGGATGCAGGGAAGGATGCACGGTGGGGAGGGGGGTCCGGGGGGAGCCCCAAGGGGCGGGGTCCCAGGAATGGTGTCCCAGCCGCCCATCCCCTCCCCGGAGTCCGCCGGGCGATGTGCGGGCCGGTGTGGCCATCCTGGGGCCGCCGAGGCCCGCTGAAGGCCTCTCGGGACCAGCCTCAGAGGACTTCGGCGCTGCCGAGAGGGGCGGCAACCTAGATCGACACGGCCAGAAGCCCCCGAGAGGCCTCCCAAAGGCTCCGCAGACAAACCCCGCAAGAAGGCCCCAGGAGGCTCCCAAGGGGCCCCCAAGGGGCCCCCAAATGCCCCTGCGAGCACGCAGGCAAGCACCAACGATGCTACTACATGGCTGGCGGAGAGAGCAAAGCAATTGAATTCGGCGGGCCCTCTGCTGGCCCTCGCCGCGTTAAGCATCAAGGGTAAGAAACGCGATAGATGATGATGGCGGAGAGAGAGAGAGAGAGAGAGAGAGAGAGAGAGAGAAAAAAAAAAAAAGATAATAGCAATAACAAAGGAAAAAACAAATCCTGGCGAAGGACCCAACCATGTGCAGTTGTGGGTACCGCAATTGTGAATATCTTCTTCGGTGAAGCTCCTGTCTCTTCAAAGCGAGCACCCAACACCACAGGATGGTTTGGAAAAAGGAAAGGTGCACCGACGAGGGGATCAACTATAATTACTCAAGAATCAAAATTCAACAGCAGCAGCAACAACAATCACGAATTCAAGACCGCTCCTTCTTACAAGCCCGCTGGCCATTCAACACGAATATCCCAAACCCTTGATACCCGCCCTCTTCGTCTTCGATCGTACCGCCTCTGGGGGTATACCTTCCTTACCTGCCACGTGTATGTGGTGCAGCCCCTAAAGCAAGGGAAAAGAGGACGGACGGAAGGGTGAGGGAGAAAAATGGAGCACAGGATTAGCAGGAGGGGGTCTACGCACAAACAACACGTGGCAGAACCAGGCGGGCTTATCGGGCAGGTAGACCCTAACGAGCAGGTCGAGAAAGCAGGCCCAAGCAGCCAGGTCGAGAAGGCGGGTTGCTGAAGCGTGAGTACTACATGCATCGCGAGGTGATCTCGAGCGATAGCGCGTTTCCCAAGTGAATCGCAAGAAAAACCAGAGCGAGAACGCGATTTCTGAGCGTCGAGGTCTCGGCATTCGAATACATTGCAAGAAAGTCCCACTCGAGATCGCGATTCCTGCATACATTTTGAAGAAGTCCAGCGTTAGACTGAATCGATTATGGCAAAAACGACCGCCCTGGATTCTCCGCCAAGAGCTTTCCCTCGAACTCCCGTGATTTATCAATCTCTAGAAAAAAACAAACAAACTCCATGCGAATCTCCAAATGCGAGTCTCCTAAAAATCCCCGCGCCTAATCTCCACCGAACATTTCCTGAAGATTTCTGCACGCCGGAGATTTTCCGGAAATGTGCTGAAGATAATCCGGTGATATCTGCACGCCAGAAACTTGCCAAACATGTTCCAAAAATTGTCCATACTTTTCTGCACGCCGGAGATTTTCCGGAAATGTGCTGAAGATAATCCGGTGATATCTGCACGCCAGAAACTTGCCAAACATGTTCCAAAAATTGTCCATAGTTTTCTGCACGCCGGAGATTTTCCGGAGATGTCCATGGATATTTGTAGAGACCAGAGCCTTTCAAGAGTCCTTGGGCATGTCCGAATACAATTTGGATACTTCCCCTGAGATGTTCCAAAGAATTGTCATACAGAAGGCCCCAGTCGCGTTTGCCAGTTTGATCCGATCTAAATCCAGCGCGGGAGCGCGATCTTGAAACTGCTTTGGAGGAAGTAGCAGGCGGGCGTCGCTGCTGCTGCAAAGCGGGGGCCAGGGGCACAGATTGGTGACACCAGATTTTCCTTGAGTCAAACTAGAAAGCGACCCCCCAGGGAGGGCACCTGAGAAGAGAACAAAACGGTCACGGAAGGGGGGGGATCAACAATACTGATCTCTTAGGAATGGGAAACCAATAACTACTGATGACGTTGCGCAAGCCTTCCCCCTCCGCAATCCTCCTCATGCTCCTCGACGACGACGACGACGACGACGACGACGACGACGACGACGACGACGACGACGACGACGACGACGACGACGACATGTTTTTCGTTCCCCTACGGGCCGATCCGTGGGCGGACCGCCTTGCAGCTCGGCAGGCGCCCGACAGCGTATGCGCGCGCCGCGCGACCGCGCAGTCCACCCGGCCCACGCCAAGTTGCTGTCCCCGCGGCTCACCCGTGATTGAGCACGGTGCCGCGGGACCGCAAGCGGAAGGGTATGAACGGAAACCCCGAACCTACGACGACGACGACGAAGACGGACGCGAAGACGACGACGACGACGACGACGACGACGACGACGACGATGACGCGAACGATGACGCGGACGACGTCGCAGGAACTGCTGGGGCGCGGGTGGCGCGGGGCGCGCGCCGCAGCTCGGAGGCCACCGCCATGACGAGCGAGCTCTTGCCCCCGCCGGGGATGCCGTGCAGCAGGTAACCTTCGGGGTTGGCGGGTGCGGGGTGGGGGGCCATCCTCTTCCTGCTGCTGCTCCATCCTCGAATCCTGTTCCTTTTCCTTTTCCTGTTGCTCCATCCTCGAATCCTGTCTCCTCCTCCTCTTCCTCCTCCCCCTCAGCAACAGCAGCATAATCAGCATCATCATATTCACCACCATCATCATCATCATCAAAATCACCATCAGCGCCATCATCATCATCATCATCATCATCATCATCACCTTCTTCATCATCATCATCATCACCATCACCATCACCATCACCATCATCATCATCATCATCATCATCATCATCATCGTTATCATCATCATCAAAACCATCACCATAAGAACCATCACGGGCATCAGCATCACCGTCATCCGCCCCCGCCTCATCCTCATCATCATCCCCATCTGCGCCCAGGATTCCCAGGAAGGGCGCCCGGGCTGGGGGACGCGCCACCTCCAGCTCGGTCGGGGAAGGATTTCGAACGAACCCTTATCTGGCGGCGCGCACAGGGGGGTATGGGGGAGGGGGGCGGTTTCTTAGAAGGAGCCAGATTCTTTCAAGGCGCCGGCCCTACATCCATAGATAATGCCCGCGCTTTCTACGAAGCACGGGTGCTTCCAAGAAGCCGCAACGCCGCCTCGTAACCCCCCAAATGCGCGCGGCTGACTAACCACGGGGCGCATCCGAAGCAGCGGCCGCGGCGCCATCCTCCCTCCCAAGCCTCGAAGGGGGGGGGCGGAAGTTGATCCCATGGAGTTGCGCCAGCCTGGGGTAGAAAACGATTTGCACTGGCGAGTGGGGCGCAGTGCGATATTCATGGATGAGATCAGCCGACCCAATGCCACCAGAAAGACCTTAGGACGCAAAGAAAAATCAAGCAAGTAAATCCCCCCCCGGCGCTGCGCGCGCCTGCAGTGCCGCTCGGGTAAAGAAGCCCACCAAGGGTGGGCGCGTCGAAACTTGATCGACCTAGGGCCTGCGGACTCACGTTGAAACCGGCCCCGCGCACAAAGGGCTCTAACCGCGCCTCGATGGCCGCAGCCGCGCGCGAGAGGACCGAGAGGTTCGAGCCCGAGAGGCCGCGCGGGCGGTGCAAGCAGAGGGAACGCATAATTACGCCACCGAGGAACTCCGCAGAGTTGTAATATCCATGGCGCGACGATAGCCGACGTGAAACTTGCGAGAACGATGCTGGCGGCCGCTGCTTCGCCGACACCGGCGCTCAACCGACAAAACTGCCGGAGACCGATGCGGGGTGAATGCATGCCTGGGCGAAGCCATTTTTGGCGCGGTCTTCACGGGCGCGGCCCTACTGGGAGCGCCATGTCGTCCTGAAGGCGGCGCAGGGCCAGCGCCCGCGATGCTGGCCTCCTGCGCTCGCCGAGCCTTCGAGAGCGAGGGGCCTCCGCCCGCCCCTTTCTCCCCTGGCAGATCAGGAGAAGCGCGTCATGGAATTCCACCGGAGAGAGGGTCCGGCAGGTACCTCACCAAGCACTGTTTCACCATATGCGCTGTGCACAAAGACCTTCCCATGCCTGACCACAGATCCTCGCAAACCATCCAGGCTCACCTCGGCGCCCATCTCTAGCATTGACGTTTTGGGCTGCTCGCACGGCGGTGGCAGCGAGGACATGGCGCATTTGGGCATCATGACGGGGACCGTACCTTTGACGGAGAGTCACCGGCGGTCGTCCGCGTTCATGCATCGAGCAGTCTGAGCGTGCATGAACCTGGGTGGCTGCAGTTCTTGATGATGGTGAAGATGATGATGAGGAGGATGATGATGAGGATGAGGATGAGGATGAGGATGAGGATGATGATGATGATGATGATGATGATGATGATGATGATGATGATGATGATGATGATGATGATGATGATGATGATGATGATGATGATGATAGCTCCCCCCCGTTTGCGTGCCGCTGTGGCCTCGAGAAAATGCAACGACCGCTAGGCCCTTGGACACCGTACACCCTGCGCACCCCCTATGGTGTCGGGTAAGTGGGCCACGCGTGCTATGCCCTGCACGACCGGCGTGAATAGCGGCCGCGCTCAGAGACTATCCCCTGCGCACCCCCTGCGGTGTCGAGAAAGGGCCACGCCTACGATGCCCTGCACGGCAGCGTGCGTAGCGGCCGAGCTCAGAGACCACCCCCTGCGCACCCCCTTATTGTCCCGGCGTGCATAGCGGCCGAGCTTAGAGACCACCCCCTGCGCACCCCCTTATGGTGTCGAGAAAGTGTCACGCCTGCTATGCCCTGCACGACCGGCGTGCATAGCGGCCGCTCTCAGAGACCACCCCCTGCGCCCCCCCTATGGCATCGGCACAATGTCACGCCTGCTATGCCTTGCACGACGGGCGTGTATAGCGGCGGCCGCGCTCAGAGACCACCCCTTGCGCCCCCCCTACGGTGTCGAGAAAGTGCCACGCCTGCTGTGCATGGACGACTGGGTCTGGACGTGGCGCATACGTCTTGTGTGTGTGATGCAGTGAGCACGCCAGGCGTGCACTGGCGTTATTAGTTTGTACGTGTGCGCGCGTATGTCTGCATGCGTGTCTTGTATGTAGTGTGCCTTGTGCATGTGTATGATGTGCGTGCGGCTGTAAGTGGACGCGTGTCTCAATGTGGGTGTGCGTGTGCGCGCGTGTCTGGATGCGTGTCTTGTGTCTTGCGTACATTGTGCATCATGTGTATGATGTGTGTGTGTGTGCGGCTGTAGGTGGACGCGTGTCTCAATGTAGGTGTATAATTCCGTCAACACGACAGGCGCGCACTGGCATTGTATGGTGTGGGTGCGAGTGTGCGCATGCGCGCGGCTGAATGTAGACGTGTTTGTCATGTACGCGCCGTGCATGAGTTGCGCGTGGATGAGGGGAGGAAGAGGACGAGAAGAGGAGGAGGGAGCTGAGGTGTGAGTGAGGTTCGCGGGCGGGACGCGGGCGAGAAGAGAACCAGAACCCCACTAAACGTGTGGGGAAAAACCGGATCCCCGCCTGGAACGTTAAGATACCCCCCGTGGCCCTTCCAGGAACCAGGACGTGGCCCCCAGGAGGCCCACGGAGGCCTAGGGATTGCGAGACGAGATCCCAACGCCCAAGGAAGAGCTTTCCACCCGTGAGCCTGATCCCGAGAGGCAGCCGCGTCCATCTCGTCTCCAGCTGTCGGGCGCTCGAACGAGCAGTGCATCGGCACTCGTGCGAAGTGACCACGCTTGTGTGGATCGCAGCGATGTGCCGCTGGAGCTTTTTTGCAGCCATCGGAGCGAGCAGGGCATCTCCAGAGGCTGTCGGGGATCTCCTGACCCGGCTCAATCCAGACCCGGGTCAGCAGGAAACCAAAAAACTGCAATGCAGGAAAGAAAAACTGCAGCGCAGGTCTTCGCAAACCCGGGCCCGCCAATACGCGCGGCCGCCTCGCGGCCACGAGCGGCTCCCTGACCCAGGCCAGCCAGAGGGGGTCTTCGCAGGATCCTGCAGGATCCAGCGCCCTGGCTGACCCCCGTCTGCACTGGCCCCCGTCTCGAGGCTCCCGAGGCTGGCGGAGGCCTCCGCGAACCCTGTGGGCCCTGCGCAGTCCAGCACGGCAGGCAACTCCAACTCTGTTCGGCCCGCGAAGGGCGACTCTGGCCTCCCGAGCCGGCATCGGTGCGCTCCGCTGCGGAGGCCCCCCCCCCATGGTTGAAGGGGCCCTGGGACACACAAATAGACACACACAGATAGAAGAATTCCCCATATTTTCTCATGCTTTCTGGGTGTCTGTCCTCCCCCCCACTTCCCATATTTTCCCATATTTTCCTGGGGGTCGACGATTAATTGTGTCTGTGTTTTTTCCCTCCTGAGTGGTCGCCCGCAGCACCCTTTGGTCGCACAGAATGTGGCTTCGTGGGGGCACAGTGGGCCGGTGCAGCGGCTGTCGAACATGCGGCAGCCAGGAGATCCGAGCTGTTGAGGGTCCTCTGCCTGAGGAGGCCCCCATGAAATTAAGTTGGACGACGATGACAACGACGACGACGACGACGGCCACGACGACGACGACGACGACGACGACGACGACGGCGACGGCGAAGACGACACAAGGAGCGCTGACGACGACGACGACGACAACGATGATGACGGCGGCGATGACGACGGCGGCGGCGGCGGCGACGGCAACGCCGACCACGATGACCACGACGACGACGGCGACGGCGACGGCGACGGCGACGGCGACGGCGACGACGACGACGACGACGACGACGACGACGACGACGACTAGACGACGACGACGACGACGACGACGACGACGACGACGACGACACGACGATCATGACGACGACGACGACGACGACGACCACGACGCCCCACCGAAACGCGCGTGCGCCCGCACGCCCGTCCGCGTGCACCCGCCCGCCTTCTTGCCCACGGACGACGACGACAACGACGCCGACGACGACGCCGACGCCGACGCCGACACCAACGACGACGACGCCGACGCCGACGACGACACGACGATATGACGACGACGACGACCACGACGACGATGGACGACGATGGCGGCGACTGGCGACGGCGACGACGACGACGACGACGACGACGCCGACGCCGACGCCGACGCCGACTTGGACGACGACGACCACGACGACGACGAAGACGACGACGACGACCACGACGACGACGACGACGACGACGACGACGACGACGACGACGACGACGACGACAACGACGGCAACGGACGACGACGACGCCCCCGGCCGCCCGCCTGAGCGCCGGCACGCCCGCCCGCCCGCCTAAGCGCGCGAGCGCCCGTTCGCGTGGCCGCCCGCCTGCCTTCGCCCGCGTGCCCGCCCTCTCGCCCGCCCGCCCGCCCGCCCGCCCGCGAGAGGAAGGAGGGGGGAAGAGGAGGAGGAGGAGGAGGAGGAGGAGGAGGAGAGGAGGAGGAGGAGGAGGAGGAGGAGGAGAGGAGGAGGGAGGAGGAGGAGGAGGAGGAGGAGGAGGCCTCCTCTGAGGCGGTCGCCAGGCCAAAGCCGCCCGCACGCCCGCCCGCGCGCACGCCGCCGCCCGCCCGCCTGCCCGCGCACCACCACCCCGCCCCGCACGCTCGCCCGCCCGCCCGCCAGGGCGCCCGCGCGCCCTCCTCCCTCCCCCGCTCCCCCGAGGCGGCCACCAAACCAAGTCTGGGCGATCAGGCGCACGGCAGGAAAACTCCTTGCCCATCCCCGCCTCTCCTCCACTGAGCCGTCGATGTCCTTCCTCCTCCCCTTCCGCATCCCTCCCCCCCTTCAACCACTGTGCCGACGATTTCCTCACCCCAGGGAGTCCTGAGAACCGACATCCTCCTCCTCCTCCTCCTCCTCCTCCTCCTCCTCCTGCTCTTCATCCTCCTCCTCCTTCTCCCCCTCCTCCTCCTGCTACTCATCCTCCTCCCCCCGCCTCCATCAGGATGTACACCCTGAAACCCCGCATCAGTTCTTTACCTTCGGCGCTGTCGCCTGTCGCACAATGCGTTGCATTGCGTTGCACTGCGTTACTCGTATTCCCGCCCCCCTCCTCCCCCTACTCATTCGTCCCCCACTTCTCCTCCTCGCTCGTCCCATCCTCCTCGTCATCCTTCCGATCCTCCCTCCTCCCGCTTCCTCCTCCTCCTGATCCTCCTCTCCTCCTCCTCCTCCTCCTCCTCCTCCTCCTCCTCTCCTCCTCCCCTCCTCCTCCTCTCCTCCTCCCTCCTCCTCCGCCTCCTCCTCCTCCTCCAACTCCTCGCTTGTCCTCCCACGCGCCCTCCTCCCCTCCCTCATCCATTATCCCTTCTCCCTGCTCCTCCTGCCTCCTGGCTTGTCTCGCTAGTCCTACCCCCAGTTTCCTGCCTCCTGCTCCTGCCTCCTCCCTCCCTCCTCCCTCCGCCCTCCTCCCTCCTCCCTCCCTCCCTCCTCTTCTTCCTCCTCCTCCTCCTGCTCCCTTCCCTCCTCCCTCCTGCCTCCTCCCTGCTCCCCCCCTCCTCCCTGCTCCCCCCCCTACTTGCTCCTCCCTCCTCCTCCCTCGTCCCTCTACTCGGCACGCCGCAACGCCTGCGGGGCGGAAATTGAATGTTTTACACTCTACTCGCCACGTGGTAAACGCCGGGGGGGCACAATATATGCTACTCTACTCTCCCTGCGACGTGGCACCGACTCCAGGACGGAAAACAATGCTACTCCACTCGAACTGCCAGGTGGCAGCGAATGGCAAGCGAAACATATAACTGCTCCACGCCACGAGCCGCCACGTGGCACCGCCTGCGGAGCGGAACATATACTATCTCACTCCACTCGCCACGTGTCACGCCGGGGGAGCGAAACCAGAGCTGGACCTAAACGTTGTTATCCCTTTTCGTGTTGTGCTCGCTTCCCCTCGTTTCGTCTTCGCCCCGCCTCTGCGTCCAAACGGCATCGACACAAAACCGGCCCACGAAACGGTAAAAACACCACTCAGGTGGAACCAATACTGTTCCACACGCTCGGAAGGGGAACCAAATACTGCTCCACGTGTACGAAGGGCCCTGGGACACACAAATAAATAGACACGATTAAACGGATTCCCCATGTTCTCCCATATTCTCTCGGTCTTCGTCTTCCCCCACTTCCCCATAGTTTGCCATATTTTCCTATATTTTCTAGTTTTCGTCTTCCCCCCCACTTCCCCACAATTTCCTATCTTTTCCTGGGGATTGACGACTCATGGCTGTGTGTGTTCTTTCTCCTCCCGATCGCACTCGCCACATGGCAGCGCCTGCGGAGCGCGCCCGCGCGCCCGCCCGCCCGCCCGCCGGCGTGCGCGCGCCCGCCGCCCGCGCGCCCGCCCGCCCGCCCGCGCGCGCGCAGCGTGGCAGCGCCGAGGGAGCAAAACGAAGACTGCTCCGCTCTCCTGGCATCGCTCGGACGTCCATTCCCTGTGTTTTTCGGTTTCGTGCGTGGTCTTTGTTTTCGCCAAATGGTCAAGGATGGTCCTCGATCGCCCTCGCCGAGAAAAAATGCACACGTCCGAGCGATGCCAGGCTCTCCTTTTCGGCGGCGAGCGAGGGGGGGAGTGAGAGGGAGGATGCCCTCTCAGAGGGCGGCGGGATTTCGAAGCCCTCACGCCCTCTGAGGAGTGTCTGTGTCTTCGGGGATGGCTTGAGAAACTTCTCAGGAGGCCGAGCCTTCTTAGAAGGCCCACCCCCTCTCGCTTCCCCCCTCGCTCGCCACCGACTTGCCACGTGGCAACGCGCAAGGGGAAAACAAATACCACTGCACTGTGCTCGCCACGTGGCAGCGCCTGCGGGGCGAACACACAGTTATGCCCCACTCTACTCGGCACGTGGCAACGAAGCGGGCCAGTAGCACATGCTACTCCACTCTAGTCGCCACGTGGCAACGCCGCCTGGCAAGGCACTATCCCACTCCACTCGCCACGTGGCAATGGCATGGGGAGCGAACCAGAAGTACACCTTCGCTCTAAGCATCACGTGGCAATGCCGCGCGGACCGAACGTATACACGTCTCACTCTACTTTTAAGTCGGGCCTGTCCCCCTACAGGGCGATTTTCGACGAAAAAGAAAAATACCAAGAAAATGCCCCAAAAAGGTCAACAAATACTCAAAACATAGTCTCCAGACTATTTTTCGATTACGTGTTGATTATTTTTGGTGTATCTTTTTATTTTCGTCGAAAATCCCCCTGTAGGGGGACAGGCCCGACATAACTCCACTTGCCACGTGGCAACGCCTGGGAGGCGAAAACTAATACCCCCTTCGATTCGCCACGTGACCACGCCGGGGTCCAGGGACAGATACACCGCCACGCCATTCGCAACAGGGCAACGACAGGCCGACGCACACCGAAGACAACCCTCCAAACAGCCGCCAGAACCGCAGAGACCACAAACGGACCACGCCGAGGTACCCGATGGAAAGCGCCGCTCGCCGACGCGCTGTCCAGAACCCGATGAGTCTGCGTAGGGGATCACGTGTGGACTTTTTACCGCAATACTGCCCTCCCCGTTGCCCTCTCCAACCTCCTCCTACGTCCACCAGCCTCCTCCAGCTGCACCCTGGCTCGTCCTACCTCCTCGTCCCTGCTACCGTTTCCTGCCCCATCCCACCCCTCCGACCTCCTCCTGCTGCCTACTACCTCGCCATGCCTCCTTCGATATCCCCTCCTCAGCTCTTCTAGGTAGACCCCCTCCCAACTCGTCTGATGTCGCCCCTCCTAGAGTTTCGGGTTTGAGCATCCTGATTTGTCGGGTTCCGCTCTCGTCGGGATTTCGGGATTGGTCCTGCCCGTTGTCGGGTTTCGGGGGAATTTCCGGGTTCAACCTTCCTCCGCTACTGGGGCGTCAGGTTGGCCCCCCTATGGGGCCACGAAACGTGTGAAGGGTGTGCCGAAACGGGGCGGGGCCGCCATTCGAACATCGCCACTGGAGCCGTGGGTGGATCTCCCCATGGCGCCACGAAACGCGTCAGGGGTGTGCCGAAATGGGCGGAGGGGACTCACGCGAACGCCGCCACTGGGGCCTTCGGTGGAGCTCCCTATGGGGCCAAGAAGCGCGTAAGGGGTGTGCCGGAATGGGCGGGGGGACGCATGCGAGCGTCGCCACTGGGACCTTCGCTGGAGCTCCCTTTGGGGCCAGAAAACTAGCGAGAGATGTGCCGAAATGGGCGGGGAGGACGCATGCGAACGTGTCCACTGGGACCTGCGGTGGAACTCAGTGCGTGGGACGGACGCATGCGTGGGACGGACGCATGCGAACGTTGCCACTGGGGCCTTCGGTGGAGCTTCCCATAGGGCCACGAGACGCTGTACTCGGTGGGGCGGACGCATGCGAACGTCGCCACTGAGGCCTTTGGTGAAGCTCCCATGGGGCCACGAAACGCTGTACTGGGTGTGGCGGACGCATGCGAGAGTCGGCACTGAGGCCTTCGGTGGAGCTGCCTATTATGGGGCTACGAAACGTGTCAGGGATGCGCCGAAATGTGCGGGGAGACCGCATGCGAACGTCGCCACTGAGACCTCCAGTGGAGCTCCATACGGGGCCACGAAATGCTGTACTGGGTGGGGCGGACGCATGCGAATGGTCGCCGCTGGAGCCTTCGGTGGGGCTCCCCATGGGGCCGCGGGAAATTGTGCGCTGGGGCCTTCGGTTGGGCTCCCCGTGGGGCCACGGATCGCTGTACAGGTTATGGCGGACGCATGCGAACGTCGCCACTTGGGCCTCTGGTGACCACGAAACGCTGCACTGGGAGGGGCGGACGCATGCGAACGTCGCCACTGGGGCCTTCGGTGGAACCTCCTCTGGGCCCACGATGTGCTGTGCTGGGTGGGGCGGACGCATGCGAACGTCGCCACTGGGGCCTTCGCTGGAGCTCCCTATGGGGCCACGAGGGTCTTTCAGTGGAGCCCATTCATTAAACGCTCTACTGAGTGGGGTGGACGCATGCGAACATCGCCACTGGGGTCTTCGGTGGAGCTCCTTATGGGGCCACGAGACGCTGTACTGGGTGGGGCGGACGCATGCGAACCTCGCCACTGGGGCATTCGGTGGGACTCGCTTGTGGGCCACGAAGCGTGGGAGGTGTGCCGAACCGGTTGCAATGCGGAGAGCAGAGGCGCGCAGGGGAGGAGGGAGGAAGGGGAAGAGGAAGAGGAGGCGGAGGAGGAGACGCGGGGCGCTGTATCTGCAAAACGAGGGCCCAACACCACAGGACTGCCGGGAGAAGAAAAACATCTTATGCGTCGAGCAACCCCCGCCCGAGAATGCGAGAGAATGCCGCGGGCGTCTCGAGGCCTGGCGCGAGGCGGGATTCCCAGGGGGTGCCAGCACACTTTCTGGGCCTGGCGGCCGCGGTACACAAGGTGTGCGAGGCGGCTCAGGAGTCTGCGTTCGTTCTAACAACCTCAACTTTGAAGGGGCCCCAGGACACACAAATAAATACACACAAATTAAATGATGCCCTATATCTTCCCATATCTTCTGGGTTTCTGTCTTCCCCCCCAATTCCCATATTTTCCCATATTTTCCTGGGAGTCGACGATTAATTGTGTCTGTGTGTTTCTTTCCCTCCTGAAACTTGTAGGATGGGGAACAGAATGAATACCACCGAAACTGGCGGCTCTGAGGCTGCAGTGCTGTCGCGAGGATTCGTCGGCGAACGCGGTCCTGAAAGAGATGCAAGAAGCGGAGCGACGGAAGACCTCAACCCTGAATGTCTCGCCAAGACGAATCCTGACTGAACGCTCAGAGGTGGAACTTGCGAGTCGAAGCTATGAGACACTCTTGAGGGAAGACAAAAACAGCATACACGTAAACTTTCGGAGGTCCGCAAGACTGAATTGCATCGTCGCTCGCGCGAAACGCGCCAACTGCGGCGCCAGAGGCGCCACCAGGGGGGATCAGCGCAGATCCAAAAAATCCGCGCGGAGCTCCGAAAATCTATGTTTGTTCTGTGCTCCTGCATCCGCAATGAAGGACTGCTGCAGTCGGGGGACCTTGCACGCGCAACGGTCGGCAGACAGATGCGAACGCACAAGCTGCTCCCTGGGTCGCTCATGGATCGCAGCAGGACTGGGCAGGCTGGGCAGGCTTTCCTGCAGCGCACCAGCCCAAACATCACACATAGAGTGAGAAAAAGCTGCATAGACATCAACTTTCGGAGCTCTGCGCGGATTTCTTGGATCGGCGCTGGACCCCCTCCCTGACACGCGGAGCGCGCCAGAGGCGACGCTGGAGGCGCCGCCAGGAGGGCCTCTGGCGCCGGTCCACGAAATCCGCGGGGACCTCCGAACGTCAACTTGTATGCCGCCTCTGCCTCCTCGACTTTCTGTGCAGTGCACCGCCCCACGCATCACACAGTGTCGTGGAGGCATCACGGAGACCCCGCGGAGCCAGAGAGGATGAGGACGGACGCCCCGTCTGAAGGAGGGCGCCGCGCGTGCGCGCGCGCGCCCGCGCCGCACCGCCGCGGGGCCGTGACCGCTCGCTGCCGCGCAGCCTACCTGACGGGGCGCTCGTCCACGTTGTCGGTGCCTGGGCCGATGTTCCAGCCGTAGGTTTGCTCCTGCTCGAAGCTTCGCTCGCCCGCGATGTTCGTCTCGATGTCCCAGCCCGGGAGCCCCGCCGTGGTGGGGTCGTTCGGACCGTTGGCCTCGACCTTCTTCCAGGCCCGGTTGTAGTAGTAGCCCTTCTTGGGCGTCTCGGGCTTCATCTCCGGGAAGTACAGGCCCATGGCACTCGACATGCCCTCCGCCGTGGGGTTCTCCCACGCGGAGCCCGTGTCCTCTGCAGGGAGTCAGGAGGGCCACACGGACACCAGCTTCGAACGTCCAAAGTTCACGATTACATCTCGCGGAGGTCTGGGTGATTAGAGACAGATCGGCCCCCGCCCCGTGCCCTGGGCTTGGGTGCGCTCTGGCTAGATTTTTCCGAGGTGGATCCAGCCGTGGCTGGCGAGGACGCCCCGTGGAGGCCCGAAAGAGTACACTAGCCAGTCCGTACCACAAGGACGCGCGACAAGGACGCAGGGGCCGTGGAGGGCCGTTCCGAGGCTTCTCCAGCGGGGCGCGGCCAACGAATGTGGCCAAGGATGGACCGAGGAGGCCAAGGCTGCGAGGGCACCCTTGGGAAGATTGCCCATCCTTGCTCTGCGGGCTGACCGCAGGAAGCCGCTCAGGCCTCGATGCGCCACCCGCCCGTCTCGGGGTCCGTCCTGGCCGGCCTCCACCCTGGACTTACCCGGTCCCCCCCAACCTGTGCGTCGCGACCCCCCCGCGAACCGCCCGCCAATCCGCCGCGACCCACACGCGACGACGAAGACAAAACGCAAAAACAAAAGCAATGACAGAAAAGCGAGCTAGCAAAACAAAAACAACAACGACAACAACAACAGCTCCTACAACACCAAAAACAACAACATCAACAACAACAGCAGCAGCAGCAACAACCACAACAACAACCACAACAACAACAACACCAACAACAACAACAACAACATCAACAACAACAACAACAACAACAACAACAACAACAACAACAACCACAACAGCAACAGCAACAGCAACAGCAACAACAACAACGACAACGACAACGACAACGACAGCAGCAGCAACAACAGCAGCAACAGCAACAGCAACAGCAACAACCAACAACAACAGCAACCACAACAACAACAGAAACAGCAGCAACAACAACAACATCAACATCAACAACAATAACAACGACAACACCCACAACACTAACAAAGACAACACCAACACCAACAACAACAACAACAACAACAACAACAACAATCATTTAAGACTGGGGACACTCCGTTCTCACCAGTGCCAGGGTTTTCATAGGAGGCGGGCAATACCCCCACTTTGTGGGGGGGCCGGTTCAAGCTCTACCAAATTTCCAAACGACTCTTCGCCACCACCCACACCCAGCTTCCCGCCCTATGACGTTCGGACACTTCACTTCGTGGCCTGCGGACGACCTTGGCTACTACACTGGCGCATGGTTACAATGACTTCTTGTGGTAACATATTGTGGAAACTAGCTTAGTATACGACTTATACCCGGCGCGCGGGTGGAAATTTTGAAAAGTCGTGCAGGTGTTTTTCGAGGACCTACGGTGCGATTCGTGTGATTTTATGATGCGCGGTGCTAAAATTCTTAAGAAGCCCAATGGTTTTTGGAGATTTCGGCGTGCGCGCGCGAAGAAAAAACGAATGTGTCCCGCATGGTATTATTTGACAGGGATGATGGCCCTGGCAGGTGCGCAACCGTTGTCGCAGAAGTTCGAAAAAGTTGCTCGCAAAAGCCCGTTTGACAGAAATGTTTAAAAAGTGTTGGGTTTCCTACGAATCCGCAAGAGCGCGCGGGATGAGATTTTGACATTTTTTTGTTGAAAAACCATTGGTTTTTTGATGTTTTTATGTTAAAATCGCTCGAACACTAAGCTTTTGGAAGGATTTCGTCTTGCGCGCGCGAATGTCCACTTTACCTTATTTTTTGCAAGGGATTCTTGAAATTTGATTATATTAGAACAAGAAATGTCATTTTACAAGGGAAAACGGATTACAACAAAACAACCGGATCTGGATCACACCCTGAGGCTTCCTCACGAAAATGATGAAAATGTAGCTGCGGCCTAACCAGGGGGCCAACAATAATTATTCTTTAGAATAAATAATGTTCAACAACAACAACAACAACAACAACACAAACACAAACACCAACACCAACACCAACACCAAAACCAACAACACCAACACCAACAGCAACAACTACAATAGTTTTGAGACTGTTCGCCCTTATATGCTCGAGTGTCCAACAACGCGTATTTCTCAAACCCTCGATACCCGCCCTGTTCGTCTTCGATCGAACCCCTTTTGGGGGGTATACCTTTCTTCCCTGCAGGCTGGGCCCCGGCAAGCGGCGGGGCGGCCGCGGACCGTCGGCCTGGCCAGCGGCAGCGCTGATCAGCGGGGCGGCCACGGACCGTCGACCCGACCCTAAGAGGGACGGACAGGGGACCGACCACGACAACGACGACGACGACGACGACGGCGACGACGACGACGGCGACGACGAGCGAAGGCAATAGCGAGAGAGAACGACAGCAGGGCCACGAAGGGCACGAAGTTCGGCACGAAGTAGGCCACGAAGGGCGACAGCGGGGACACGAAGGGAATGCGTATGGGGCCACGAAGAGCGCGAACGAGCGGGGGCTACGAAATGCAGATAATGCGGGGCCACAGGAGGCAACTATGGGGCCACTGAGGGTAGCAACTGGGCCACGTAGGACATTGAGGGGGACACAAATGGCGACAGCGGGGCCACGAAGGGCATACACATGGGGCCACAACGGGCGCGACTCCTGGGCGCCTGGGTGTCGGGAGCGCGGCGCTTGGGCAAATTGCAAGAAATTCCAACGCAAGGCCATTCTTACGAAGTTGCAAGCAAGGCTCCAGCGAGAGCGCGACTCCAGAGCGCCGGGAGAGCGATTCCTGAATAAATGGTAAAGAAGTCCCCAGCGAGAGCGCGATTCCTGAATAAAATGCGAGGAGGTCTCGGGCGGGAGCGGGGGTCCTGGCTAAATTGTAAGGAAGTCTGAAGCGGGAGCCGTTGTTGTTGTTGTAATTCGGAGGCCAGGGGCCCAATTTGAGCAGGAAGACTGTCCCTGTCAAAAAACCGGGTGCGAGCGTCGAGGGGCACACTTTGATTCAGAGAAAACAGTATGCACCGGTGGGGGGATCAACAATTGTTCTTCAGAAATGAGCATTCAACAACAACAACGACAACAAAAACAAAAACAACCACAACAACAGCCACAACAACAACAACCAACAACCAACACCAACACCAACACCAACATCAACACCAACACCAACACCAACACCAACGACAACGACAACGACGACGACGACGACGACCACAACCACAACCACAACCACAACCACAACAACAACAAAAAACAACAACAGCAACAGCAACAGCAACAACAACAACAACACCAACACAAACACAAACACCAACACCACCACCAACAACACAAACACCAACACCAACACCAACACCAACACCACCACCAACAACAACAACAACAACAACAACAACAACTACGACCGCAACCACAACCACAACAACAACCAAAAACCAACAACCACACCAACAACAACAACAACAACAACTATAACTTTGACGACGACGACGACCACCACAACCACAACCACAACCACAACAACAAGAACGACAACAACAACAACAACAACAACGACAACAACCACAACATCAACAAAGACAGCACCAACAACAACAACAGCAACAACACCAACACCAACACCAACACCAACACCAACAACAACAACAATAGTTTTAAGACTGTTCGCCCTTATATGCTCGAGTGTCCAATAACGCGTATTTCCCAAACCCTCGATACCCGCCCTGTTCGTCTTCGATCGAACCCCTTTTGGGGGGTATACCTTTCTTCCCTGCAGGCCGGGCCCCGGCAAGCGGCGGGGCGGCCGCGGACCGTCGGCCTGGCCAACGGCAGCGCTGATCGGTGGGGCGGCCGCGGACCGTCGACCCGACCACAAGAGGGACGGACAGGAAACCGACCACGACGACGACGACGACGACGACGACGTCGAAGACGACGGCGACGACGACGACGACGGCGACGACGAACGAAGGCAATAGCGAGAGAGAACGACAGCAGGGCCACGAAGGGCACGAAGTAGGCCACGAAGGGCGACAACGAGGACACGAAGGGAATGCGTATGGGGCCACGAAGAGCGCGAACGAGCGGGGGCTACGAAGTGCAGATAATTCGGGGCCACAGAAGGCAACTATGGGGCCACTGAGGGTAGCAACTGGGCAACGTAGGACAGTGAGGGGGACACAAATGGCGACAGCGGGGCCACGAAGGGCATGCACATGGGGCCACAGCGGGCGCGACTCCTGGGTGCCTGGGAAACGGGAGCGCGGCGCTTGGGCAAATTGCAAGAAATTCCAACGCAAGGCCATTTTTCCGTAAGTTGCAAGCAAGTCTCCAGCGAGAGCGCGACTCCAGAGCGCCGGGAGAGCGATCCCCAAATAAATTGTAAGGAAGTCCCAAGCGAGAGTGCGATTCCGGAATAAAATGCGAGGAGATCTCGGGCGGGAGCGGGGGTCCTGGCTAAATTGTAAGGAAGTCTCAAGCGGAAGCCGTTGTTGCAACCCGGGGGCCAGGGGCCCAGTTTGAGCAGGAAGATTGTCCCTGTCAAAAAACAGGGTGCGAGCGTCGAGGGGCACACTTTGATTGAGAAAAACAATATGCACCGCTGGGGGGGATCAACAATATTTATTCTTCAGAAGTGAAAATTCAACAACAACAACAACAACAACAACAACAACAACAACAACAGCAACAACAACAACAACAACAACAACAACAACAACAACAACAACAACAACAACAACAACAACAACAACAACAATAATTACTAGCACGTGGGGACACACCGTTCTCACCAGTGCCAGGGTTTTCATAGGAGGCGGGCAATACCCCCACTTTGTGGGGGGGCCGGTTCAAGCTCTACCAAATTTCCAAACGACTCTTCGCCACCACCCACACCCAGCTTCCCGCCCTATGACGTTCGGACACTTCACTTCGTGGCATGCGGACGACCGTGGCTACTATTCAGGGCCCCGCGGCCGACGACGACGGCGTGCGCGCGCGAAGAAAAAACGAATGTGTCCCGCATGGTATTATTTGACAGGGATGATGGCCCTGGCAGGTGCGCAACCGTTGTTGCAGAAGTTCGAAAAAGTTGCTCGCAAAAGCCCGTTTGACAGAAATGATTAAAAAGTGTTGGGTTTCCTACGAATCCGCAAGAGCGCGCGGGATGAAATTTTGACAATTTTTGTTTGAAAAACCATTGGTTTTTTGATGTTTTTATGTTAAAATCGCTACGAAAACTAAGGTTTTGGAAGGATTTCGTCTTGCGCGCGCGAATGTCCACTTTACCTTATTTTTTGCAAGGGATTCTTGAAGTTTGGTTATGTTAGAACAAGAAATGTCCACTTTAGCTTATTTTTTGCAAGGGAAAACCGATCGTAACAACACAACCGGATCTGGATCACATCGTTTTACCTGAGACTTCCTCACGAAAATGATGAAAATGAGGCTGCGGCCTAGGCGCGGCGGGGGGGTCGCGCACCAGGGGTCCCAACAATAATTATTCTTAAGAAGAAATAATGTTCAACAACAACAACAATAACAGCAACTTCCAACAACAACAACAACAACAACAACAACAACAACAACAACAGCAACAACAACAACAACAACAACAACAACAACAACAACAACACCAGCACCAACACCATTAACAACACCAGCAACAACAACACCAACACCAACAACAACACCAACAACAACAACAGCATCAACTACAGCAGCAGCAACAGCAACAATAACAACAACAACAACAATAACAACAAGAACGACAACAACAACAGCAACAACAACTACAGCAACACCAACAACAACAACACCACCAAGCACAAGTATAAGCACAACAGCTACAACAACAGCAACAATCAGTTCAAGACTGTTCGCTCTTATCTGCTCGAGTGTCATTCAGCGTGCATTTCCCGAACCCTCGATTCCCGCCCTGTTCATCATCGATCGTACCACTTTGGTGGGTACATATTTCTTTGTGAGTTCTGCGTGATTAGCCAAAAGTTTCCAGCGAGAGAGCGATTCCTAAGTGGATTTGAAATCCCCAGCGAACGCGCGATTCCTGAATGGCAAGAGCGCGGCGCCTGAGTAAATTCAAGGAAGTCTCAGGCGGGAGCGCGATTCTGAAGTACAGGAATTCTCAAGCGGGAGCGGGGGAACGGAATACAGTTCGAGGAAGTATCAAGCGGGAGCCGCTGTTGTTTTAAACTGGGGGCCAGGGGGACAACTTGAGGAGAAAGATTTTCCCTGATAAAAGACAAGTTGCGAGCGCCAGGAAGGCACTTCAATTGAAAAATGCAATGTGCACCGGAAGGGGGGGATCAATTATAATTATTCTTCAGTAGCGGGAGTTCAACAACAACAACAACAACAAAAACATAAACAAAAACAAAAACAAAAACAACACAAACAACACCAACAACCACAACAACACCAACACCAACAGCAGCAGCAACAACACCAGCAGCAACAACACCAATACCAACAACAACACCAAGAATAACAGCAATAACAATCATACTAAGACTGCTCGCTCTTCGTCGCTCGCACGCCATTCGATATCAATACCCCAAACCCCCTCGACTTGGATCGTACCCTCTTGAGGAGGGGCATATGTTTCTTGCCTGCCACATGTAGTTGGCGCGGTCTCCAGAGAGCGAGCGAGGAGAAGGAAAAAGAAACGGGGAAGGAGGGGGGCAAGAGGGAGGGAGGGAGGAGTGAAGGCGATGAAGATTTAGCAGGAGGGGTAGGGGAGGCGCCTGTAAAAAATAAAAGAAGTCCCGAGCGGGAACGCGATTCCACAGTAAATTTGTCAAGGAACCCACACGCGAGAGCGAGATTTAAATAACTTGTGAGGAGGTATCATGTGGGAAACGTTGTTGTTGTCAAGGGGCGCAGTTTCTGCAGGCAAATGTTCCATCAATGAGCCATTTCCTCGGCGGCCTATTGTTTAAGGACTGGGGTCCCACCAATAAGGGGCTAACTAATCATTTGTTCCGCGGCACACGCCAGGCAACAACGATGACGACAGCTACGACTTCGACTGCGACCACGACTTCGACGACTACTACTGCACCTCCTCCTTCTCATCCTCCTCGTCCTCTTCCTCTTCCTCTCCTCCCCCTCCTCCTCATCCTCCTCCTCTTCCTCCTCCTTCTCCGCCTCCTCCTCCGCCTCCTCCTTCACCTCCTCGTGCCGGACATAAAGAGGAGGAGGAGGAGGAGAAGGAGGAGGAGGAGGAGGAGGGTGAGGTTCACCGTCGAGAGAAAAGGTGGGGACCAAAACGAAAGACTCTCAGCAGTTATAGAAAACAGGGTGCGAGCGCTGCGAGCCCCAGGGGGGACACTTCAATTGAAAAACGCTAACTGGGCAGCAGTGAGGGGGATCACCGACAGTTGTTCTTCGCAAGAGAAAAAGTAACGACAACAACGGCAATGACGACAGTCCACACCGCGGAAACCCACTACAGTCACGTACTCGGGGACTGTGCAAGACCATTCGGCCGCCTTATTCTGATGTTTGACGATCCTGGGGCCCGAAGCAGCCGCCCCGACTGCTGAGATCGGGCGAGTTCTTCGATCCTCTCCCCAGCCTCGGTGCGGCGGCGAACGAGGGAGGAAATGAGAAGCAGAGGGCCTTCTCAGAAGGCGGCGGGGCTTCTCAAAGCCCTTCGGCCTTCTGAGAGGTCTCCTGTGTCGTTGGGGAGGGGTCAGAAAAAGCTTCCTAGAAGGCCTGGGGACTTCCGAGCCTTCTGAGAAGGCCCGCCCCTTCTCACTCCCCCCCGGGACTCGCCGCTGAGCGGTCCTCGAACGACTTCGTCGCAGAGTTCCACACCTTCGCGCGGAGAGCAGCCCACCGCCAGGAGGGTCTGGGCGCAAATAACCCGCCACGAGCCAGTCCCTGGACCCCTCGGGGGGCCCTCCCTGGCCGGCGCTTCGAGCTGCGGCCAGCCGTGGCGGATGAACCCTCTGGAAAGGCCGGCGAAAACCGTCGTCGTCGCCGCCGCCGCCGCAGCCGCCATCGTCGTCGTCGTCGTCGTCGTCGCCGTCGTCAACGCTGCCGGCGCCAAGAAGAAGTCGCGACGTCGGAATTCCGGGGACCTTCGCGCGGAGGGCCACCGCCGCGCGCCTCGAGGCCGCTGGCCGCGACGCCGCCACGAAGAGCAGCGAGCGCACGGTGGCGAGGCCGAACGCCAGGACGGCGGCAGCCGCAACGTGGGCGCCGGAGCGGGCCATGGCCGAGGGCGCGCTTGGCTTCCTTCCTGCGAGGCCAGGACTCATACGGTCGAGCTGCTGCGATGAGGAACGCGAAACGAAAGGGAACGAACCGTTCTGGCCCCAAAGGCACCTGGGTGCACCAGGAGCCCTCCCGCTGGAGGAACGACCATGGAAGGACCTGAGGACCAGCGAGCCCGAATTCGAACTGCTCCCTCCTTCGGCGTCCTGACTGCACGGCAGGGTCGCACCGTGACGACCCGGGCAGCGGTGCCTGACACCGCGTGGGCTGTTCAGCCTCGAGCAGCCGCAAAATCCCGAGAGCACCGATCGTTGCATTCGGGGAATTTCTGACCCGGGTCAATCCAGACCCGGGTCAGTCAGGTCCTGCAGAATCCTGCAAAATCCTGCAGGATCCTGCACCCAAACCCGGGTCAATGCGCATGATCCTGCGGGATCCTGCACCCAAACCCGGGTCGATGCGACCCTGGCCCTGCAGGATCCTGCACGATCTGGCGCTCTGGCTGGCCCCCGTTTGCATTGAGCCCCGTCTCTAGGCTAACGATGCACTCCATTGTTTGTGTTTTTGTTCGGTTTCGTGCGTGTTTTTTTCGCCAAATGGTCAAGGATGCTCCTCGATGGTCCTCGCCGAGGAAAAAACGCACACGTCCGAGCGATGCCAAGTGCCTGACACCGCGTGGGCTGTTCAGCCTCGAGCAGCCGCAGAATCCCGAGAGCACCGAGTGCATCGGCCCAGGCCAGGGAAGCGGCGGAGTGCAACCCTGTAGAGGGCGGGCCCCCAGGGAACGCCGCCGCGTCCGCGCGGCCCCCGAGGCCACCGCACGTGCCCGCCGCCGCAGGGGCGCCGGTGTCCCGGGACTGGCGGAGGAGAAGGAGGAGGAGGAGGAGGAGAAGGAGGAGGAGGAGTAGGAGGGGGAGGAGGAGGAGGAGGAGGAGGAGGAGGAGGAGGAGGAGGAGGAGAGGAGGAGGAGGAGAGAGGGGAGGAGGAGGGGAGGGAGGAGGAGGAGGGGGAGGAGGCAGAGGGTGAGGGAGAGGAGGAGGAGAAGGAGGAGGAGGAGGAGGAGCAGGAGGAGGAGACGGTGGACGTGGATGTTCTCGGACCCCCAGAACTACCACCTCATTCGGCGACTCCCAAGAGTGTGGTTTGCAACGGGTGTGGTCTGCAACTCGCGCCTCGTGGGGTGGGCGAGGCCCTCGGCGGAGGTTTCCGCCGCGCCCCAGCGAGGACCCACCAGACCTTCGGCGCAACGCGGCGATCCCCAAGCCCCAGCGGCGCTGATCGCAAGCCACACCCCAGCGCAGCCAGACCTTGGAGGCGGGGGGGCTCCCAGAGCCATCTGGTGAAGTGTTATCAGCTTAGGGCACTCTGGGGCCCAAAAACGGAACCCAGAGGCAGAAAAAGGCAACGCACAAAACTCCTCGGACCCAGAACCTCGATCCCCCTCCCTGTACTCCTGCTGGCAAGAAGCAATGTTGGGCAACCACAGACCACCAGTCAACTTTGAACAGCACCGAATACAGCGGCCTCCGAGTATGGGTCGAAATAGATGAAGTCGGAGAATCGCGTCACGACGCCAATGCATCGTCAATATATCGCCAACACATCGGCGACACATCGGCAATACATCGGCGATGCATCGGCTGTATTTGCGACGTATCGGCACCATTGGCGTGGGGAAAGTATGAGCCGCATCGTCGATGCATCGGCGATGCGGAGCGATCCTACGACCCAACCTGCGCGGACCCCAAGTGGGGGGCCTCGACTGAATCGGGTGGGTGGGCGACCTGAATGGGAGGGGGGTGAAAGGGGCCATAAAGGAACACTTTTAGGACCCTCTTTCTCCACCCCAACTTAAATCACTCCCCATTACCACCCGCCCAAGCGTCATCGGCGTGTGAGATGCTTCCCACCCCAAAACCCTCCCACCGGGGCCCGGTCCGGTCGTTTTGGAGGAGGGGGGTAGGTCCGGCCGGCCCCGGGTGAACGCGCCGCGGGTCTCACGACGGGTCATGAGGGCCCCAAGAGGCCTACAAGATGTTCCAGACGGGCCCCGAATCGCCGATGGATCGTTCCAAGACGCCCAAGATGGCCCCCAACGGCCCAAGAGGCCCCCGAGACTCCCCGAGAGGCCCCTGAGAGGTCCCTGAGAGGCGTCCCAAGAGGGCCCCCAGAAGCAAAAATCGCCCCATTCCTGTAAGGAAACTATGATTTGAGTACATTCGTCTCTTGGGCTTTCACAACGTCCAAGACGACCCAAGAGGCCTCCAAAATCGCCCACAGACGGCCCAGCAAGCCCCCAAGAGGGCTCCAAGATTCAAAAGGGCCCCAAGACAGAGGGGGCCCAGGAGAAGGACCCGAACGGAAATTTCAGCCCTCGGCCCTAAAAAACCTCCAGGAGGCCCCAAGAAGCCCCCAAAAAGCCCCCAAAAGACCCACCAAAGGCCCCAAGAGGCCCCAAAACGGCTCCAAAACGGCCCCCTAAGAGGCATCAGAACTGTTGCCAGGAGGCCCCCGAAAGACCCACCAGGAACCCCCCAAGGGGTCGGCGGTGCGGCGCAAGCCTAAGAATCACTCCCCAATACCCTGACCTTCCAGAGCGCTAAGAAATTGCACTCCGTACCTATAGATCTAATTGGACTGCCTCAAACCGCGACAGGAATTAGGACGTCGACGTCCTGGTGTTATTCTTTAACCCTCCTGGAAGGTCAGGGTACCACCCGCCCAACTGCAGTCGCCGACTCCTGAAGCCCCGGGATACATCGGGCAATGGATCCGCATATAAAGATTCCGGCCTCGGGCTTCCTGGGCGGCGGCTGATGGGCACCGCGGCGCGGAGCCCTGGACCGTGAAACGGCCTTGGACGGAGAGGGGGGGTAGCGAGGCCAAAGAGTAAGAGGAGGAACAGGAGGACAAGGAGGAGGACAAGGAGGAGGACACTAAGAAAATCGATGCGAGAGGATGAAAATCAAAGTCCTGGTCGTGCAATAACAACAGCATGAAGTGTAAGAGCGCGTATAAGACGGACACGCGAGGATACATTCTGAAATGGCAACGGCAAAGACAGCCAGGGAAAGGGTGAAAAAGAAAGAAGTGGTGCCGTTCGTGTATGGTGTTCAAGCCAGCCCGTCGTGCCCTCGTAGGTTTCCCATGCGCAAGCGGCAAAAGAAACCACTGCGTGAAATTCTGCTGGGGTGCTGCTCCGACCGCACCCGCAATAGAAATTGCCAGTCCGCCGCGGGAAATGCCCTTCTGACCGCGCTCCCGTAAAATATTGACTGCAAGGAGCGTGCGAAAGACAATTGGTGGAGCGCCAGAAGATGCGCGCTGCTGCTCAACTGACAGTGGGCTGGAGCACCAGCCACTCGCGTGCTCGATGTCATGGCATATTTTGCTCGCCAAGCCCGCCAAGCTCGGCAATCCCGCGGCTGCCCTGCAGGTCGAACTGCATCCCAGAGACCGAAGCTAGGCGGCCCAGGCACCGGAGCTACAGTGGTCGACTTGCGTGACACAGTCACGCGAGTCGCCTCTTCACTATTGGGAGAGAGACCTGTGCCGGGAGCTCGGGGCGGCCTTCGTCCGCATGACGTCACCGAACATGACCGCATCATGGTCGGAATTGATCTGGCCACCCATCACGTTCAGGATGAGGTCCCGGCCCACGCTGGGCTTCGTCGTGGGGACATCCCGCATGTCCTGAGTATTGTGCCAGAGGAAGTCCTCGATCTGCTCGGCGCGCAGCTGGTCAGCTAACCGCCGCAAATGGCCTGCCATGCCATTCTCGGAAGGCGGCCGCACCCGGTCCACGACCAGGGCGCTGAAGACAACCATGCAGTCAATGACGAGGTCTGCAAGCATCGCGCAACCGCCTTTCCCTCTCAGCCCCCTTATCTCCTCGGCAGGCAGAGGCGGGGCCGTGCGCCATCTCGCGCAACGCGAAGAAGTGCGCTCGCAAAAAGTCGGCTGCGCCGCACGCTGCTAGCAGCTCGGAGCCGAATGAATATCTGCATGCCAGCATGCGCGATTGGCCCACTGCGCCCAACAAGTGACACACCTCCTCGCCTGCGCGGCGGCACTTGCAGAGGCGCATGTATACAGCCCCGCTCATGCCGTACCCTGTATCATCCTCCCTCTCGAACGACCCGTCGCTGCGCGCGCTGGATCGCCCAGCGCGCTCCATGGCCGGGAGTGCGACGCGCGCCTGGATCTTCTGCGCGGCCAAAACAGCTGAGTCGAGCTGCGCCGCGCGTCGGGCGAGCGGCTTTATCTCGGCCCTCTGCAGCGCGACGACGCACAGGGCGACGCCGTGCTGCGCGAGCAGGCGCGCAGGCCACTGCCCCCAGGGGAAAGACAAAGCGGTCGTGGAGCTGACCTCCAGCACACACGTCAACCTTGGCCTGGACCAGGTCGGCGTGCTTGATCGGTAACGGGGCGCCGATGTCACGGCGCCATCAGCACTGCCCCGTGGCGCGCTCCGCAGATGGCAAAGTCGCCATAATCATAATTCAGTTTGCTGGAGAGGCTCTCGGCGTGGCCGATCAGCCCGACGACGCGCCCCTTGCGCTGGGCCATCTCCAGGTCGCCAACATGCCTGGGCAACTCGAGCACCAGCTCGTACGAGCCTTCGGCGCCGCAAGCACCGACGAGCCCCCTGGTCGCGGCGGAGCGGCTGGGGGGGCGTGCCAGGGGGGGCCGCGTGGGATTTCCACTCCTTCCCCCGCACCAGACGTCTCATGCATGAAAGCCCCGGGCCCCGCATGGCGGCATTGGCTATCGGGGCTGGCGAGAACGTCACCTGGGCAACTTCATGGAAAAGGCTCGGATCGCATCGTCGCAGCCCGTGCCTGGCTCGATGCAACGCAAGCACTGCCCAATCGTCACAGCTCTCGTAGCCAGACACCTGCTTGAGGACGGCCACGCCGCCGGGTGGCAACGCGAAATTCATCTCGCGTTCGGACAGACCTGTCATCCTACCATTGGAATGCTGGACGATAGTAAAAACTGACACAAGCTCTAAGCTGGCCAAAACAATCATCAAAGAGTCACATCCATGTTATTCTTCAACGTTTTTCTTATTCCTCCTGTAGAGGGACAGGCCTGACTTGCATCTCGCGGGGCGCTTCGCCACGCCCCTGCATCTCGGCACCAGTCGCGCCGCGCAGGAACGCCTTCTCGACGTCCACGGCGACGCGCGCCCAGTCTGGGCGACGCGCCGCCCCTGAAGACAGCAGGCGCTGCGACGCCCGCTTCGCTGCGCCAGCAAGCGCCTCCTGGGCCCCGGCGCCCGTGTCGCGGAAGCCCCCCTCATCGCCACGCGGCGCCGGACAGTCCCGGCGGCCTTGCCGCCCGACCCCTTCCGGCGCCACTGCTTGAAGACGCGTCTGGAGCCCGTTGCGTCTCGAGGGAGCGGTCGCCTCTCGAAGAATCCCACCAGCCCTCTGGGCTGAGGTGGTATAACGCGTTTGTTTCTTCTCTCTCCCCCTACCCCCTCCCCTGGGCCTGGGAGGGGGGGGGGGCGGAGGCGCCGCAGCGTCCAAGATGGCCCAAGAAGGCTCCAGCAGGGCTTCAAAGTCGCAAGATGGCCTCCAAGATGGCCCATGCTACTTCAAGATGGGTCAAGATAGCCTCGGACATACCTCCAAGAGGCCACAAGACAGCCCCAAGACGGATCCAAGTGCCCTCCGAGCCCTCCACGGCGCCCTCCAAGATGCCAAAACCCTTCAAAAGCCAAGGGGAAATCATTGTTTTTGGCATTATCGCTTCCCCGCTTCCCAAAGCCTTAGGTTTCCTCTGGGTTTCTCCTCCTCTGGGTTTCTCCGGATTCCAAAGGATCCTTCAGGATTCCTCAGGGCCCCTGAAGGTTCCTCAGGATTCCCATCTCCTCGGGATTCTCTAGATTTTTCAGCATCCCTCAGGACTCAAGATGTCATCAGTGTCCTCTTGGCTACTCCAGTCCAGATGTCATCAGGTTCTCATAGGGCTCCTTACGGCTCCTCAGGATCATTGTGTTCCTCAGGGTCCCTCGGAATGCCTCAGGATTCCAAAGGTCCCCTCAGAGTCTTCTTATTCTTCAGGGTCCCACAGGATTCCTGATGGTTTCCTAGGAAACTCTCCAGATTCCCCCGAGTTCCTCAAAACTTGTCAACACCCCTCAGGATCCCTCAAGATCCTGAGGGTTCCTCGGGACGCCACAAGATTTCTCTGGATCCCTGAAAACCCCTCAGGGCTCCTGAGGATTCCTGCGGATTCTCCTGGATACCTCGGGATTTATCCAGATGACTGCAGGTTTCTAAAAATTCCTCGGGTTGGGCTCCGTCCCGAGGGTTCTGGCGCAGCCAATCCAGGAGGTCGGACGGGTAAAGCCACTGGGAACGGAGCCCAAAGGGATTCGAACATTAGAGCATGGTAAACTCGGAAAACCAGGGAGGTCGAACTGGAAAACCATGGTAAAACCGTGGGTTTCGCACACGAGGCCCCCAAGAGGGCCCACTTGGAGCGCAACGATCCCGACGAGAGGCCCCAAGAGAGGCCCCGGAGGGCCGCCCCTCCCCAGCGCTCGCCCGTGGCATCCCCCAGGTGCTGGGGGCACTCTGCCGCAGTGGGACCCCTCGATGATGAGCGCGGTTGCTGGGGCAGTAGGTCCCCTTTCCCCGTCTGTTTGGTGTCACTGCACGACATGCTCGACACCTCCCTAGGTCAGGCCATTGTCCTGAGATTCGTTTCTGGATGGGCTGGTGCACGATGCTCAAACCCCATCTACTCGGAGCCCACCTGGGAGGCCTAGAGGTTGTTCGCGCCCCCCCCCTCAGCGACATCCACGAATATCTGTATGCCGAAAGCGACGAAGGGCATCAACGATTGCGACCCCTGTGCAGAAACACGCGTCGGGTGTTGCTAGAAGTGCCCCTGGCCCAAGGTGCTCCCAGGATCTCCAGGGAGGCCCCGGCGGCCTCCAGAGTACCCCCGCACGAGGCCCAGGGGGCCCCAGGGGCTCTAAGTTGAGCGAAGAACTGGGGGCGCCTTGGGCCAGGGGGACCTTTACCAACCGAAGGCAGCACTGATCAGAGCACTGATCTGAAGGGGCCCTGGGACACACAAATGAATAGACACAAATAAGTGGATTCCCCATACAGGCCTCGGAACAAATTAGCGAACACATGCCACATTCATCCGTCAACGCCTCCCCCCTCCCCCCAATGTTCAAAGTTGGCGGTGGGTCTGATGAGATGCACTTCGACCGCAGTCTCCCCCGTGTGTGCCAACATTGAGTTTGGGGGGAGGGGGAGCGTTCAGTAAGTATTTCCCTCCATCGTATTTTCCCATATGTTCTTGGCTTTTGTCTTCCCCCCCACTTCCGATATTTTCGCACATGTTCCTGGGAATCGACTAACAGGGGATGCGTCGACCCCTATCCCAGGCTCCGTGAGGTTTTCGAGAGGATCAACAATTTGGGGCCCAACCCTGGGATATACGAGGGGGGGGGGCGTCCATCCTCGACAGGGGTGCGTCCGAATAGCCCCCTCGGGATGTATCCCAAGATTCCTCCCCTTTTCTGAGCGGCCAAACTTTTCTGGCGGAAGTCGGGGATTGGGGGAGAGAAATCGCCTGCGATGGGAATCGACGATTCTTTGCGCCTGTGTGTCATTTGCCCTCCTCATGATCAGAGCTGCGGAGCGCCCTGCCAGACAATGGGGGCCGGAGCGCACCGGGCGGGCGGCAAAGGGCGGGGGCGCACCGCGTCTGTAGGGGATGCCCCGCTCCTGCGCGCCGGGAGCTGGACCGGGGGAGAGGGTCGAGAGCAGCAGAGAGACAATACAGGGCAGTTTTTAACACATGGGACTTATATATATATATATATATATATATATATATATATATATATATTATATATATATATATATATGTTTAATACATGGTTAATGTAAGAATAAATCTATGCATGAACTGTACCAAATCCCTGCATTTCTAATACATGATCCGCACGCGGAGCGTGTATTGAAAGCGGCACTGTACAGTCGGGGCCTTGACTCAGGAAGCCCCAAATAAGGAGCGAGGCCCACTCTGTCCACAAGTTGAACTTTCGATTTCCCAGGGATAACCTCAGGAGAACCCTGGGCAGACTGCGAAACAATCAAGGAGCACCAAGCCCCTCCCCATCGAAAAGGGTTCCTTCTTCAGCGCCCAGACTGTACAAAAGAAAACGATCGCTGGTCCTCCCCGCGGCTGCTGCACACCACAACCGCTCGGAGCCACGCACTGACATGCACAGGCATATGCGGGGCCCGAGCCTACAAACCTCTTGTTTGCAGGTGTGCGGGGCCTCTGCCTAGTGCGACGGTTTGCAGCAGTGCGTCAGTGCGTCCGATGGGGGAGACCCCACCTGCTCGAAACAGGAGCCCAAAACAGCCAGGATCTACCCCACTGGGAGGGGAGAAGGGGGGTACGAGGGTCCGAGCCGATCGGCAAAACAATGAATAAGAGAACGATCACCTTGCAAGCTCGACTTCAACACACAATCGAATTGGCATTGCAACTACGTGCTGCTGCTAGAATTATCATCCCATTGGAATCGGCCCCCCGTTCTCCCAGGCATTGCCACGGAGAGACCTTTCTCTTCCGCATAGTCCTCTCCCTCCTGCTCCTTCTCATGATCCTCCAGCTCCAGCTCTCTTCCACTCTCTCTCTCCCTCCCTCTTTCCTCCCTCTCTCTCTCTCTATTTCTGTCTCGTTATGTCTCTCTCTCTCTCTCTCTCTGTTTTCTCTCTCTCTCTCTCTCGCTCTCTCCCCCTCTCACTATTATTTCTCTCTTTCTCTCTCTGTATCTCTCTCTCTCTCTCTCTCTCTCTCTCTCTCTTTCTGTTCTCTCATTATCTCTCATTCTCTTGCTTTTCCCCACCCCCCTGGCGCCATTCTCCACTGTTTTACCGTGGTCGCGTGTGGTGGGTCACCCTCACGACGGACAGGGGGGACTGATTGCCGTCGGCCCCCCGCCGCCTGTCTCGAGGTGGACTTGGGGCCCTGGGCCTGCCCCAACTTCGGCCGGCCGCCCCCGTGTGGTATCGGGGCAAAGGCCGCGGTCGCGCCTCCCGCGCCCCCGTACAGCCGCCGTTCCCGCACGAAGGCTGCCCCAGACCTGGCCGAACCCCGAGTAAAGAAATCGCCGCAGGGGGGCCGACCCAGGCCACGCGGCGGGTGACAGCCCACACCACGTCAACCTCATTAGTCTCAACGTCACAAGCCTGGAGACAGAGTGGGACACCCGCCTCCGGCTCCAGCATCAACGCGACACCGCCAGACTCGCCATGCAAGAGACAAGTTGCCCCGCAAAACACCTCCCAATATATATATATATATATATATATATATATATATATATGCACATATATATATACACATACATATACGAAGTGCGGCAACGCGGCCGCCAACGGCAGTTGGACGGCCCGCTGGGGCCGATCGCCCCCGCCAGGTGCAATTCTGCGGAAAGGCCGCAGCGGGGGTCCTGATCATACTACGGTTTCTACAGCGTCCAAGCAAGGTGGGGTCGCCATTTTTGTTCAGTCCGCCATTGCTCACATCGCCAGGGAAGACCCCACCGTGGCGGCCCTTTGTAAGACCACGCGGTGGCACGAATGTTTCTGGCCGTGTGCAGCCCCGCAAGAGACGAGGCTATGTTCGTAAAAGCATCTGCGTCCCCCCTATATTGGCTACGCCAGCGGAGACAACACGGACCTCTTCCGAAAAGCTGCAGCCGCGGCAGCCAGGGTCGGATCAGCCCCTAATTTCCCTGCCTGGACGCCAACACGAACCTTAACGCCAGTACCTTCCCAATGCGGATGCTGCAGGAAGGCCGGCATAACGCTGGCCAAGAGTTCCTCGGTGCCAGCGCGCCCACATTTGCTACCAGTAAAGTTTGAGACCGCCGCACAAGGTGCTCGGGGGCCACGCGGATCAATTGCGCCGTTACTAAACCTCGAGACGCCACCTGGTTACGGACATCGCTTTGCTCCACGATCTATCAGCGAAGCAGCACCTCGGGCCCATGGTCACCCTGGATCTAGACTGCCTTGATCAAAGGCCCGTACGTCTTCAACAACCAGCGCCGCACCGCCCCCCGCCCGCTCGCCCGCGGCGGGGAAAGATACGGGCAGCGGTCAAGATCATCGCCCGCGGGCTCCAAGCGGCACTCGCCGCCGCTGACCAGGCCAACGACGTCCAGGAGATGCCCCGGATAGCCAACAGAGCCAGTCACGCCTACAACCTCACCAACCAACGTGACTAGCCCCCCCAGGCGGGCGAACCGCACCAGCGCGCGCCCACCCCGCGCGGGGAAACGCCCGTCTTTCGCGCAACACCTGCTGCCCCAGGGGCCTTCCCAGAGCACGGCGCCGCCACCGCGCGCGCAGGCCGCCTCGACAAACTTCGCCGCCGACCCACAAAGTTCAAGATCATCGCAAGTCCTTGCCCGCTTGATACGCGTTCCCCTGACCCTGGTCAGCACCGCGCGCAAGGGGGGGGAACTTCGCGCGGGCCGCCGCCCGCGCCCTGGCCGCGCGCCTTCTACCCACAACTGTGTCAGAATTTCCACACCTGTGGAACGACAAAGCCCCGCCGCGGGGCCAACGCCTCGACTCCCTCATCATGGCGATTGACAAAGAACGTCGGCGCCACGGCCAGCGCGCCAAGGCCGAACGCGCCCAAGATTGGACCGCCCGCATGCGGCAAACAGACAGGCGGCAGGCCGCCGCCCACGCCCGCGCCGGAGACAACTCCCCGACCGCCTACTTGCGCACCCCCGCAGACTGCGCGGGCAGCACGCCCGCCCGCTGCCAAGGGCCCCTTGACGACGACGTAATCGGCTCAACAAGTAGCTCCGACTACGACTCGGCCACTGGACCCACCCCTACGAATTCCATCCTCGCGGACACCAAAGCCACGCCCAGACTCACGGTCGCCACGCGGGATCCAATCCTGGCGCGCCATCGCCCCGCAGGCCGCAACAACGACGAAGCCGAGCCGACCTGGGACGACTTCCGCGAGGAATGCGAGCGTGAACTCCCCGCGCCGACCCCGCTGCCCCGCTCAACCTCGCGAATGATACGCTCAAAGATTTCACCCGCAGCCTCTCCGAGCGAAGAGCGGGCGGCTTGGGCGGACGAACCACCCGAGAGGTCAAAGCCCTGCCAGACGCCATCCTGCGGCTGCATGCGCAGGTTGCGCCCGCCATGTAGCGACCGGAAGACATGCCCGAGCCCCTCCTCCACGCCCCGAACCCATGCCTCCGCGAGGGCAAAGCCGAACCGCCCACCGACCAGCGGCCCGTATCTGTCATGTCGGTCTGGATGTACGCCTGAGACGCCGCCGCCTACCGCGGCCTATGCGAGCGGCGTAAATGCTGGACCCGCGCCGCCAGGCGCCGCTCCGAAAGCAACCTCTGGAGTTTCACTACGCACGTGGCCCTCCGCGTCGAGCACGCGCGCCGCCATGCCCTTCCCCTGGCGGGCGCTGCCCTCGATGGGCAGGAACGCTTCGATTACCCGATCACCGAGATCTGCCCGTCGCATGCCCTGCCTGGGATGCCCGCCGGACATCGCCCGAATGTGGCGCAACTGCTACGGCCAGCATCAGCGATGCAATCAGAAATGGGGGGGCGCCTCCCACCGCTGCAGCGCACTAACGGCCACCTCACGGGCAGCTCCTGGTCCCTCGACGATATCAAACTTCTCATGTGCGTCTGGACGAACCGTCACCGCAGACACGCCCCACGCTCGCTGAGACCCACTTTCGTCGACGACAGCAACCCCGCCACTGTCTCCGCCGAGGACCTACGCCAGCCCATCGAAGCCACCACCATATGCGACCTCTTCTCGGGTCAGATGCCCCACCTTGGCAGGGCCGACGGGCTGGGCACTCGGACATGGCATTAAAGAACAGATGCATCAACTCACCCTCAAATACAGGCCACCAAAAGTCCAGGATCACATCAAACTCGTGGGCAGCTACATCAACGCGGGAGCAGAGCTGCCCGCGGGCTCTCTGAATCTCGCCCACGCTGCCGACGCCCGCGCGAGGCGCGCGTGCTAGCGCCCCCCGCGCATCGGCCGCCACCCGATGGGCATGGAAGCCAGTCCGTCGAGCTCGCCCCCTCGCCGCCAAGTGTCTGCGCCACTGGGGCTGACGCGCATTCCCCGTGCACCAAGACCAAGGCGGCCCTTAACAAGAGCCTTCTTGCCGCTGTCCACCCCAAGGGGAACCAGTGGGTCCACTGCGGGGCCCTTTTGGCCGTCTGCATTCCTGGCCACGCCCGCGAGCTCGACGCCATGGCGGCCTGACGCCAGGTCCAGCGCGACCCCGATCTTATCGTCTGGCCATCGGGCTCAAGGACCACTCAAGGTGGAAGGCCCGTCGGGCGCCACGCGCATGTCCTGCGCCAGCTCTCATGGGCCTGGCACGTCCGGCGCAAACGCATCAGTTGAACTCACGCGCCCCAAGGGGCCCTGCTTCACATGCCGCGGGACTCCCAACGACGCGCCTTCCTTCGGAACAGAAAGCCGTCGCACCACGATCTTGGGCACCTCCTGGACGTCGGGCAGGGCGTCGACACGTTCGCTACTGCGTGACTCGCCCGTGCCATGGGCGACCTTAAACCCACCGTCTGGAGACTTGGTTTCCTGCAGAACCTCGCGGATGGGGGCCGCGCCCAACGACGCCGCGCGCGGGCAAACATCTCCGCCGGCCCGCCCCGCGCGCAGATACTGCGACACCGACGTGTGGAGGCGCCCCTGCTGGGACAACGAACGCCGCCCCTTGGCCACGACAATCTCGGAAGCGATATACAGCGCCACCCCCCCGCAAACGCGGCATTGCGGCCTCATCGACGAATCTGCCGCCCTTCTCGACCTACAGGCGGAGCTCTCCAGGGGCCCGACGCCCCAGCCCATCCCCCGGTCGCCGGCCGAAGGCGCCGACGGCGACACCTCGCCAGCTACGCCGACCAAGACGGCAGGCAGTGGGCGCATGCTGGCACGGACGGGGCCTGCCCACACCAATCCATCCCACTGTTGGCGCGAGCTGCCTTTGGCGTCCACAACGGCTGCGGACGTCGTCTCACGCACTCGGACCGCGTGCATGGCCTCTCCTAGAACGCGCAGCGAGCCGAGACCTCCGCCCTGCTGAACCTTGTTGCTACAGCCGAGCGACCCGTTCACGTCCTCATCGACAACGAAGCCGCGGTCGACGGGCCCCAGTGGCAATGGTCACCTTCCCCCCCCGTCCGAACGAGCACAGAGCGACCTGCGGGCCCGCGCCCATCGCTGCGTTCCCCCCACGACAGACCTTTCCAGGGTCGAAAAGGTCACCGGCCACCTAGGTCACGAAGGCGCAAACGCAAACCGCATCAGCACTATGGCGGAACAATTCAACCGTCAAGCCGACCACCTGGCCACCGACGCAGTCGCCATTCACCGCCTCCCGCCCCACCTGATCGAGAAAACCCCACTCCTCACCCGCTTCGCTGGGGTGCTCTATAGCGTCGCTGTATGCATCTACGACAAGCGCCACCGTGCGCCACCGATTCCTCATGGACGAGCGGGATACACCAACGCTCAGCTGGACAAACTTGGGCCTCACCGCGGCGGCCGCTCCCACTGACCACCAGCGGCTTCCCGATGATGTCGACGACCTCTGGGAGGAGGCGCAACGCCTCGTTGCCCTCGACGGAGACGACGATGACGACCCATTAGGCTTCGGCGGAGACATGGACGACCTTGGCGCTCCAGCTACCCACGTCCCGACGCCGCCAAGACTTCGTGGGCCCCCGTCGACCTCTGGCCTCGGGGCACGGACCGCAGTCGCCTCCCCTGGCGAACCGGGTCCCAAGCCCGCCAACAGCATGGCCGCTGCTGCGCCGCTCCATGGCGACGGCCTAGGGGCACTGACCGCAGTCGCGCCCACGGGGAAGTCGCCCCTGCCCCCCCCCCCCCCCCAGCATCCCTGCGTCGTCTTGCACCACGCCGCAGGTCCCGAGACCGACAGCGCCGGCCTCGGCCGCGCGCGCGGTAGCAACGACGAGGAAACCAGCTCCCCATCGCCCCAGGACGCGGCCAACAACGCCCTGGCCGCGGCACCGGACACGCCCAACAAAGCACAGCAAACACCACCAGCGTCTCACGATCCGAGCCCCCACTGCGCCGCCCCGAGGCGGGCGCGCAGAAACCTCACCACGCCCAGATGCAGGCGCCAATCCGAGTCGACCAGGACCACCGCGGTCAAAGCCCCCGACATATGCGTCACTGGCCTGGCCCCCTCTTCCGTCCTCCGACCGAGCCGCGCTGCTTCGACCTGGTACCCCCCTGTCGGTTGGCCGCGGCCCGGTGCCGCTCCTGCCTTGAGTGCGAAACATCGCCCGGGAGAAATACCGCTCGCCGCGCGGACCTCGCTGCGCAGCCCCGCAGCAAGACTGCCGACAACCGCCCGCGTCACGCTCTGCGCCCTGCCCGGGGCCGAGCCGCAGAGCGCCGGGCGGCGAATGACCGCCCGTGCAACCAGTGCAGCGCGCAAAGCACCCCTCTTGCTCACCCACGACATGGCGACGGCCCAGTGGCACCGACCGCAGTCGCGCCCGATGGCGAGCTGCCCCCACCATCGCCCCGCAGCACCTCGGCGGCCGTCTGGCCCCGCGTCCCAGGCCCCAACGCCGACGGCGTCAACCTCGGCCGCGTGGGCGTCTGCAAAGACGAGAGCATTCAGCTCCCTTCGCCCCGTACTGAGACCAGCACAGCCGAGGCTGTCGAGCGCGACGCGCCTTCACCTACCAGAGTTCAGCCGACACAGCCAGCCAAACAGCGATCGGGCCCTCGCCACGCCGCGCCGATGAGACTGAGAGGCCTCCTCGCCACGCGCAAATTCGATCGCCGCGCAAAGCCGACTGGTTCCGCCGCGACAGAAACTGCCGCCACCAGCGGCGCTAGCCTGGCCCCGTCTTCTGCTGCCTCCTCCAGCCGCGTCGCTCCGGCCAAACGCACCGCTGCCAGTTGTCAGGGACCAATGATCATGGCCGCCGCCCACCGTCGCCCCCAAGACCGAAGCAGCGCCCACGCGAGGCACCGACCGCCGCGCCGACCTCGCCGCGCACCAAGCCAGCAAGGCCGCCGACGCTCGCCCGCCTCAAGCTCCGCGTCCTGCCCATGGCCGAGCCGCTGAACGTCGGGCGTCATGCCATCACCTCTGCCACCAGAACAACGCGCTTTCGTGTCATGCTCGTACTTTAACATCCCAGCAGGGCCGGATGATGCAACGCCTGCGAAGCTTTCAAACTGCCCTATCTCCCCTCCGACCGTCGTCGCCCGACGGGGCGTTGCCGCCCCATCTGGGCATGACCGTCTCAGTGCCGCGCACGCCCACGTAGGGTTCCACACTCGGCCGTAGGTTCCCCCTTTTCTCACCAGCCCGATTGCCCGCGCGGCCACGCGTTATCGGGGCCTGGGTGCGGCGGCGGGGGACGCCCTGTCGGCTGCGCGCCGCTCAACGGTCAAGCCCGTTTCCCCATGGCCGCCCACCAGGGGTTTGCCGACCTGGGCCTTTTTCCCATGCAGGGCGCAGAAAGACGCGGCGCATCGCCTGCTCACTGCCCCGCCCCTGTACCTCCGTCGTTTTGCGCCCAGGGGGGGGGATTCAACATCCCCTGTCCCCCAAGGTGTGCACCACCGCCAGGTGTGCGTGAGCGCCCTAAGCTACCGCAGCTGCCGGGCGCCAGCGGACCGTCCGCTTACTTGTCTGATATGTCTCTTTCTCTCTCTCTCTCTCTCTCTCTCTTTCTCTTTCTCTTTCTCTTTCTCTTTCTCTATCTCGCTCTCTCTCTCTCTCTCTCTCTCTCTCTCTGTCTCTCTATCTATATTTCTCTCTCTCTCTCTCTCTCTCTCTCTGTTTGTTTTCTCTCTCTCTCTCTCTCTCGTTCTCGCTCTTTCTCTCTCTCTCTCTCTCTCTCTCTCTCTCTCTCTCTCTCTCTCTATCTCTCACTCTTTCTATCCTTCTCTTCTTGTTCCCAACCATCCTGTGGTGTTGGGTCCTCGTTTTGAAGAGACAGCGCCCCGCGTCCCACCTCCTTCCTCCTTCCTCCTCCCCCCCCCCTCCCCCCCCCCCTCCTCCCCACCCCCCCTCCCAGTGCAGCGTTTCGAAGCCCCATGGGGAGCCCCACCGAAGGCCCCAGTGGGGGTGCCCGCATGCGGTTCCCCCACCCAGGGCAGCGCTTCGTAGCCCCATAGGGCGCTCTACCGAAGTCCCCAGTGGGGGTGCCCGCATGCGGTTCCCCCACCCAGGGCAGCGTTTCGTGGCCCCACAGGGAGCTCCACTGTAGGCCCCAGTGGGGGTGCCCGCATGCGGTTCCCCCACCCAGCGCAGCGTTTCGTAGCCCCATAGGGAGCCCCACCGAAGGCCCCAGTGGGGGTGCCCGCATGCGGTTCCCCCACCCAGGGCAGCGCTTCGTGACCCCACAGGGAGCTCCACCGAAAATCCCCAGTGGGGGGGGCCGCATGCGGTTCCCCACCCAGGGCAGCATTTCGTGGCCTCATAAGGAGCTCCACCGTAGGCCCCAGTGGGGGTGCCCGCATGCGGTTCCCCCACCCAGTGCAGCGTTTCGTAGCCCCATAGGGCGCTCCACCGAAGTCCCCAGTGGGGGTGCCTGCATGCGGTTCCCCCACCCAGGGCAGCGCTTCGTTGCCCCAAAGGGAGCTCAATCGTAGGCACCAGTGGGGGTGCCCGCATACGGTTCCCCCACCCACCGCAGCGCTTCGCAGCCCCATAGGGAGCCCACCGAAGGTCCCAGTGGGGGTGCCCGCATGCGGTTCCCCCACCCAGGGCAGCGTTTCGTGGCCCCAGAGGGAGCTCCACCGAAGGCCCCAGTGGGGGGGCCCGCATGCGGTTCCCCCGTCCAGGGCAGCGTTTCGTGGCCCACAGGGAGCTCCACCGAAGGCCCCAGTGGGGGTGCCCGCATGCGGTTCCCCCACCCAGGGCAGCGTTTCGTGGCCCCACAGGGAGCTCCACCGTAGGCACCAGTGGGGGCGCCCGCATGCGGTTCCCCCTCCCAGGGCAGCGCTTCGTGGCCCCAGAGGGAGCTCCACCGAAGGCCCCAGTGGGGGTGCCCGCATACGGTTCCTCACCACCACCACCACTGTGGCAGGCCCCTCACACAATTCGTGGCCCCATAAGGAGCTCCACCGAGGACGATATTCACAACTGCGGTACTCACAACTGCATATGGTTGGGCCCGTCGCCAGGCTAATGTCTCACCTCTTTCTCTCTCTCTCTCTCTCTCTCTCTCTCTCTCTCTCTCTCCCCCTCTCTCTTTCTATCCCTCTTCTCTCCCTCTGTCTCTCTCGTCGCTGATATATGCTAAATGTTCTCTGTTATCTGCTCTCTGATATCTGCTATCTGCTCTCTGCTCTCTCTCGCTCTATATCTATATTTGTGTATATATATATATATATGTCCTCTCTGTCTCTCCTTATATGTGTGCATGTTTAGGTATATGTATAGATGCATATTTTTATTAATACACATGTATACTAGAACCACGCGCGTTTCGCGCCAGCTAAGGCTCTAGCGCAGTTCAAGCCAACCTCGCAGGATCGGATGAGGATGGATACATCCTGCAAGGATCACCCTCTGAGAACGCCTTTCCTGATGGACGCTTCAGGAGTCCCTGAAGAAGGCTCCATAAAGCCTCACAGGGCACCTACGAAGAGGACCCTTGGCAGCCTACGGGGGGATGTCCGAGAGCCCCTAAGAGCCTGGCAGCACCATGCTGGGAGTCTGTTCGGACGCCTTTGGGGGACGTTCTCGGACGGCTCTTGGGGGCTTCTGGGGGGTGGGGCCTCCCTGGTTCTAATTGGGGGTCTCCTGATGGCCTCTTGGGACTTTTTCCAAGGTTTTGGGGTCCTCGACTTTTCGAGCTTCCGACGCTCCAACACTGCCCAAGAGGCCCCAAAAACTGCCCCAAGATGGGCCGAGAGGCCCCCGAGAAGGCCCAGAAGGGCCCCACGACGGCCCCGGAGGAGCCGAAGACGACCCAAAAAAACCCCGTGCAGTTCCAAAAAAAGGACCCGAACACGAACCGAACATACTAGTCTTCCGCGCCGAGAGGCCCCCAGGAGGACCCAAGGAGGCCCCAAGAGGCCCAGAGAGGCCCTCAAAAGGCCCCCAAGACGCCGCAGGGAGGCCCCAAAACGGCCCCCAAGAAGCTTTCAAACGGCCCCCAAGAGGCCCGCGAGAGGCCTCCCGCGACAACCCAGCGAACATCCTAGCGGCCGATGCCCCACAACCCAGGCACAGTGGCGGGATGGGCCGAAGGCCATCAGATATCAGTCCAGCCAACTGGCTATCGCCCGCCACCCCACCCCTCTTCCCTGTCAAGACCATGTGGAGAATCCGTATGCAAAAACACACACACACAAAACAAACCAAAACAAAACAAAAAAAAAAACATGCGCGCGCACATGTCGAAATCATACGTATCACACACATGCTGCTAGCATGGATTTCCATCACAATTCGTTCAAATGTTCTTCTACCCGCGCGCAATTGACTGCCTACCAGACCACCCCAACCCAACCCGAAGACCCGAATTTGACCCGAATTTCGGGTTGGGGGGGTACGGGTTCCATGTGTTTTTTTCAACGTTCTCCGACCCCCCCCCCACACTGGAAATGGAGGGCAAATCGAGGCATTCGGGTTGGGTTGGGGTGGTTTGGTGGGTGGTGAGCAATTACTGAAGTTCTGAGGTACCCATGATTATGTTGCGATCCCGTCCAGAACCAGCACTCACGCCACCAAGCGTTGCATCCGCGTTTTTGTCAAGCGTGCGACCAGCGCGCGAAACCGCATCGAATGATACCACGCGGGCCACACGCGCGCGCCGCCACGTGCGCGTCGATATATATATATATATATATATATATATATATATATATATGGTCGCACCCCCCCCCCAAGATCCCCACGTTGCTTCCTCCTCCTCTCCCTCCTCCTCCTCCCTTCTCCTTTCAGCTTCCTCCTCCTTCCCTCGTTCTCCTCCTCTTCCGCAGGCGGAACGTTTTTTTCCTTTTTTTCCTCCTCCCGCCCTCGGAGGCAATGTTTTTTTCCTCTTTTTTTTTCCTTGCGAAAACACAAGTTTTTCCATATGTTTCTTTTTTTCCTCTTTTTCGGTCTTTCCCCTGGGGCGGCGGAAAAATCTGGAGGGCCCGAACGAGGCAGGGAAAAGAGGAAAAAAAAAGGAACAATTGGAAAAAAACCTGTGTTTTCACATGGAAAAAGAGGAAAAAATCTCCGCGCCCCGAGGCCGGAGGAGGAAAAAGAGGAAAAATCCGTCTCTCCCTGTTCCTCCTCGTCGTCCTCCTCCTCCTCCTCCTCCTCCTCCCCGTCGTCGTCGTCGTCGTCCTCCTCCTCCTCCTCCGTCCATTTCCCTTCCCTCCTCTTCCGCAGGCGGAAAGTTTTTTCTTTTTTTCCTCCTCCCGCCCTCGGAGGCAGAGTTGTTTTCCTTTTTTTTCCATTTGAAAACACAGGGTTTTCCTTATTTTTCATTTTTTCCTCTTTTCCCTGCCTCGTTCGGTCCTCCGAATTTCTCCGCCGCCCCAGGGGAAAGACCGAAAAAGAGGAAAAATGAAAAATAATGAAAAAAAACTGTGTTTTCAAATGGAAAAAAGGAAAAAACTCTGCCTCCGAGAGCGGGAGGAGGAGAAAAAAAAAAAATCCGCCAGCGGAAGAGGAGGAACACAAGGGAGGGAGGAGGGGGAGGAGAAGGAGGAGGAAAAGCGGCAGAGCAGGGGAGCGTGGAGGAGAGGAGGAAGTTTTTTTTTGTTGCAATCGCTTCGGCGAGTTCGAGAACGAACAAAGCAGCTGCAGGCTGGGTCGGAACCCCCAATGTGCAACAAGGACGAACCATATCGAATGGCTGAAATACACCCCTCGTGGAATCTGCATGACACCTCTTGGACATCTACATAGCATAGTCAGCAGCATGAACACGAACGGGCTCATATAATGTTGCGCGGCCTCCAGCCGCTAACGCCTTCCACTATTTACACGTAAGTCCAAAGAGACAGTTATCCGAATATGCCGTTGGCCCGTGCATCGCTCACAGCCGACCTACTTACGCATCGTCACCATCGATCGTCACCACAGACATCGACAAGCCCCACTTGTCAGCGACGGTTTTCACCGCCGCGCGGAGGTCGTCCATGGCATCCTCGGGCATCAAGAACACAGCGCCATCAAACATGTAAGCGTTGACGGTCACGCCGTCCACAGAGGTCACCTCCGTCTCTAAGTCAGACAAGATGGAATCCTCCACAGAGCTCAAGGCGTAGTGAAGCTTGGACGCGGCGGGGCAGCGGCGGTTCTCGAAACGACCGTCCAAGTACCTGAATTTCTCGCGCGACAGAAGCATATCCACAGCTTTGCGCATGTCGACGGCGAGGTTCCACAGAAACGGGAGATCGCACGCCTGGCGAACAGTTCCTCGAACTCGCCCATCGGGACCCCACCCTCCGCGTAGTTCTCGTGCTCCGAGCCGCCCTCGCCCTTTGAGCTGTCCTCCGAGCCCTTGCCCTCGCCCTCGGTGTCCTCCGAGCCCTTGTCCTCGGCCCCCTCGGTGTCCTCCGAGCCCTTGTCCTCGTCCTCCGAGGTGTTCTCAGAGTCGCTGTCCTTGTCCTTCGAGCTCTCCTCGCCCTCCTCCTCCTCGCCCTCGCCCTCGTCCTTCTTCGAGCCGTCGTTCTCGCCACCCTCATTGTCGCCCTTGCCGCCCTCGTCGTCGCCCTCGCCGCCCTCGTCGCCCACGACGCCGTCCATGAGTGCCAGGGCGGGGGGCGCCTCACGTGCAGGGGGGCCGTCAGGGACCTTTCCCTTTTGCCTGCGCTCGTTGAGCCAGGCGACGAGCTTGTTCTGGGTTGCTTCACTCCATTGGCCTTCCTGGCGGCGCTGCATTCCGCAAGACGCCTGTATGTAATTCATATGGTTGTTCACCTCCTTCAGTAAGAGGTCGGTCTTCGACGGGTGCACGGTCAAGGGCCCTGCGTTCACGTCACCAATAACATCCACAGCGCGCGGGCGGACGCGGTCCGCGATCGGCACGGGGGCAACGGGCGGCCCCGAAGGGGCAGCCGGCTCCAAGAGGCGGATGATGTCAGCAGCTGCCGAGCCCGAGGGTTCTGACGGATTGCCAACGCTCAAATCCAGGCGCGCCCGTTTACCATCACGGGTCAACACAACACGACCAGATACCGCAATCGAGGTGTTCATACCTGCTGTAAGACTTCGACACAAATCTTCGGATCAGCCCGCGCGGGGGCAACTTGAGCCGATGATGGCTACGGACAGGGTGGGGCGAGTAGGAGGAGGGGGGGGGGAGAAGTTGAAGGCGGAGGAGGAGTAGGAAAAGGGGAATCGCCTGGAGCCATGAGGAAATCCGCGGCCCCAGAGGTCCACACCCTTTTCCTTGGGATGGTTTTTCGCTCTGGGTCGTTTTTGATGGTTCTGGGGCCCGAAAACGGTCCCTGGACGCCGAAACGGATTGGCGGAAGGGCACCGAGTGTGCTTCCCCTCTCTAGGAGGAGGGAAGGGAGGAGGGAGGAAGGAGAGGTGGATTAAACCGCCGAGCCCTGGATTAATCCAGGAAGTACAGAAACAGAAAGATAGGACAGGGATGAGAACGAGGAGGAGGAGGAGGAAGACCAGAGAGATATGAATAGAGCAAAAGGAGGAGAAAGTATGAGGGGAGAGGATGGGGGGGGAAAGGAGGAGGATGAGAAAGAGGAGGAGGACGAAGAGAGGAAAGCAGAACAGAGCACGGAAAATAGGGATCTTGGGGGGGGGGGGGGTGTGAGCATATATATATATGTATACATATATATACATACACATATATGTATACACATACATATATATTAATACATATATATATTATTGCGCAAAGAAATGCAGTCACAAGTTATCACGGGTACATGCGTGCGCGTGGGCGAGAGCAGCGAACGGGAAAGGTCACAGACCATTGCACGACAGAACGCCCGGAGTTGCTCTCCAGAGTTGTACAACCTCGCCCGGAGCTGCTCGACATACATATATATATATATACATATATATGTATATCTCCGCCGATCCGGCGTGTGAGTTTCAAAGACCCTCAGATGTAGCCTGAGCCTCAGCTCTTGAGCTTCAGCTCTGCTGGGGGGGCTGGGTGCCGGCGTGGCTCTGCCGGGGTAAGGGGGGCGGGGTCCCTAGCCAATCTCGGTGGCAAAATCGGAGCTCCGGCCCTCTCCGGGTGGGCCCCTCGCCCCGGAGAGCTCGAGCGCGGGCTCACAAAAAACCCAGCGGCCGCCCAGACGGCCCAAGAGGGCCCTGAGTGGCCGAAACGTCGCTCCGAGACAGTCAATGTTCCTCAGAGGGCTCCAGAAGCCTCCAACATACCCTTCCGACACCTCCTAAGAGTGCCCAAAGACGGAAAATCTGTCCCATTCCCTGGGGGAAACGTACATTTTATTGCATTTTCCCTTCTTCGGCCTTCGCAGTGTCCAACACGGCCGGCCCAAGAAGCGCCCAAGAGGCCTCCATGACGGCCCCAGAAGGGCCCAAGACGGCCAAAGAGGCGCCCAGGATGCACCAAAATGGACCTAGGAGTCCCCAAGAAACCCCGAGAGGCTCCAAGTGGCCCTCAAGAGGCCCCCAAAAGGAGCCAAAAAAAGCGCTCCCGAAGGCTTAAAAATTACCTCATACGCACCCCTAGGAGGTCGTAAGGATGCCTTCTGCATACCTCCCAAGAAGCCCCAAAGGCCCCCAAGAGGCTCAACAATCACCTCCAAGACGCCCCCCCAGGAGGCCTCGAACATGCGTCGTAGAGGTCCCTCAAGAAGCCCACGCACTGCCTCCAAGCTGCTTCCAAACCACTTACGTTTGAACAAGCGCGCTGGGGCAAAAGCGTCCTTCTGACAGCGGGATCGTCCCGGATCGGCGGCACTGGCCGGAGGCATCTACAATACAAAAAATCGGTGTCCGACACATTTCAAAAATAGAGCGCATGAAACCAAATACTTTTAACCAAAAGGACGCCCGGTTTCTTGGACTTCCACGCGCGCGCTGTTTTTCGCCAACAGCCGCACCTGCGCCGCCGCTTCACACCATCGTTATCGACAATCGCCGCCAATGCCAGCATCAGCACTCAAGGACCGACATCACTGACATACGGGCACCATCATTGGCATCGTCGTCACCAGAATCGGCGCCGTCATTGGCATTGCCGTCGTCATCATCCCCATCGCCACCACCATCGCTACTGTCATTATCGTTGCCGCTGTTGTCGACGTCATCCTGATACAGCACCCGCCCGAGTAACTGACCCGAAATGCCCGCGCGCCAGCGCGGCCTTTCAGACGCGCTGGAAAGGTTGCGAATGGGGAGCGCCATCGCGACCGCATCGGTTGTGCCAAACCAGCTGGCCGCTCTGCGTGCGAGCTTGCGCTTGTCTGCGCGGCCGCAGAGATGCGCAGCCTGAGCCAACTTGGCATCGCAATCGCGGCCGCATGGCTTTTTCAAAGCAAGTTGCGGGTGGGATGTTGGGATGATTGTGCGAGCATTGGAGCTGACAGTTCATGAAATGGCAAAAAGATGCACAACATAGATTGCACAGCATAGCGTTCACCGCGTTGGTCACACCACGTATATTCTCCTTTTAACAAGAATAACAGACTCCACCACTCTTCCCCGTGGTAAAACGGCCACCCTGGAACACTACAGATTGCACATGGTCCTGCCGCATACTCGTAATTATCATTCCTGCCAGCTGGTTATCGCCCGCCCCATCCCTGCCGCACGCGCTCATCGCAAAAGTCCATGTTTGAATGATCCCTTGCAATAGAGAAATTCGCCGGCCCAACGAGCCAAGGGCGTGCTAAGATCTCCAGTAACTGGTTAACAATATTTCTAGTTCGCGCGCGCGGGGCCGCCCCTGGGGTTACTCTGGACGAACAAAAAAAAAACAGCAAGGTCTGGGTAAGCCCCGGCCAGTTCCCAGCCAGGTCCCGGCTGGGTTCCGGCGAGTTCCCGGCCATGTCCCAGCAGGCTCCCAAGAGCGCTCCAGGAGCGCTTCAAGTGGCTTCCAAGCGAGCTCAACATGGTCCGAGACAGTCCAAGAGCGATCCAAGACGCCCCAGAGGGCCTCCAGACAGCCCAAAGCGCCATCAACACGCCCCAAGAGGCCTCGAGGGCCCATAGAGGCAGAAATTAGTGATTGTCTCTCAGGCTTTCAAGGTTTTGGCGTTCTCGCCGTTTCGGCTTACCGGCGCTCCAAGACGCCCCAAGAGGCTTCCAGGATCGCCCCAACACGGCCCAAGAGGCCTCCATGAGCGCCCAAAACGGCCACAGAGGGCCCCTAGACAGCCCCAGAGGCCTCCAAGATGGCCGAAGAGGCTCCGAAGACGGCTCCAAGAGCGGGCCCAGACGGGGGACCCGAACGGACATTTCAAGCTCTAGGCGCAGAGAGATCCCCTGGAGGCCCCAAGAGGCCCCCAAGAAGCCCCCAAGAGGCCCCCGAGAGGACCCAAGAGACCCCCAAGAAGCCCCCTGTGACGCTCCAGGAGGTCCCAGAACTACCGCCAAGAGGCCCGAAAAGACTCTCCAAGAGGCCCTCAACGGCCTCCAAGAGGCCACGAACGCGCAGGCAAACGCCTGCAATGGCACAATACGGGCGGCGGAGTGAGCGAAGCGATTAAATAACTGCACGAAGTCCACATGCGCGCACATCTCGAAATCATTGCCAGAACACAGGTATCGCAAGACTGTCGACCCACAAACGTCAAAAATCAGAAGGTTGTTCACCACAGATATCAGCCAACGCGCATGTCTTGGAAACGAAAGGCTGACCATCGCTCGGACGTCCACTCCCTATGTTTTTTTTCCGGTTTCGTGCGTGTTTTTTTCGCCAAATGATCCAGGATGCTCCTCGATGGTCCTCGCCGAAGGAAAAATGCAGACGTCCGAGCGATGCCAAGGCATTCGAATCTCAAAGGGGGGCATCCGCTTTGACCGTTGATCCGGCATGCGGCCATCCCACGACGCCGCACCAGCAAAAACACCACCTGGGCCACAGGCGCGCGCCGCCACGCGTCAAACCCACTGGCTTTCGAGACATCAAAAATCAGAGGCTAGTCGAAGCATGGCTGTCAACCCTTCTCCTCCTCCTCCTCCTCCTCCTCCTCCTCCTCCTCCTCCTCCTCCTCCTCCTCCTCCCTGCTCCTCCTCCTCCTCCTGCCCCTCCTCCTCCTAACCAAGAGGTTGCCCCGAACGGTTCTTGGATTCCCACACGCGCGCACTTCTTCGCCACCACCAACATCAGCGCCGCCGCTTCACGTCATCGTCATGGACAACCGCCGCCATTGCCGCCAACATCATATCAAGACCGCCATCGTCGTCACCAGCACCGGCGCCGCCATTAGCCTTGCCGCCGTCATCGTAGTCATCGCCACCACCATCGCTACTCTCATCGTTGCCGCCGTACCCGCCCGAGTAACCGACCCGCATCGAAGATCCCGCGCGCCAACACGGCCTTTAAAACTCGCTGGAGAGGTTTCAAACGGTAAGCGCAATCGCGGCCGCATCAGTTGTGGTGCCAAACCAGCTGGCCGCTCTGCGCGCGAGCTTGAGCGCGCCAGCGCGGCCGCAGAGATGCGCAGCCTAGGCCAAGCAGTCATCGAAATCGCGGCCGCATGGGTTTGTCAAGACAAATTGCGGGTGGGAAGGTAAGATGATTGCGCGAGAACTGGAGTTGGCAAATCATGATTTAGCAAAACTGCTTGCACCAAATAGATGTCATGGCAGATCACCACCTATAGTACGCATCCAGAATACAGTAATGCTCTGTAGGGTCCACGCTGACAACAATATGTCCTGCGCGATGATAATTACTGAGTTTAAGGAGGTGTCCCTGCGCATCGATGCGTCGATGCTTTGCTCAAGCTCAAAGCTATCTTCGACGCTTGTGCATGCCAGCGAACATCGACGCTGCGCGGGGGAGGGGCCATGGCACGCGCCCCCGGCCCACCTCCAGCCACCCTCGACTCCCCCCAGACACCCGCTCAAACCTCACCCCCACAGCGTGTATGCGGATATGCACGGCAGCACACGCGGATAACTTCCGCGCCGACTTGTGTTGAGCTTGCCTACTGGAGGCTCCCTACGGCCAGTTCCGCGGACCCCGGCAGGGGGTCAGGAGACCTCAGGAAGGCCGCGAGGAAGCCGAGGAGCAAACCAAGGTGGACGGACAATTGGCCCAGAACGTCTTGAAGAGTACTTCGACACAGGAGCAGAGACAGAACACCGGTCACCGTGCCACCTGTCTAGTGGCTTTCGTTGTGGATGCCATGACAATGGACAATCTAACCCTTCGATCATTGAAATATAAACATGTTTTGAAATGTCTCCTACATTCGAAAACTGGTTCAAACCTGCTTCTGCAATTTACAGACATGTTTGAAACATCTTCTAGACATCTGGACAATCATTGGAAAACATGCCTCTTCTCCATTGACCGTCGCCCACAAGGCTTTCAGTATAGGCCGCCACCGTGCCCCGATGGTGAACAACCAGAGGCCTATGGAATGCATGTAAGGGCCTCCGTGGGGGCTCGAAGGGCTCTGCAAGGCCTCTCGGCGGGCCTTCTGGGGCCTCCTCGTCGACCTGTGCTGAGTTTGTCTATCTCCCACTCGGCACGGTTGGTCAGCATCCAACTGAACGAGCGCGGCCGGCTCACGGAATCAGCGGTATGCCGGAAGAGCGGGACAAGAACGGTAGGGAGACGAGGGGGGGAGCGAACGGAGGAGGGCACAGAATAGGGGGAGATCCAGAAAGAAGAGGGTCGGAGAGAATCATGAGCTGGCGAAGGTGGGCTGGGGGAAGAGGAAAAAGGGGCCTGAGCCGGGCCAAACACGAGAGGGGAGAGCTGTCACGCGAGCGAGCACGTCCAACCACACCTGTCTCCTTCTCCCTCTCTGGGCTCGGCCACGCCATCTCTTCACAGCCATCCTCTATCCAAGCTAGAGCACCATATACGTATGAGGTTGGAACAGAAAGAATAACAGAAAGAGCGAGGGCAACACGTTCGGTACCTGCTGCCGGGTCTCACCTTGCGCGTGGCCAGGGACCCACTGAGTCACTGGAAGCCTGCAAATCAAATTCTCAGGGAAAAGGTACACGACGCGGCTGGAACTGGCTGCCCGGCGAGCATCACAAGTACCGTCGCCTACGACATGGCAGGGACATGCACTGCAAGCCTGTTCCAGTCCTAGCAGTCCGCTCACGCGGGTGGTCGCGCAAGAAGCGCAGCTGCCTAATTGTCGGGGAGCCCCGGAAGGCGCTCGTCGAGAACATCACACCCCCAGACATCCGACGTCGGGCCTCTTCGATCCTGGCACCTTTCCTCGCGTTCGGCCTCCGTCCCTAAGTTAGCCTGGCGAGGAACCCAACCTTTTCTCCAAACGAGGCAACTATGAGCAAAATCGCTCAATACACGAGAATGCTGTGAGGGGCCATCCGTGGAGATCCCTATGAGGCCACGATCTGTGTGAGGGGCGCGCCGAGATGGAGCAGGGTACCATGCGGGCGCAGCCACTGGGGCCTTCGGTTGAGCTCCCAATGACGTCTAAAACGCGTACGAGGGGCACCGATATGGTGCGGGTCACCGTGCCGACGCAGCCACGGGAGTCCTCGGTGGAGCTCCCCATAGGGCCGCGAAACGTGTGAGCAGTGTGCCGACATGGGGCGGGTGGGTCACCATGCGGCCGCAGCCACTGGGGCCTTCGGTGGAGCTCTTTATGGGGCCACGAAGACTGTGAGTGCTGTGCCGAAATGGGGCGGGCCACCATGCGGACGCAGCCACTGGGGCCTTCGTTTAAGCTCCATGTTGTGACGGCTGTGCCAACATGGTACAGGTCACCATGCGGACGCAGCGACTGGGGCCTTCGGTGGAGCTCCCTATGGGGACACGAAACGTGAGAGTGGCGTGCCGAACTGGGGCAGGTCACACTGCGGGTGCAGCTCCCTGTGGGGGCACGAAACGTGTGAGGGCTGTGCCGAAAAGGGGCGTGTCACCATGCGGACGCAGCCACTGGAGAGTTCGGTGGAGCTATTTATGGAGCAGCGAGGCGCGTCAAGGGTGCGGCGAAACGGTAATGATAATGATGATGGTGGTAACGAGTATGGAGATGATGATGCTGACGACGACGATGAGAATGACGACGACGAGAGAGGTGCTGATGTCAAACATGATAAAGAGGAGAGGGTGGGCGGGGGAGGAGGTGAGGAGGTGGAGCGCGGCGCAGCGGAGACAAAACAAGGACTTAACACACAGGATACTTGGGAACACGAGGAGGATGAGGAGGACGGGGGGAAGGGGGAAGGAAGGGAGGGAGGAAGGAGGAGGCGCGCGGCGCTGCGGATTCGTAACAAGAACCCATCTCACACGAGGGTTGAGAGAAAGATTCAGGGTACAAAGGTCCAGGAGCCGCGCATTGATCAGTCATCACGACGTCAGAGGCATGGGCTATGGGTGCTCGCCCTCCTCTCCTCCGCCTCGTGTGCCCGCTCCGCCATAGGCTGCTTTCCTTGCAGGTCCCCTTCCCCGATCCTCCCCCCTTCCATAGAAGAAGAGGAAGCGACGCTGCGTGCTGCCCAGGGTAGGGGGACCCGACGCAGTTCCGAGAATTCCGCGCGGAACTTCAAAGAATTGTGCTGATGTCGTTCGCTCCTCGACCTCATCCTCCCGCCCTCCCATCCTTCTGGGGAGACTAAGGATACCGATACCGTTACTCCCCGGATCTCTACTGGAGCGCCTTCTAACCAGGATTCCAGAGCGGGTCCAGACTTGGCGACGAGGGCCCCCCAGGATGCCCCAAAGGGCGAAGACGCGAGGGCATCGGTATCGGTATCTTCTGCTTCTCTGAGGTGCCCGGCCAAGATCCACTCACAGTCTGTCCCCGGACCCCTCCCAGTGTCCATCCTGGCTATTTCCTCATCCAGCCTCTGTTTCCGACAGAGTCCCGTGGCCCGAAAC
>CAUYUJ010015190.1:162296-177296 GCA_963575745.1 Prorocentrum cordatum | reverse complement strand
CGGAGCAGGCGCTGCGCCTGGCGGCCCTGCCTGGTGCTGGATGGCCAGCCCGGCGAGCTGGCACGCGAGGGCGTCGACCGCCTCACGCGGGCCGTGCCCGGTGCCGGCAGGAGGTGCTCGCAAGGGGCGACGCCTGCGCGGGGGCGGCGGCCTCCCCGCCCCGGTCTCCCTCCGTCCCCTCGGCGGGCGGCGGGGCGGCCGAGGGGGCGAAGCACGGGCGCCAGGCCGCTGCCGGTGCCGGCAGGTGTGCCGGGCGCCCCACGGGGTGTGCCCTCCGTCGACGTGCCAGGCCTCGCTGCTGCGGCCGAGTCCTTCGTCGACGTGGGCTTCGGCATGAAAGAGCTGGGCGGCCCTCTGGGCGCGTCCCCCGGCGGCGGGCCGTGCCGCGGCCGCTCCCTCCCCCTCGCGGGCTCCGCCACGATCGAGGCGCGGGCGCGCAGGGCGGGCGGCGCCGCTGGCAACTGCCAGGGGCAATGCTGGCATGCAGTGTACCGCGCCGAGCATTGTTTATCCGATCCCTATCCCCAGCGGCGTGGCCTGGGCCCCACTGGCCGATCTAACCCCAAGATGGGGGATGTAGGCCGTTCCCTTCGGGTTTCGAGGGGTGTATCCCCACCTGGGGGGGTATCTGGTGGGAGCCTCGAAGGGGATGGGGATGGGGATGGGGGTCGGTTATGCGATGCTGACGCGAGGCGGGGGGCCTCCATCGCCGGGCTGAGGCTTGCCTCGCTCCACCGCCTGGCAGCCCGTCGGCGAGGAAGCGCTTGGGCGCGCGCCCAGGCCCCGGGCGGCCCGCTGCGCCTGCCCCGCCTGCCCCGCCGCCCGCCTGCGGTGCGCTCGGCTGCCGACGGGCACGTCCAGGGGACCGCATGCGAAGCCTACCCCCGCCCCTTTCGTCCGGCCCGACGGGCTCTGGGCGGGCGGGCCTCCCCCTCCGCGGGGCGGGCCGGGGCGGCGCCGGGCCCCCCATCCCTCTGTGCGGGCGCGTCGGGCAGGCGGGCGCGGGCCGAGCGGGGCACGCACAGATAGGGGGCCAAATGCGAAGCCTACCCCCACCCCCCACGATTTCTGAGCGGGAGGGTGGGGTTCACTTCGCTCGGGAACGGCATGGAGAGGAGCCTGGAGCGCGGGTGTGCAACATGGCTGGTTCCGACTCCGGCTCCGAGCCCCCCGACAGCGGCGCCGGGAACGACGAGGAGCACGGCGGGGGTGCGGAGGTGCCCGGCGTCGGCGCTGCGTCCGGGGCGGCGGCCTTGCCAGGCAGGCAGCACCCTGGGCTCCTCTCCCTCCCTCCCTCGGCGTGGCCAGCGGGCGGGGCGCTGAGAGCACCGCCGTCCGTGGCGACCAGCTGCGCTCTTCCTCTCCAAAGTGAAGGGGCCCTGGGACACACAACAAAACATACACACACACACACAACACAACACAACACACACACACACAAATAGCAGGATCCCCCATAGTTTCCCAGATCGTCTGGGTTTTTGTCTCCCCCCCCACTTCCCACATGTTCCCACACCTTCTGGGGGACCGACGATTCCTTGTGTCTGTGTGTGTTTTTGCCCCTCCTGACACAGGCTGGCCCGCCTCGCGCCCACGAGTGGGTGTCGCGCGGAGCTGCCGGACGGCAGCCGGCGACGCCAGCGCGACGGGCAGCGGCGAGGGCGCCGCGGCACCGAGCGCGGGGCTCCCTGCGGCTCCCCCGCGGGGCCCGCGGGCGGGCGGCGGCGCCCCCGGGGGCCCTCCTATGGTGGTGCTGCCGCGGGCGGGCCCCCTCGCGGGCGGCGCGCGGGGAGAGCGGGCCCCTCGAGCCGCAGCACCGCACGAGGACCTCCTGCGCTCGGCGGCGGCTGGCGGCCGACCAGGAGGCGCGGCGGCGGGAGCGCGCTCGGGAGGTGCACGGAGGAGCGCGGCCGGAGGCGGCGGCGAGCGGGGGGTGTCGAGGGCGCTCCCCCAAAAAGGGCTGCTCTGCCAAGGCGGCCACGCTCTGCGAGGAGGCGCTGTCCCTCCTGGCACGCCGTGCGTCGGCTGCGGGGACGCCGCCGAGTCTGCTGCTCGGAGGCCCTTCGCGGCGTGCGACGCGCACCCCGACCACCCCCGCTTCGGCGTCTGCGGGGCACCTGGCCGTATCGCTGGCGTCCGTGGCAAGCGCGCCGACTTCACCGTGTTTCATCGTGTCGTTGGTGTGCTGGAGGTCGAGCTCGGAGGCACTGCTCACACGTGATATTTGTTTGGGCTGGTCTGGTCAGCCTCGCTGTGCAATCGGTTCACTCCGCATCACGTCCACGCGGTTCGATTGCATTCTTGGTCGGCTTGCTGAGAAGTCTGCGGTCCTCTATTCGCGCCAGTGGCTGTTGTGCATCACTGGTCTCTCTCGTTGGCAGCTGAGCCCAGGAACCACACTTCATGTTCTTCTCCCGCCAGCCTGGCGGTCCCCTGACGACGGCGGCGACGCATTCGGCAATGCTTTCCCCGTCCTGGCAAGCGGGCTTTCTTCGAAGGAGTGGCTTCGGCGGTCTTCCCGCTTTTGCGTGAGTCACCGCCTGCCTGATAGCACGTGTTGTGCTGTCTCAAGTGACGCCGCACGCCTCCGCTCCCAGGATGTGGCTCGGTGGCCTTCCCTCGGCTTGAGGGAGGCAAGGCCTGGAGGATGGCGCGGGCTGCGTTGTCCCAGGTGACGCCGCACACCTGTCATGGAGCTCGGTCCTTTCACTTTCCCCTTCCACTGCGGAGGCGCGAGAGCCTGACCAGCCAGTACGAGGGTCTCCAGGGCCGCGCGTGGCTTTCAGGGCGAGGTGTGGGGTTCTGCTCGGGTGGCGGCGTGTTGGCCCTTTGGCTCGCTTGCTCCTTTGCCACTCGGAGCCCCGCTTGTTAGGCTTTCGCCTGCCGCCTGCGCCCTCGGCGACCGCCGCTGTGCGGTCGCTTGAACCTGAGCCCGTGCCGCGCGAGCCTGGCCCACAGTAAAAGAAAAGCGACTGCGTTCGCATGGCGTCCCCTCCTCATTTTGGCACACCCCTCGCACGCTTCGTGGCCCCATAGGGAGCTTCACCGAAGGCCCTTTCGGCTGCGTCCGCAAGGCGCCCCGACCCATTTCGACACACCACTCGTACGCTTCGTGGCCACACATGGCGCTTCAAAAAAGGCCCCAGTGGCTGCGTTCGCACAGCGTTCCCCCAACTTCAACGCAACCACTCGCGTGAATGGGAATCCGTTGGGTGTGGTCTGCCATTATGTGCCGAAGCGTTCAACGGGCTCTGCAGATCCCTCAACGTTTTCCTGTGCATTGAGCGGTCCTGTTGGTAGCTGTTGTTGACAGAGACGGCGGGGGTGCCAGCTGATTGCTTGTGCAGGTCCGCCATGCAAAGTGCAAGTTGAAACAAAAACTTGGACCATGTGCAGGCGCCCCGCGATCAGCTTGCATTGTCGTATGACAAAGATGATGCAGGGGTGCCCCGGCACGCGATGTGCACCTCGCGGGCGTCGAACACCTGGGTGGCGGTGGTGTCTGCATTTGTTCCCGATGGCTGTCGAGTGCGGCCCCTGCCCTTGCTGTGACTCAGATGCCACTTTTGTGACGGGATGGCGGGTGGGAGTGAGCGAGACGGCCATCCTTCGGGAGGGTAGCTTGACCCATCCCATTGTCTCTCCTCCTGGTTGTGCATGGAAGGTCTCGCGAGGTGCCGGGAAATCCCCTTTCACGCAAGATGGTTCCAGACTGGCTCAAGATATTTGATACGGGCAACTCCCATGGCGATTGTTTCTGGATGGGCTGCTGGGATATTTTTGGTCAACAGGCTCGCGAAGCGGGTCGAAAGCCGTCCGAACACTAGTCGGGCCGCGACTAGGCAGCAAGAAAAAAAGGCAAGCGAAGCGAGCGAGCGGGCAGCCACTCAGAGGGAGAGCCAGAACCGATACTCCCAAACCCGGTGGCGCTGGAAATCCCGATGGCGACCAGCAAGGAAGCGCAGCCAAAATGGCGCGGCGGCGCGACCATAAACACGCAGAGGTCGATCGCTCGGTGTGAGCCAAGCAAACAGCACCGTCAGAGACGAACCAGACCGACAGGCGGCTGCTGGGACACGCGGAGCGTACAAATGCTTCTCGGAATGCGCGCGCTGGCTTTGCCTCGCAGGCAGACGTCAGCGCCCCCGAAGCAGAAGCACCCGCGCGGCGCCCTCGGAGTGCGTGAGGGCCGCTGGAGAACAGACCCCCCCTCCGAGACTGCCCGCAACTCCGCCTCTTGCCGACGCGACGGTTTGATCTCAACCCTCTTCCTGATCCCATGTGGTATTCGCGATCACGCCCGAAATCGGCCAGGCCCCCATCCCCCCTCTCCCGCTTGGTCACGCCACGATTCGCAGCTGCGCTGCCTGGGGATTTTTGCCAGTCTTAGGCATTCCCAAATGGCGCTGGCGCGAACCGTGACGTGACCTGCCCCATCCGCACTTCCCCGCCCCCCCAACGGTCACGCCCGTTATCGCCAGAGGATAACAAAAAAACGGCCTCCTTGCGGCAGCCCCCGATCCCCGCCCCTCGAGGCCGCCCAGGTGGAGCAAGAGGAGCAGGAGAAGAAACACGGCACAGACATGAACTTTCGACGGTCCGCGCGGAGCTCCGAAAGCTGCGTTCGGGCAGAAGAAAACCCACCAAAAGCGCAATTCACGCGAAGTTGCAAAAGTCGCCACAAGGCAAGGCACGGTTCCCCAGACCCATGAGTCCGTAGATGCCGTTTCCGGCGCCGCGATCCTGCGGGAATGCCGGCGCTGGCCTGCAAAGGGGCCACAAAGCCTACCCAAAACGCGCCCTGTAGAAGGGGGCCGATGAATTGACTTTAAGTCGGGCGTGTCCCCCTACAAGGGGGATTTTGGTTGAAAAACATTAAAATACTATATAAAAAAATGCCCCCTCCCGAATGCCCAAAAATAATCAAAAAATCGTCCCATTACTATTTTTTACTATTTTGAATATTCCTCCTTTAGAGGGACAGGCCCGACTTAAGAATGGACGCGTGTCCATCCTGACGGCGACTCCGCACGCTCCTGCTCGGGGCGGCATACCATCGGGCCCGCATCGGCGATCCATGGGCGATTGGGTGTCGATGCGTTCCACCCCCCTGGTTCTCCTCCTCCTGCTCCTCCTTCTCCTCCTCCTCCTCCTCCTCCTCCCTCCTCCCTCCTCCCTCCTCCCTCCTCCCTCCTCCTCCTCCCTCCCTCCCTCCCTCCCTCCCTCCCTCCCTCCCCCTTCCCTCCCCCTCCCTCCTCCTCCTCCTCCTCCTCCCCCCTCCCTCCTCCTCCTCCTCCTCCTCCTCTCCTCCTCCTCCTCCTCCTCCTCCTCCCTCCTCCTCCTCTCTCCTCCTCCTCCCTCCTCCTCCTCCTCCTCCTCCTCCTCCTCCTCCTCCTCCACCTCCTCCTCCTCCTCCTCCTCCTCCTCCTCCTCCTCCTCCTCCTCCTCCTCCTCCTCCTCCTCCTCCTCCCACCTCCCTCCTCCCTTCCTCCTCCTCCTCCTCCTCCTCCTCCTCTCCTCCTCCTCCTCCTCCTCCTCCTCCTCCTCCTCCTCCTCCTCCTCCTCTCCTCCTCCTCCTCCTCCTCCTCCTCCTCCTCCTCCTCCTCCTCCTCCTCCTCCTCCTCCTCCTCCTCCTCCTCCTCCTCCTCCTCCTCCTCCTCCTCCTCCTCCTCCTCCTCCTCCTCCTCCTCCTCCTCCTCCTCCTCCTCCTCCTCCTCCTCCTCCTCCTCCTCCTCCTCCTCCAACCTCCTCCTCCTCCCTTCCTCCTCCTCCTCCTCCTCCTCCTCCTCCTCCTCCTCCTCCTCCTCTCCTCCTCCTCCTCCTCCTCCTCCTCCTCCTCCTCCTCCTCCTCCTCCTCCTCGTATGAATGGCCCGCACGCCCGACCCGCTCGTTAAGAGCCCGCCCGCCCGCCCGACCCGCTCCTTCGAACCCTCCTTCGAAGTCCTCCTCGTCCTCCTCCTCCTCCACCACCCTCCTCCTCCTCCTCCTCCTCCTCCTCCTCCTCCTCCTCCTCCTCCTTCTCCTCCTCCTCGAGGAGGTGGAGGGCTGGTTCTGAGCCAGATTCTAGCCCTCCGGACGGGTCATAACTCGGATCTCTGGCGGCCGTTCGGGACGATCCGGGCACCCCCGAAACGCTTCCAGCAAGGCGCAACTGCTGGACGGCACCCCGAGGCCGGAAAGTCGCTCAGAACCAACGAACGCGTACAAAAACCCGAACCGTACAAAAACCCGAACCTAGCACACTGAGCCTATCCCCCCAAACGTTGCCACTGAGATGATCCTGACCCTCCCCGGTCCTGAGCACCCCGCGACCTGGCGCCACGCTGGGGGCCGGCACCTGCGAGTGCACAACGGCCACCGGAGCGCCCGGCAGCGAGCCTCGAGCGGGAGAGCCGCGGACGGGTTGTTCAGACGTGTGTTGGGCCAGTGTGTGTTTACCCCATTCAGCTCCATCAACAGATCACTGCACCGCCTGCGACGCATCGAAGGACTAACATGGACAAGCACACGTAGGCACTAAATAACACATATTCTGAGGATCATCGATAAGGGTTCCTTATCCAATTTCCGCACCGTATCTCTCGCGAGCAGCTGGCTGTCTCCTGAGGACATCGACCTTCGATAGGACCCCAGGGTTTGGAAGCCGGTGGAGCCCCAATTAAGGCTTGGCCATGGATACCACTGCCACCCTCATCAGGCAAGGAATCCTGCACAGCCTGCAGCCTCCTTGGCACTTTCCTTAACAAACGCCCCTACCCTAACAAAAGCATGTGATGCGACGCAAACACGCGGGCCTTGCACGAGAAGACATAAGCGACCTCACGCCGTGGCGTACGCGGGCCGCAAGCGCGGCGCGCCGCCTGGAGAAGCGGACGCTCGCGCGCGGCCTTGCGCGGATAACTGACGCACGCATGTCGGCGCAGTCGGCCCCACCCCTCCGCCGCTCGTGCGACGCGATGGCCACCCACCTGCGCGCAACGAACTTCACCCTTCGTAGTGCGCGGTCGTTCTCGAGCTCTCGCGCCGCCCTTGGACACCTTTAGCAGCCCAGGCCCCGACGCGCAGAACGGACGCTGTCTTCGCGCCCTCGCGGGCGGCGCAGGACGAACGGGCGCACCAGCGGACCCTCGCGTGCCAGTCGGGCGGCTGGGACGTCGAAGGAGCGGGTAGGGGGAGGGAGGAGGAGGAGGAGGGGGAGGGGGAGGAGGGGGAGGGGGAGGAGGAGGAGGAGGAGGAGGAGGAGGAGGAGGAGGAGGAGGAGGAGGAGAGGAGGAGGAGGAGGAGGAGGAGAGGAGGAGGAGGAGGGGAGGAGGGGGAGGAGGAGGAGGAGGAGGAGGAGGAGGAGGAGGAGGAGGAGGACGAGGAGGAGGAGGAGTATGAGTATGAACCCATTGCGAATGCAACTTCTGGAAGAAACCATCAAAGCTGTGCCTTCAGTAGCTGCCGTTGGTGGTCAGCCTTGCTTAAGCACTTGGGCGCAAGCCCTTGCTCTATAAGGTTTAGATATTCTCGGCCCGTGCGTGTGGGCTGGCCTGGACATGCCCGTCCTAGCCCGCAGACTTGCTTATCTGCGACAGCTCCACACGCGCCACAGAACCAGAGAACGAGACAACTGTGAAAGTTGAGGAAATGAGAAGAGTGAAGCCAACCCCCTGCAACATGAATCCTGCCCCCCACAGGCAGGGATGGGGCAGGGAGAAGGGATGGGGCAGGGAGAAGCCCACCACTCCTTCAACGTGGCAACAGACGCGGAACCAAAACATTGGGTACATCGACGACGGCACTCAGTGAGCTTGTGACTGGAAAAGAGAGAGGAGAGGGCAGCAACAGAAGGGCGGGGGGGAACAGGGGGAGGCGGGGGGGCCACCTCTTTTTTTCCGTCAACCCTCTCTCGCTTGCTGACTTCCTTCTCAGCCACAAGCAGTCGAGGGTGGCCCTCAACATACGCATTCTGACAAGCATGGCTTGTCTCTCCATTAAGTGAATATTTTGCCTGTTCGCCTCTGGGACACGGCACTGCATCGCCGCATCGTCGGCGAGGATGTCAGCAACAGTATTGGCGCACACAAGACCGCTGTGCGCTCCTTTGTCAACAATATCCTGCTCACTTAAATGGCTGCGCGTGAACAACACTGAAACATTCTGAGCGGACCCGTGCTGCTCACTGAGAGCTTGCCCAATGAGAGCCCATAAATCTGCTTCGGGTCCACTCGGCATCAAATACTTGCGCCGGTACCAGCCACTCGCTAGTGGTTCGAAATCGGTAATATAAGTAACGTGCCCATAGCAAGCAGTGAGAGTTAAAAGGAAAGCTCGAAGCTCACCTCTAGCCACGACTTGTCGGTACCCCGAAAGAGTGCCAGAAATGGAGGCTGAGACCTCCTGCACAGGATCTAACGAGGCAAACTGGGCATTTGCAACACCTACGCGTCTGAGACGGGGCCACTTAGATTCGGGCCCTCCAGAGGCGTCACCAGCAAACACCAGGGGAGCCTCTAAGGAGCCAGTCCCAAGACACCCACAAGAGTAAGCCGCCGCACCACAGACGACCCACGCATCAACATCTACAGGCCTGGGGACCTCGGTCCAGAAAGCCGGGATGAGGCCTCTAGTCCAGAAGACCTCCGCAACATTGACTTGTGCGATGGCGGCTGGTATGAATTCGGTGGAAGCCTCATACGCTTGGGAACCTATATTACATTCGCATTCCCAATACCTATGCATGATGGTCTCTGGTTTAGCCTTGCACCGTTGACAAGTCACCGTGCCATTGAAATTGCGTACCATCTCCTTCTTACGTGTACGGGTCCAACACCCTGCAGCTGCAATGGTAACCATAGTTTCAGCAAGACGGTGCCCATACCGTGGCACCGCTTCCAGTTGGCGAACCAGAGCTCGATACGAGGAGGAGGAGGAGGAGGAGGAGGAGGAGGAGGAGGGAGGAGGGAGGAGGGAGGAGGGAGGAGGGAGGAGGGGAGGAGGTTTCAGGACCTGTCCTGCTCGCCGCCAAGGGCAAGGCGGTGGGGGGGACCAGAACGATAACGACGCTCAGCGGTGACACAAGAACTCTGGGTCCGAGAGGAGGTGCATCGTTAAAGGCTTAACGACTTCTGCCACCCTTCGACTCGCGCTGGAGCGGCCGCGAATTGCTCCAACTCTCCCTGGAGATCTCTGGGTTCACCTGGGTCGACCCAGATTTGATCTCCATTTGCCTGGGTTTACTTCGATTTATCTGCATCTACCTGGATTTATCTGGCTCGATCCCCACAAGTCGATTGGCGAAAAGTCGACGAGCCTTTATCGGGTCGGGCGAAAGGGGGGATAGCAAAAGGGGGTTTGAGAATCAGCTCGCGTAGCTGACTTTCCCGGCGCCTCCCGGCACCGAGAGGCGCCCATGCATCGAGGAATGGGACAACAGTTCGAGTTCGAGCCCGAACTCGAACTTCGAACTTCGAAGTTTCGCTCTCCCGGACCAATAGTTCGAGTTCGAGCCCGAACTCGAACTTCGAACTTTCGCTCTCCCGGAGCAATAGTTCGAGTTCGAGCCCGAACTCGAACTTCTAACTCTTGCTCTCGCGGAGCAATAGTTCGAGTTTGAGCCTGAACTCGAACTTCGAACTCTCGCCTTTCAGTAGAAATAGCTCGAGTTCTAGCACAAACTCGAACTTCGAACTCCGGCGGCGGGGCCGAAACCAGCTGCACGAAGCAGATTTCGTAACCCACCCACTTTAGGGCGTGCTCTTCGTGCGTGCTTGTCCTTGTCCGCCCCTTTCGCTAAGTCATCCAGGATGCTCCTCCATGATCCTCGCCGAGGAGATGCACACGTCCGAGCGATGCCAAGTCAGGGTGAAGTCGGGCCTGTCCCCCTACAGAGGGAATTTCGACGAAAAATAAAACATACCCCAAACATAATCCAAAAATAGCCTGGGGACTATTTGTTTGAATATGTTTTGACCTTTTTGGGGGATTTTGGAGGTCTTTTGTATTTTTCGTCGAAAATTCCCCTGTAGGGGGACACGCCCGACATTAAATCGGGGATGGACAGACCCCCCTTCAGTAAAACGTGGCTTAGCGAACACGACCTGAGGCCCAAACCTGGCGGGCGCAGGCCTGGAAAAGAACGGCCACGGCGCCCTCTCGAGCACCGAGAACGGACCATTCACGAATCGACGTGTCGCTGTTGGGGGCTCTGTCCAGCCCCGACACAACGCCAGGGCGTGGAGGGGGCCCGACGGTGGCGGCCCCGAGGGGCGCGCCTGGCAGGGCCGCGCCGCCGCCCGGGGGCGCCGCGTGCGCGAGGGCCACGCGCCAGGCGCCCGGGGCCACGAGCGCCAGCCCCTGCGCCGCCGCGCCTCGGCGGCGGCGGGGGCTCGGCGGCGGCGGAGCGTCGCCCCCGGAGCCGCTCGTTCGGACATGCCGCCGGGGCCCCAAGAGCGGTTCCCGGAGGCCGGAGGGGGGGAACAAAAAAAAAAAAAAAAAAAAAAACTGGGAGGGTGGGTGGGGGGGAAGCAGCAACAGACCGACCGACCGATCGATCGACCGACCCGACCAACCGACCAATCAAACAAATGAAGAAACAACAACAACAACAACAACAACAACAACAACAACAACAACAACAACAACAACAACAACAACAACAACAACAACCACAACCACAACCACAACCACAACAACATCAACATCAACAACAACAACAACAACAACAACAACAACAACAACAACAACAACAACAACAACAACATCAACAACAACATCAACAACAGCAACAGCAACAGCAACAGCAACAACAGCAACAGCAACAGCAACAGCAACAGCAACAGCAACAACAGCACTCACTTTAAGACTGTTCGCTCTTATCTGCTCGAGTGTCCGTTAACGCGTATTTCCCAAACCCTTTATACCCGCCCACTTCGTCTTCGATCGTACCCCTTTTGGGGGGTACACCTTCTTCCCTGCAGGCCGGGCCCCGGCAAGCGGCGGGGCGGCCACGGACCGTCGGCATGGCCAGCGGCAGCGCTGATCGACGGCAACCCGACCCCAAGAGGGACGGACACGGGACCGACCACGACGACGACGACGACGACGACGACGACGTCGGCGACGTCGACGACGACAACGGCGACAACGGCGACGACGACGACAACGACGACGAGTGAAAGCGAAAGCGAGCGAGAGAACGACAGCACGGCCACGAAGGGCACGGCCACGAAGGGCGACAGCGGGGACACAAAGGGAGTGCGTATGGGGCCACGAAGAGAACGAACAAGCGGGGGCCACGAAGGGCACATAATGCGGGGCCACGAAGGGCAACGACGGGGCCACAGAGGGTAGCAACGGGGCCACGGAGGACAGCGAGGGGGCCACAAAATGCGACAGCGGGGCCACAAAGGGCATGCACATAGAGCCACGACGGGCGCGAACGAGCGGGGGCCACGAAGGGCATACGTATACTGGGCCGCGGAGGGCAACGACGGGGCCACTGAGGGCACCAACGGGGCCACGAAACGCATGCGTATGGGGACATAACCGGCGCGAACGAGCGGGGGGCCACGAAGGGCATACAGATATGGGGCCACGAAGGGCAACGGCGGGGCCACGAAAGGCAGCAACGGGGCCACGAAGGGCAGCGAGGGGGCCACGAAGGGCTGCAACGGGGCCACGAAGTGCAGCGACGGGGCCACGACGGGCTGCAACGGGGCCACGAAGGGCAGCGAGGGGACCACGAAAGGCTGCATGCAACCCGTCCACGAAGGGCAGCGAGGGGGCCATGAAGGGGTGCAACGGGGCCACGAAGGGCAGCGAGGGGGCCACGAAGGGCAGGGACGACGAAGGGCTGCAACGGAGCCACGAAGGGCAGCGACGGAGCCGCGAAGGGCTGCAACGGGGCCACGAAGGGCAGCGAGGGGGCCACGAAGGGGCGCAACAGAACCACGAAGGGCAGCGACGGGGCCACGAAGGCTGCAACGGCGCCACGAAGGGCTGCGAAGGGGCCATGAAGGGGTGCAACGGGGCCACGAAGGGCAGCGAGGGGGCCACGAACGGCAGGGACGACGAAGGGCTGCAACGGAGCCACGAAGGGCAGCGACGGGGCCGCGAAGGGCTGCAACGGGGCCACGAAGGGCAGCGAGGGGGCCACGAAGGGGCGCAACGGAACCACGAAGGGCAGCGACGGGGCCACGAAGGCTGCAACGGCGCCACGAAGGGCTGCGAAGGGGCCACGAAGGGCTGCAACGGGGCCACAAAGTTCCGAGGTGGCCACGGAGGGCCGCAACGGGCCCACGAAGGGCAGCGAGGGGGGCACGAAGGGCTGCAACGGGGCCATGAAGGGCAGCGCGATCCCGATTCCCAAATAATTTGTGAGGGGGTCCTAACCGTGAGCGAAACTCCTGGGCGCCTGAATGTTGGGAGCGCGGCGCTAGAGTAAATTGCGGGGAGCTCCAACGCAAGGCCGCTATGTTTGATTAAAGTGGAAGCAAGTCTCCAGCGAGAGAGCGACTCCAGAACGCCGAGAGAGCGACTCCTGAATAAATTCGAATGAAATCCCAAGCGAGAGCGCGACTCCCGGGTAAAATGTGAGAAATCTCAGGCGGGAGCGGGGGTCCTGGCTAAATTGTGAGGAAGTCTCAGGCAGGAACCGTTGCCTTTTGGTGGGTATAGTTATTTTCCCTGCGGGCCGGGCCCCGGCAAGCGGCGGGGCGGCCGCGGACCGTCGGCCTGGCCAGCGGCAGCGCTGATCGGCGGCAACCCGACCCCAAGAGGGACGGACAGGGGACCGACCACGATGACGACGACGACGACGACGACGACGACGAGCGAAAGCGAGAGCGAGAGCGAGAGCGACAGCAGGACCACGAAGGACAGGAAGGGGGCCACGAAGAGCGACAGCGGGGACACAAAGGGAATGCGTATGGGGCCACGAAGAGAACGAACAAGCGGGGGCCACGAAGGGCACATAATGCGGGGCCACGAAGGGCAACGACGGGGCCACAGAGGGTAGCAACGGGGCCACGTAGGACAGCGAGGGCGCCACAAAAGGCGATGTTTCGTTTTTTTCGTATTCTTACTCCTGTGCGTTATGGTTGGTAGTATTACGATTCTTCTTAATATGAGTATTTCTCTTTTTGATAGTAGTATTCATATGGGCCGTCCCTGCCCTGAGGTCGCGACGTCGACCCGAGCTGAACATTTCTCTAGAATTGAACGTGGTCTGTGGCCTAAAGTATATAGCGCCACCGAGAAGACCAGGAGGGTCCAGAAGGGGCTCCAAGTTTAACCGTGAGGTGCGGACATTGCCCTGGGACTCTTACTCTTACTTACTCCTATTCTTACCCTTATCCTTGTTCCTTATTAGTATATACCCCCTCCTACCTCGTATTCCGGCCGATAGCAACCCAATCCGGGACCTCCCATCCGGACTGTAAAAAATCCATACAAAGTGGCCGTTCTTCTTCTCAACATCGTCTTTCCTGTCGTCGACGATGCGAAAAACGTGGCAGGAATGGGACGCGGCGCACATCGCGCGCGGCAGTCAATCTGGGCCCGCCCATCCTGACTATAAAAAAAATCAATACAACGTCTTCGTTTTTCCCCCTCAGTATGGCCTGCCTTGTCGCCGACGGTGCGCGAAACATGTGGCAACAATGGGACGCGGTGCACATATGGGACGCGGCGCACATCGCGCGCGGCCGTCAATCCGGGCCCACGCAGCATGATTGTAAAAATCAATACGAAGTCTTGGTTTTTTCCTCTCAGCATTGCTTGCCTTGTCGCCGACGGTGCGTAATATGTGGCAGGAACGGGACGCGGCGCACATCGCGCGCGGACGTCCATGCGGGCTGCGGGCCCCCCCATCCTGACTGTAAAAACAATACAGAAGTTCCGTTTGTCCTTTCATCGTGGCCTGTCTTCTCGTCGACGATGCGAAATGCGTGGCAGGAATGGGGCGCAGCGCACATCACGCGTGGACTTCTGGGGCAACCCCAAGGCGGGAGAGGCCACCTTACTTGTCAGAAACAATGCCATGCTGAGTTTCCCTGCCCACATAGCTGTTCTTGTCGTCCACCCCGCAAGAAAGCATGGCAAGAATTGGACGCGGCACACCCCCCTCCCCCCCGCTTGAAGTGAATGAAATGACCTTCTCGCTTGGGCGCCGAGCGAAATTTTCTCAAAGTTGCGTTCCCGCGTTGGCTTGGCGCACGCTTTTACCACGCCAATTCATTGGGCGTCGGGGCGTTCCAGGAGGCCCTGGGGTGACGAATGCCTGGGAGGTTTTTGCTTGTTCAGGCTCTTGGAGGGCCTCCTGAGGCTCCCCGCAGCATCTTGGCGCTACGGCCGTCTGGAGGCCATTCTTGGGAGTCTTGGAACGATCTTTCGGCGACTCAGAGCTACTACTACTACTACTACTACTACTACTACTACTACTACTACTACTACTACTACTACTACTACTACCACTACCACTACCACTACCACTACCACTACTATACTACTACTACTACTACTACTACACTACTACTACTACTACTACTACTACTACTACTAACTACTACTACTACTACTACTACACTACTACTACTACTACTACTGCTGCTGCTGCTGCTGCTGCTGCTGCTGCTGCTGCTGCTGCTGCTGGCTGCTGCTGCTGCTGCTGCTACTGCTGCTACTGCTACTACTTACTACTACTACTACTACTACTACTACTACTACTACTACTACTACTACTACTACTACTACTACTACTACTACTACTACTACTACTACTACTACTACTACTACTACGCGCCAGCACCCAGTTGCGCCAGCATTGTTTCTTATGTTGTGGGAGGGCGGAACGTGTCCGTTGTTCCTTTCAACATGGCCAGTCTTGTCGTCGACGATGCGAAATGCGTGGCGGGAATGGGGCGCGGCGCACATCCCGCGCGGACGTCAATGCGGTGTCCTGGGGTATCCTCCACTCGCACTGAAATGCCCGCGCAGCCCCCAGTTGTGCCATCACT
>CAUYUJ010015190.1:152296-159796 GCA_963575745.1 Prorocentrum cordatum | reverse complement strand
GTCGTCGTCGCCGCCGCCGTCGTGGTTGTCGTCGTCGTCGTCACCGTCTACCGTCGCCATCGTCGTCGAGGCCGACGTCGTCGATGTCGATGTCGTCGTCGTCGTCGTCGTCGTCGTCGTCGTCGTCGTCGTCGTCGTCGTCGCCATGGTCGTCGTCGTCGTCACCGCCACCGTCGTCGTCGCCGTCGTTGTCGACGCCGTCGACGCTGTGGCAGCTACCGCCGTCGTCGCGGCCGCCGCCGCCGCCATCATCGTCATCGTCGCCGCCGCCGCGGTCATCGTTGTCGTCGTCGTCGTCGCCGACGCCGTCGTCGTCGTCGTCGCCGCCGCCGCGCCGTCGTCGTTGCAGCCGCCACATCGGCGTCGTCGTAGTCGTCGTCACGGTCGTCGTCAGCGTCGTTGCCGTCGTCGTCGTCGCAGCCACCGCCGTCGTCGTCGTCGTCGCCGCCGCCGCCGCTGTCGTCGTCGTCGCCGCCGCCGACGCCGCCGTCGTCGTCGTCGTCGTCGCAGCCACCGCCGTCGACGTCGTCGCCGTCGTCGACGTCGTCACCGTCGTCGTCGCCGCCGCAGCCCTCGTCGTCGCCGCAACGCCGCCGTCGTCGGCGTTGCCGCCGTCGTCGTCGTCGTGGCCGCCGCCGCAGCCGTCGTGGTGGCCGCCACCGCGGCCGTCGTCATCGTGGTCTTTGTTGTCGTCGTCGTCGCCGCCGCCGCCGTCGTCGTTGTCGTCGCCGCCGCCGTCGTCGTCGTCGCCGCCGTCGTCGCCGCCGTCGCCGCCGACGCAATCATCGTTGGCGTCGTCGTAGTCGTCGTCACCGTCGTCGACGCCGCCGCCGTCGTCGTCGTCGCCACCGCCTTCGTCGTCGTCGCCGCCGCCGCCGTCGCCAGCGTCGTCGTCGTAGTCGTCGTCAACGTCGTCGTCGCCACCGTCGTCGACGCCGTCGTCACCGTCATCGTCGGCATCGTCGTCGTCGCCGACGCCGCCGCCACCGTCCACCGTCGTCGTCGTCGTCGCCGTCGCCGCCGCCGTCGTCGTCGTCGTTGTCGCCGCCGCCGTCGTCGTCGTCCTCGCGGCCGCCACGGTCGTCGTCGTCCTCGCCGCCGCCGCCGTCGTCGTCGCCCCCCGCCGCAATCGACAGCACCATCGACCGTCGTCGTCATAGTCGTCGACACCGTCGTCGTCGTCGTCATCGTCGTCGTCGCCACAATCACCACCACCGTCAACAGTCGTCGTCGTCGTCGCCGCCGTCGTCAGCGTTTTAGTCGCTTTCGTCGTGGTCGTCGCCGCCGCCGTCGTCGTCGCCGCCGTCGTCGTTGTCGACCTCGCCGTCGTCGTCGTCGTCGCCGCCGCCGTCGTCCTCGTCGTCGACGCCGCCGCCGTCACCGTCGTGATTACGCCGTCGTCGCGCCGCAGCCGTCGTCGCCGCCGCCGCCGTCGCCGTCGTCGACATCATCGTCGTAGTCGCCGCCGTTGTCGTCGTCGTCGCCGCCGCCGTCGCCGCCGTCGCCACCGCCGACGTCGTCGTCGCCGTCGCCGCCGCCGTCCTCGTCGTGGTCACCGTCGTCGTCGCCGTCGTCGTCACGTCGTCGTCGTCGTCGCCGCCGCCGTCCAGCGTCGTCGTCGTCGTTGCCGCCGTCGTCGTCATCATCGCCGTCGCCGTCGTCGTCGCCGCCGCCACAGTCGTCGTCGTCGTCGTCGTCGCAGCCACCACCGTCGTCGTCGTCGTCGTCGTCGCAGCCACCGCCGTCGTCGCCGCCGCCGCCGCGGCCGTGATGGCACCGCCGCCGCCGCTACCGTCGTCGTCGTCGTCGTCGCAGCCACCGCCGTCGTCGCCGCCGTCGCCGCCGTCGTCGACGTCGACGTCGCCATTCTCGTCGCCGCCGCCGTCGTCCACCGTCGTCGTCGTCGCCGCCGCCGCCGTCATCGTTGTCGTCGTTAACGCCGCCGCCGTCATCGCCGTCGTCGCCGCCGCCGTCGTACTTTTCGCCGTCGATGTCGTCGTCGTTGTCGCAGCCACCGTCGTCGTCGTCGTCGTCGTCGCCGCCTCCGCCGTCGTCGTCGCCGTCGACGTCGTCGACGTCGTCTTCGACGGCGCCCTGCATTGCCGTCGTGGCTCCACGTTTGAGGTTCGAGGTGTTCGGACGCTCGAGGTCTGAGGCTTGAAGTTTTCGGAGGTTCTCCTCGGTCCTCGGCGGTTTCCCGGCCTCGGCGTGCCCTCCACCGGCTGCGCCTCGCCAAGGGCGCTCTCGGGGTGCCGCGTTGCCCCGCACGGCCGACGGAACTCGAAATAGGACCCGAAAACCGATCGGCCCTGAGGTCCGTGTTTCGGGCCTCGGGACCTGCACAAATCGATCCGGCTCGAAAAATGGCGCGGAAAGATGTGGTCTGGGGCTCCCGCAATGCGATTTCCTACGATGCTTCCACTTTTTCAACGTCGGATCTCAGGGGTACTCCACGAGGGTACGCCACTAGTGAGGACAGCACTTTCCACCCCCACCCATAGCCAGGACCCCAACTCCCGACCTGGTGATCCTGGGGGTCCTGGCTGGCGGCGAGGGTGGCTATGGCCCCCACCCCACCCCCAGCCAAGCCCGCTGGATCGCCAGGTCGGGACTAGTGGTCCTGGCTGGGGGTAGGGGTGGGTTGTGCTGTCCTCAACGAGAGAATCTGCATGAATTACCCATCGGTCGGAAGAAGTGGGTAGAAACACGAAGGAAGGTGGAAAGTAGAGTGGGCTTCTGCCCACTCCCTGCGAAGGAGTGGAGAGGGAAAGCCCCTCACTACTTGAAGCAGGAAAGCGTCTGAAATACGTTGGAAAATAAAAACTGTAAATACATCCTTTCAGCGACCAAGGGGCCCGGTCTGTACCATCTCGCGGCTATCCGTGTCGAGTCCGCGTCGAATGCATATCGAGCTTGTCGAGCCCGCGTCGGCTCCGCGTCGAATCCGCGCCGAATCCATATCGAATCCACGCTGGATCTGCGTCGAGCCGGATCTGCGTCGTATCCGCGTCGAGCACACGTCGGGCACCAGGAAAGGACAGCCACTTGCAGGCCAGATGAGGTCCCCCGAAATTGCAGCGTAACATGAATGAACATCTACAGAATAGTGGCCTCCTAGAGGGGGTCAGCACATCGATGATGCATCGACGATGAATCGCAGGTACACTGGCGATGCACCGGCGACGTCGGCGATGCATCGACGACGTCGGCGTGGAGGAAATCGGACTCATCGAGCCGCATCGCCGATGCATCGGCGATGCGGCGCGATGAGTCGGACCCCATCTACTCGGACCCCATCTGAGAGATACCTAGACATGACCAGAACCATTCGGAGCTCCGCGCAGATTTCCCGCATGGGCACCGCAGGCGCCACCAGGAGGACCCAGGCGCACGGAAGAACCGTCGTCGTCGGCGCTTGCGTCGCAGCCGTGGTCGCAGAGAGTACGCCACGAGAATGTTCTGTTCCAAACCATCCTGTGGTGTTGGGCCCTCGTTTTGAAAAGAAAGCGCCCCGCGTCCCTTTCCTCTCCTCTCCTCCTTCTCCTCCCCCTCCTCCCTCCTCCCATCCTTGCGCCCGCCCTCCGCATGCCTCTGTTTCGGCTCACCCCTCACACGTTTCGTGGCCCCAGGAGGCCCAAATGCCAGGGTTCACGTGCGCCTACCGCAGCAGCAGCCGCTGTTGGGCAGGCGGCTTTCTGTCTCAGCCCGAGGTGGCACCGACAGCAAACCCTGTTCAGACTGAGCAGGAATCTGCTGTCAGATTTCGTCCCCATTCCTTCCGTACAAATTTCGATCGTGCTGGCACAACGACGACAATTTGAGCAGGGGTCGACCGTCCCAGCATTTCTTTGAGCATGCGGCGAAAATGCTCGAATAACAAAAGTATGTTCTCAAAACAACAAAGTCCTTAGGAGATAAGGCCGACGGAGTAAAACAAAACGGCCTCCGCCAGAAGTGTCCTGAAATGTTATTGCTAGAACATGTCTGGCGGCCTCCGCTAGATCATTTCGCGCAAACCACACATGGCTGTTATGGCATTCTTTCGTGGGCATATGGGCAAGCCAGGCCGCCTCCCCACTGCTTGAGACTGGGGGAAAACCAAAAAGGTGCCGATGCCGCTGCTCCCCAGACCCTCTCCCAGGGCGTCCCCTGACCCAAAACTTCGAGAGGCGAATCCGGCGGTGGCGACGAGGGCCTCCCAGGAGGTCCAAAGACAGGGGAGAGCGAGGGGGAAGCGCAGCGGCCTCGGTGCCCCTGCCTCCTCGGCCTGGTAGAAGGAGGAGGAGGAGGAGGAGGAGGAGGAGGAGGAGGAGGAAGAGGAGGAGGAGGAGGAGGAGGAGGAGGAGGAGGAGGAGAGAGGAGGAGGGGGAGAGGAGAGGAGGAGGAGAGGAGGAGGAGGAGGGCGGCACGCCGTGACGCAGCGCCACGGCTTGAGGCAGCGGCGGCGGCGGCGGCGGAGGCCAAACGATGGCGAGGGCGGCGGCGGCGACGCTTCGCGGCGGCGCGGGGGCGCGCGGGCGCCCGCGGGGACTCCGCCCCGACGGAGAGCGCGAGGGAGGAGCCTGGCGGGCGCGGCGAGGCGAGGCGAGGCGCGCGCACGCGCGCGCCCGTCGCGTCGCAGGAGCGGGCGCCGAGGGAGGGCAGGGGAGGGGGGGGGAGGGGAGGGGGGGGAAGGGAGGGGAGGGGGGGGAAGGGAGGGAGGGGGGCGGAGGGAGGAGGGAGGGAGGGGGGAGGGGAGGGAGGGGGGAGGGGAGAGGGGAGGGAGGGGAGGGGAGGGGCGCGTGCGCACTTCGTCCCCTGTTTTGCAAAGGGATTTGTGAAAACGAACGATTTTCGATGAACGACAGTGCGCTTGTAGTATATGTTGCAGAGGATGGCGGGGGCGGTCGATACCAGCTCGGCTGGGATGGTATGAAATCATGGTTACGGAGCACCCCGCAGATGCGGATAAGAGTGAGGGGGCGGTGGGGACGTCGGCGGTTTGCGAGACTCTGGAGAAGCCCGCCGCGGGCGCCAAAGTTTTACAAGTTATACAACGAGCCCGCCGCAGGCGCCAATTTGTTCGTTAAACCAATGTGGGTAGGTCGCGGGTGGGTCGTGGGTGGGTCGCGGGTGGGTCGCTGTTGGGTCGCGGGTGGGTCGCGGGTGATGCGGGTGTAGAAGGCAGAAAATCCACCCCATAATAAGAAGGGAAGCCGTTTAGTAAACGCACACAAGAATGAATCGAACAGGACAGGGCTGTTCAGTCAACACCCAGGGCCGTTTTAATAACAGTCAAATGTCGGGTCCGGGCGGTTTTTCCTCCCTTGAGGGTGGATCGCGGGGTGGGTCGCGGGTGGGTCGCGGGTGGGTCGCGGATGGGTCGCGGATGGGTCGCGGGGTGGGTCGCGGGGTGGGTCGCGGGTGGGTCGCGGGGTGGGTCGCGGGTGGGTCGCGGATGGGTCGCGGGTGGGTCGCGGGGTGGGTCGGGGGTGGGTCGCGGGTTGGGTCGCGGACGGGTCGCGGGGTGGGTCGCGGGGTGGGTCGCAGGGTGGGTCGCGGGGTGGTTCGAGGGGTGGGTTGCGGGGTGGGTCAAGGGCGGGTCTCGGTTTGGACGACGACAACAACAAACAACAACAACAACAACAACAACAACAACAACAACAACAACAACAACAACAACAACAACAGCAGCAGCAGCAGCAGCAGCAGCAACAACAACAAGAAGAAGAAGAACAACAACAACAACCACCACCACCACCACCACCACCACCACCACCACCACGACGACGACGACGACGACGACGACGACGACGACGACGACGACTTTTTTCTATCCATCGACTTTGGGGAAAACAGAAGATCCACATTGCTTGAGTCTGTGGATTGTGTGCGAGCGAACTGCATTAGAAAGATTCCCGTCGCAGGGCACGGTTGCCCTATCTCGCCTGTCTGGGGCGCGCCACGGGAGCAGGGGGCTGCGACGAGCGTCAAAACCTGCTGCGTCCTCGGCTGGTGGCCGAGGGTCTACGTATGAACGCAATGCCGCCACACAGCACGTTAATCGTGGATTCCGAAAAAAATCCAGCACGCAAGAGAGTGAGAGGCCTAGAAAATCCATGGCCTCCGTCTCCTGGGCGTCCACGCCATAACCCTAGGCAAAAGTGACGCCTTTGGTGCGCGACCTCACGGGGGCCGCGGGGTGGCCAAAACCCAGGCGCGCAAGCCGCTGCGACCGCCTCGCGCTCGGCGATTGGGAAGCTCCATTGCAACAAGGATAGCTCCGGCGTAAGGTCACTCCAACGCATAGTTCGAGCAGACGCAGATCGACCACAGCACTGATTCACCTCAAAATTAATGTTTCCTCGTCGGGATCTGCAGAACATTATGTGTGTGTGTGTTCGTTTTCCGTAGGCTCGACGAGAAAATCAATCATGGGGTACATCAATCCTGTAGTCCATCTCTACTCTCAGGGAGACGTAAGACTCGGGTTCGGGGGACTCGGATTGGCCCGACGGGGCCATCATGAAAATGACGCGACCCAGTCTGAAACTTGACGCGAACTTCCGGTGCATACCGCCAACGAAAACTGTACCGTCAGACTCCGGGACGGGCTCGTCAAAGAGCGTCGGCATACCCCTGTGGATGCCATGACAATGTACACTCTAACAGTCCTATCTTTGCATTAAAGATGTGTTTAAAATGTGCAAAAAATGTTGTGAACATGTTGGAAGCATGTTTTAAACATATGTGAAACATGTTTGAAACATATTTTAGACATCTGAAAACTATTTGACAGTATGCTTCCTCTTCATTAACCGACTTCCACAAGCATGCCCGAGTTCCAGCATACCCGAGTCTCACGTCTCCCACACGCTCGTCCAGTCAAAGAACCCCGAGGCCAAACCGAGCCACCGCCGGCCGGCCGCGGTCCGGTTTCCCCCAGGAACATCTTTGCTTGGTTCTGACACAGAAAGAAGCTCAGCAGGCGCGAGGGCCTCTGAGATCAGTCCCGCCGCCGCCTCGAGAAGGCCTCCTCCCGCTCACTGCCCCCCCTCGCTCGCCACCCACGTCGTCGATCCCCCACTCTTGAGCAGGGACCGACCGTCCCGGCACTCCTATAGTCCTACCACGAAATGTTCTTAGAACCCAAATATGTTTTAGGAACAAAAACATTGTTCTTAGAACATAGACCCGATGTGTTCAAACAAGACAGTCCAAGCCAGAAATGTTCTAAAAACATCTCGTGGAAACCACCGAAAAAAGGCTCTTAGAACAGTGGTTTGTAGGGCTATCGGCGCGCCAGGACGCTTCGCCACTGCTCGCCGCCAACGTCGTCGATCCCACACTCGCCCAATCGAGGAGCCCCGGTGCCCAAGCGCGCCGCCGCCGGCCGGCCGGCCGCGGCGGCGGCGCCACAACACAAGGGTTGAGTCGGGCCTGTCCCCCTACAGGGGGATTTTCGATAAAAAATTAAGAATCTACGAAGAATACGCACAAATTACCCAAAAAAATACTAAA
>CAUYUJ010015190.1:107296-147296 GCA_963575745.1 Prorocentrum cordatum | reverse complement strand
CCTCCTCCTCCTATTATTATTCCTCCTCCTCCTCCTCCTCCTCTTCCTCCTCCTCTTCCTCCTCCTCCCTCCCTCCGTCCCTCCGTCCCTCCGTCCATCCCTGCCTCCCTCCTCAGTTGCTTATGCTCTGCATCAGCTATGTCCAGGTCGAGCTGCAACTCCTGCGCCGCTGCCTCACGTTCTATCACCCACTTCCCTGCACGCTGGACATCGTCGAGATCCTTGTTGATTGAGGCTACGCTCGAGCATCTTCGAAACCAACCACGCATTGTAGTGGGCAGCCGATGTGTTGTCCCTGAACTTCTCAACCAACTTAAGCAGCTGCAAATCATTCCTCGGTCACCGAGTCGGGCACTGCCGCGGCTGGCGGCAAGGCTGATGGAGGTCCTCGCTGCCAGGCTCCAAGTGGCAAGGCTGCGTCGGCGGGTGGTACATCGACTCTCCCTCTTGCCATGCTTACATAACCACCAGCTCGCCAGGTTCTTCGCACATCCGCAATCGGGGCAGCTGCACTTCCACACCTGGCGCGGGCCGAAAATGCCGTTGCGGACACGGCGCACTCGGCCTTGTTCCCAGGACGTCGGCTTGGGAGGCGGTGCCATGACTGGAAGAGCGGAAGCGTCACCTTGAATGGGCGATGACCTAACCCAAAGACTCGCGACTGCACCGCCTCTCCGAACTCCGCAGTCGCAGAACCAAAGAGCACCTGGGCCAGGAAGGCCAGGAGGAGGGAGGGGGAGGGAGGAGGCCGAGGAGGAGGAGGACGGGAAAAAGGGAGGATGGAATACTGACTACCTACCAGACCACCCCAACCCAACCCGAAGACCCGAATTTCGGGTGGGGGGGGGGTACAGGTTCTATATGTGTTTTCTCGCTGGAAATGGAAGTCAAATTGAGGCCTTCGGGTTGGGTTGGGGTGGTTTGGTGAGTGGTGAAATACGCATGCTGTGGTCTTCTTCCTCGAGGGGCTGCGCCTCGCCAGGCTGCCGCCGCCGAGCCCCGGCCGCTCGGCCGCGGGGCTGCCGCGGCCGGCGGGGGCGCGCCTCGAGGGCCGGTGGCCGCACAGGAGTCGGGCTCGCTCGGACGCCGCCGCCCTCGGCCCGCCCCCGCTGTTCCCCCCCTGCTTCGCCTCCTCCTCCTCCTCCTCCTCCTCCTCCTCCTCCTCCTCCTCCTCCTCTCGCCTCCTCCTCCTCCTCCTCCTCCTCTTCGCCTCTTCCTTCTCCTCCTCCTCCTCCTCCTCCTCCTCCTCCTCCTCCTCCTCCTCCTCCTCCTCCTCCTCCTCTAATTCCTCCTCATCCGCCATTTCTCTGCCTTGAGAGAACTCCTACCTGTCGCACCCCGAGGCCGACCGCAAAAGGCAGGACGGGCGTGTCACCACCAACGCGGGCGACAACAATCTCACAGACCGAGGGCGGACCGTTTCCAAAATGTGGACTTCGCTTGAGTGCCACGAGCATTCGTCTTCAAAGAATTGCGAAGGTTTCACGGATTGAGGGCGGGTCGACTTCAAAACGTGGCTCTCGCCTTAGCGCCGCGCGCACTGGTCTTTATCAAAATGACCGAGAGCGGGTGGATTTCAAAATGTGGCTCTCGCCCTGCCAGCCCACACTCGTCAGAAAGTCGGAAGAGCTTCACGGATTGGGGCTGGTCCCTTTTCTCGCCTTAGCACCGCCCACGATCTACATAAAAAATCGCAAGGGATTCACGGATTGAAGGCGGCTCCTTTTTCAAAATGCGGCTCTCGCCGTAGCGCCGCGCACATTCGCTTTTGAAGAATCGACCAAGGTTTCACGGATTCGCACGGCAAGCATACCAGACATGGTGTTTGGAACGGCTCATGATTGCTAAGGTCCCAGGAACGGCGATCTGGCACGATTCGAGGTCGTTAAGACGCGACAAGCCAGTTGATTCGCGGCGCTGGAGCTCCAAGAACAGTGTTCTAAAACGCTTCAGGATGTTCAAACGCTTGCTTCTCAACGGGGCAGTTCCCCCCTGGAACCGAATCATCAGGATCGGTCTTTAGAACCCCCCCGAAGAGTGGAAACGAATTACCTGTTCGACGCCGTTGTTGGCGGAATGGGGCCTCGCCAATGATAGGAAACAACTATTGCTCCGAGGCCCCCGCCACAGAACGACGACGACGGCGACGATGAGATGAAAGAGGAGATTGTGAGCAACGCCTTTGGCGAATAATGTGTCGATCTATATCGAAGTTGCAAACGTGAAGGGTAGCACAGGAAGCATCTATCCCTGGGAGGAAGAACCCCCCAAACATTTTCCAGCCCGCCCAGCATCAGAAGGAAAATGCGCCGGCCCAGCGGGCCAAGGGCGTGCCAAGATCTCCGGTACCTGGTTAACAGTATTTCTAGTTCGCGCGCGCAGGGCCGCCCCTGGGGGTCCCTGGACGAAAAGTACCCCGGCAACGTCCAGGCAAAGTCCTGGCCAGGTCCCGGCCAGGTCCCAGCCAGGTCCCAGCAGGCTCCCAAGAGCGCTCCAGGAGCGCTTCAAGTGGCCTCCAAGAGAGCTCAACGCGCGGTCCGAGACGTTCCAAGAGCGATCCAAGACGCCAACGATGGGCTCCAGACAACCCAAGCGCCTTCACCCGAGAGCACCCAAAAGAGGCTCTCCCAAGACTCTCAACAGGCCCCGGGGAAGCCCCAAGAAGCCCCAAGAAGCCCCCAAGAGGCTCCCCAGAGGCCTCAAAACTGCTCCCCAGAGGCTCCCTCCGAAAAGACCCCAAGAAGCATCCATGAGGACTTTGACCCACAACCCATGTACGTCTCGAAACTCTGCTGGAGCTCTCTTGAGCCATCTTGGCGCTCTCTGGGCCAGTCGATCGGCTCTCTTCGACAAGGTGCGAGCCACATTTCCAAAGATCTCCTCGAAGACCGTCCTGCCTGCCCTACCTTTCCGCACGAGCACACCACAACGCAACCAGTGATGCGAGATGGGCCAGCGGAACGAGCGAAGCGATTAAGTAATCTCCGCCGCGACGACGACGATGCTTACGACTATGACTCAGATTACGGATACGATTACAAATACAATACCGACGACGATTGCGACTGCAATCGCGACTACAATCACTATTACACTCACGATGATGACCATGATTTTTACCTCCACCACTGGGTTCTGTTGCAACCCTCATGAGAAGATGCTCAAAAATCCCTTCGTGTGTAAGGTAGCCCACAATGGACTACTAACTGTGGGAAAGAACCACAAACATTAGAGGGGGAACAATCTCCGCCGCGCCGATGACAACGACGACGACGACCACGATAACGTAGTAGTAGCAGTAGTCGCAGCATCAGCTGTAGCAGTAGCAGTAGCAGTAGCAGTAGCAGTATCAGTAGCAATAAAAGTAGAAGTAGCAGAAGTAGCTGGCGGGACAAGAGAACGAGGAGGAGCAGGAGGAGGGCGAGGAGTGGGAGGAGCAGGAGGAGAAGGAGACGGCGGAGGAGGGGGAGGACGAGCAAAAGGAGGAGGAGAAGGAGGAGGGAGAGGATGGACGGGCTTTCCCCGCCGAGAGAAACATGGGAGAACCAAAACTAAAGACCCATCTCAGTTACCTGTAGGTGCCGATAGAGGGGAGCTTGGGGGGAGGGTTTATTACAACATCTTTGGTGAGTCTTGCTCCTCCTCCTCCTCCTCCTCCTCCTGCTCCTCCTCATGTTCCCCCTCATGCTCCACTCCCTTGTAAATAACTCCTCCCTGTCGCGCCCCGAAGCCAGTCGGAATGGCGGGCTGGGCGTGTCTCGTGACACTTCCTTGCCATGTATGCTCATGAAGTTGCAAAGTTGGCAACGATTTCATAGATGGAGGGCGGGTGGTTTTCAACATATGGCTCTAGCCATAGTGCCGCGCACACTCGTCTTAAGAAATTCGCAAGTTTCACGGATTCAGGCCGGGTCGTATGCAAATTGTGGCTCTCGCCTTAGCGCCGCGCACATTCGTCTTACAAGAAATGCGAGAGCGTCGCGGATTGACGAGAGGTTGTGCTTTCAATGTGGCTATCGCCTTAGCGCCGCGAACATTCGTCTTCAACAATAAACCGAAAGTTTCACGAATTGAAAACACGTATTTAAACAAATGAGGCTCTCGCCCTAGCGCCGCCCACACTGGTCTTAAAAAATTGCAAGAGTTTCACTCATTGAATGCGGTTCCTTTTCAAAATGTGGCTCCCGCCCTAGCGCCGCCCACACGCGTCCTAAACATTCGCAAGAGTTTTGCGGATTCGCAAGGCTAACGTACCAGAAACGGCGTTTGGGAACGATTCAGGATTGTCAGGGCACAACAGTTTCGATAATTTGCGGTTCTAAGGTCCCAGGGACGGCGTTCCGAGACGGCTCGGGATTGTCAAGACGCAATAATCAAGTTGATTTTGGAGACCCGAAATTGTATTTTGGCACGCTTCTGGAGTTTCAAACGGTTGCCTCCCAACGGGGCATTTCCCCCAGTGGAACTGACCTTTTTTAGGGGGCTATGAAGAAGAGGGAGCTTGGAGGGAGGGTTCATTACAACCTCATTGATGAGTCTTGGGTTCACACTGGTCCTCCTCCTCCCCCCCCTCCTCCTACTCCTCCTCCTCCTCTTCCTCCTCCTCCTCCTCCTCCCCTCCTCCCCCCTCCTCCTCCTCCTCCTCCCCCTCCTCCCCTCCTCCTCCTCCTCTCCTCCTCCTCCTCCTCCTCCTCCTCCTCCTCCTCCTCCTCCTCCTCCTCCTCCTCCTCCTCCTCCTCCTCCTCCTCCTCCTCCTCCTCGTCCTCAGGTCCCCCCTCACTCTCCTCCTCCGCCCTCGCACCTCCAAGGTGCGACGTCTCGCCCGCCCCCGGCCGCCCGCCGCCCCCGAGGCACCGCATCTCCATCGGCGGGGACGCCGCCGGCGCCGGCGGCGCCGCCAGCGGCGCTGCGGGCTGGCCGTGGCCATCTGGGCGCAGCGCCGGCGGCTGCGCGGCGCCCTGGACGGAAGGCGGGCGACGACAAGCCCTTGCCATCGCTCAGACGTCCATTAATCGCGTATTTTTCTATATGTTGTGCGTGCTTTCTTCGCGAGGTCATGCATGGTCCTCGCCGAGGAAAACATGCACAGGGCCGAGCGATGCCAAGAGCCCCGGAGGACCCAAAACCTGAAGCGACCAAGCGATGCAGACACAGATCGGGCAGGGAGGAATCAACAAGAGCAGAGATTCCTCGTCCGGGTCGCTGGCTCTTCGCCCCGCAGGCCTCCACGGCGACGACGACGAGCCGGGAACATGTGGCGCCACGGCGCCCCGACCAGGCCTCTCTTGATCGCTCGGCCGCAGTATCCTGAGCGGCCAAGAGGGGGGTGTCCAAGAGGGGGGGGTGCAAATCATGACCGGCGGCATGTGCGCGGCCCAGCGGGGGGGCCAGGGACGTAATGACACAAGAAGAGGCGCCATGAAATCTGGGAAACCTCAAGGCCCCCGCCATGAGATCCCCGCCCCCTAGCCATCACCCCCCTCTCTTCCGCCCCCGATGGGCCGCTCCCCCCGACCTCTCCGACCAGGCCGGGCTCGCGCCACGCGGTGCGCGCTTCCCGCTCCCCCCTGCGCCCCCGCGGGGCCACCGCCGAGGGGGGCGGCGCGCTCCGGAGCCCGGGGGCGCGCAGCGCGCCCATAGCTTCGAGCCCCGCGGCGAGTGGCCTGGGCCGGCGGTGGTCTTGAAGGAGGCACCCGTCGGCCCGAGTCTCTCCCCTGACCTTCCAGAGTGCTAAAAAATAGCACTCCAGACCTATCGATTTATCTGGACCGCCCCAAACCTCGACAGGAATGAGGACGTCGACGTCCTGGTGTTATGTTTTAGCCATCCTGGAAGGTCAGGGTCCTGCACTGGCGCAAGGGCCTGGGGCAACCGAGGTGCTTCGTGGCCACGCTGGCAGGCGTGCCTCAGCATGCCCCGGGCGCCGCTGCGGCATCTCCGGCATCGGCAACGAAATGCGCAGACCAGAGGGCCCGAGGCGGTTGGCGGTCGGGATCCTGACGATCCTATCGGGTATCCTCCTCCACTTCCTCCCGTAGAGCAACCTAGTGCCAGTGCCAAAGCCACTCAACCCGACACAGCCCCTCCCGAGCGGGAGTCGATGAACGCCCCGCGAATTAGCCGTTGTCTTTTCCAGTAGCTCTGGGCTGCCTCGCACGGCAGGCGTCCCCAGAACGAGCACCTCGAGAATGCCTCGCGTGGGAGCCATAGACCCTGGCCAAGATTCCGAGTGTGCCTCGCGCGGAAGCCATGGCCACAAGGACGAGTTCGAAGGAACTCCGAGATGCCTCGCGTGGGAAGCAAAACCACACGGCAAAGAGCAGGCATTGAACGGTACCTCGCACTGAACGCATATCCAGGACCAGGAAACTTGAGCATGCCTTGTGGAGGGGGCAACACCAGGAGCAGGATGCCAGGGGATGCCTCATAGAAAAGCCACGGCATCGAGAATCCAATGGGAAGCATGGCCACAGGAACAAGAGTTTGACGTCGTCTCAATCGTAAGATATAGTCAGGACTATGAGTTCTCGGATGCCTTGGGCCAAGAACCGTCGCCACCGAAGGAAGTTTGAAGATGCCTCGCGTGGGTACCGTAGGCCGACGCCAAGAGGAGGCCGAAGATATCTCGCACTAAAATCAGAGGACGCATCGCGAAGGGGCCGTGGCCATCCGCGGTACAGCGATCACTCATCGCACGGGGGGCACAACTGGTCAGGCCCGAACAGTCCAGCCCGTACTGCAGCGCCGTCTCATACCAGAGGCGCAGCGAGTGTTGCCAAAGGCATACAAAAGCGAACGTGCTCCAAGACGCCGCGGCCTAAGATGATAAACACATAAGCATACACAGACTAACTTTCGACGGTCTGCGCGGACCGTCGAACCTGTATGCTTAGGCAGTCTGTTGTTCTTCGAGCTCTGGAGCCATGACCAGGAAGGATAGCTCCAGAAATCTCCCCGCTCCATGGCATCGGCAGCGAGCGAGGGTGGAAGGTAGAAGGAAACGGCCCTCTCAGAAGGCGGCGGGACTTCTCAGAAGCCCTCGCGCCTCCTGAGAGGTGCCCTGTGCCTTCGGAGGAGAAGGCTCCGAAGGCTTCGAGGCAGGCCAGGGGCACTTCCGAGCCTTCGGGCCCGCTCCTTCTCGCTTCACCCCCTCGCTCGCCGCCTATGATCAGCGCCAGCGGGGGGGGGAGGCGGGGCCTCCCCGCAGACGGCCCCCGAGCCGACCCGAATCGGGGCGACGATGAAGGAGCAGCACACGCCCAGAACCACAGGGGGGTCTCCTCCTCCTCCTCCTCCTCCTCCTCCTCCTCCTCCTCCTCCTCCTCCTCCTCCTCCTCCTCCTCCTCCTCCTCCTCCTCCTCCTCCTCCTCCTCCTCCTCCTCCTCCTCCTCCTCCTCCTCCTCCTCCTCCTCCTCCTCTCCGCCTCCTCCTCCTCCTCTTCTTTTTTCCTCCTCCTCATAATCATATCATCACCACCACCAATAACAACAGCATCAACAACAACAACAACAACAACAACAACAACAACAACAACAACAACAACAACAACAACAATAACAACAACAACAACAACGACGACACCAACAACAACAGCAACAGCAACAACAACAACAACAACAACCACAACAACAACAACAACAACAACAACAACAACAACAACAACAACAACACCAACACCAACAACAATAATAACAACAACCACAATAACACCATCAGCAGCACCATCATCGACATGATCATCAACATCATCATCAGCATCATCATCATCAGCCTCAGCCTCAGCATCAGCATCATCATCATCAGCAACATCAGCATCAGCATCATCATCATCAACACCACCACCAACACCATCATCAGCAGCAGCATCATCAGAAGTATCATCATCAGCATCATCATCATCAGCATCACCAGCATCATCATCAGCATCATCATCATCATCAGCATCAGCATCGTCGTCCGGCTCCTCCTCCTCCTCCTCCTCCTCCTGCTCCTCCTCCGCCTCCTCATCATCCTCCTCCTCCAGTCCTTCCCCTTATAGATACGTAACTCCTCCATGTCGCACCCCAAGGCCAGTCTTTAGGGCGGGCTGGGCGTTTCGCCGCAGAGTTCCTCACCATTTACAGTCGAGGCATTGACCTAAGGAACCCTAAATGAGGAACGAAGCCCCTATTTTCCATAAGTGTACTTTCGATTTCGTATCGGAAACCTAAGAAAAATCCAAGGCAAGCTGCGAAACAATTAAGGAACACGGAGCCCCTCCCCAACGAGAAGGGTTCCTTCTTCAGGGCACCGACTGTATGACCCTGAAGCTGAAAAAGAAAGAACAGTTTCACAGATGGCGGGCGGGTCGCTTTCAAACTGTGGTTCTCGCCTTGCCACCGCGCACCTTCGTTGTACAAACTTGCAAGACTTTCACGGCTTGAGGGCGAGTCGTTTTTAAGATGTGGCTCTCGCCGTAGCGCCGCGCACATTCGTTTCTTAAAACAAAGAAGTTACAAGAGCTTCACGGATTAAGGCCGGGTCGTTTTCAACATGTGGTTCTCGCCGTAGCGGAGCGCACATTCGTTGTATAGAATTAGAAGAGTTTCACAAATTGAGCGCGGTGGTTTTCAAAATGTGGCTCTCGCCGTAGCGCCGCGCACATTCGTTGTAAAACAGTTGTAGGAGTTTCACGGATTGAGGGCGGGCCGTTTTCAAAATGTGGCTATAACCTTAGCGCCGCGCACATTCGTTGTAAAAAACGTAATAGTTTCACGGATTGACGGCGGGTCGTTTTCAAAATGTGGCTCTCGCCGTAGCGCCGCGCACATTCGTTTTTAGAGTTAACAAGAGCTTCACGGATTCCCATGACCAACGTACCAGAAATGGTGTTTTAGAAGGATTCAGGATCATGCGGGCGCAACAGTTCTGTTGGTTCGCTGTACTGAAGTCCCAAACATTGCGTTTTGGCACGATTCTGGATCGCCAAGACGCAGCAGTCAGGTTGAGACTTGGCGTTGACATCCCGAGAACAATGTCTTGGCACGCTTCAGGATCTTCAAACTATTGTCTTCCAACGAGGCAGCTCCCTCAATGGAAACGAACCCTCGTAGGGGCCTATGAAGAGGGAGCTTGGAGGGAGGGTTAATTTCAACATCGTTGATGACTCGTAGGTTTCCACTGGTCCTCCTCCTCCTCCTCCTCCTCCTCCTCCCCCTCCTCCTCCTCCTCCTCCTCCCCCTCCTCCTGCCGCCCCTCCTCCGAGGAAAGGGGACTGGCTAGCAGGCGGTGGACATCGGTGCGGGCTATCGGACCCCAAGGGAGGCTCCCGTTCGAGCGGGGGCCCCAGTGCGACCACACGCGCCCATGGCCCACTCCGCCCCCCCATTTGCGGGTGTGCGTGTGTGCGGTTCGTTTCTTCCTCCTGGACGTCGGCCTGGTCATTTGACGCGCCTTCCCCGCAGAACTTGAGGATGGTGTTCACGAAGCGCCGCCGACGGCAACACCCTTCTTCCGCCTACCGGGACTTCGCCCTCGATTCTTGCACAAGGCGTTCCTTGCCCTGCACGCTCAGTACGACACCGCCTGTACCCAGGGCCTCGCCCGCCCTCGGCCGCCTGAGGCCCCGCCTTCCTGTGCCCTGTCTCCCTAATCAAAGCTGTGCGTAGCCCGCCTAGCTTTTAGCGGAAGAGGCTCGCTCTCGCCCCGCAGATCAAAGCGTGTGTGCGGTTCGTTCGTCATGGGTGGGCATCCCCCCCCCCCGCCGCCTGAGAAGAGCGCGCCGAGCACCCCACGCAGCAGCCGCGGCCCGCGGCTTGCGCCCCAGGATGTCTCGCCGCAGGGGCCGTGGGCGGGCACGGCGGGTCGAGGGGGGCTCGTGCCGGGGGCGCGGGGGCCCTCGAAACAATCTGGGGCGAGGCTCGGGTGGGGCGACAGGGGGGGATAGCCAAGGGGGGGGTTTGAGAATCAGCTCACGTAGCTGATTTTCCCGGCGCCTCCCGGCGCCCGAAGCGGCCATGTAGCGAGGAATGGGCCCCTCGGTGAGGCCGAAACCAGCCGCATGCGGCAACTTTCGTACCCCCCCCCTTTCCCGATGCCCCCCCCTTCCGTTCGGCCCGAGAGATCTGGGGCGAGGCGGGGTGTGGCGAGGAGCCTGGGCAGCACCACGGCGAAGACGCAGGCGCCCCAGGCGTGAGGAGGAGGGGCGCAGGCCAGCACTGCGGCGCGCCGCGCGGAGACAGGGGCGCCCGCGCGCGGCCCTACGCGGGGCAGTGTCCCGGCGGCGCGCACAGAAGGGGGCGGGACGCGGGGGGGCAGCCTTCTGAAGAGGCAGGGGGCTCCTTGGAAGGGGTCTCTCCAAGCCCCGTCAATGGGGGAATAGAAAGTGACAGAAACATAAAAACTCGGAGGTCCGCGCGGAGTTCTCGGATCGGCGCTGGACCCCCCTCCCTGGCGCGCGGAGCGCGCCAGGGGCGGCGCCGGAGGCGCCGCGGGGGGGCCCCAGCGCCGATCCGAGAAATCCGCGCGGACATCCGAGTTGTTATGTTTATGTCACTTTCTGTTCCCCTATTGGAAGGGATCGCTCCCAGCCCCGTCAAGACGACCCCAGACCAGACCCAGCGGGCTGAGGCCCGCAAAGACTGCGGCCGCAGTTCGCGAAGGGCAACTCACGACGCGAAATGCGCGATGGGGCGGCAAAGGAGCAGCACACGCCCAGAACCAGAGAGGGGCCTCCTCCTCCTCCTCCTCCTCCTCCTCCTCCTCCTCCTCCTCCTCCTCCTCCTCCTCCTCCCTCCTCCTCCTCCCTCCTCCTCCTCCCTCCTCCTCCTCCTCCTCCTCCTCCTCCGCGTCCACCTCCTCCTCCTCTTCCTCCCCGCTGCCGTGGGCCCCTGGCGCGCCCGGCCTGGCTGTTGCTGCTCCGGCGGCTGTCGCCACTGGCGTCGCACGGCTCCAGGCGCACCGACGAGGCCCGGTGCGGGTCTCTCGGGCCGCTCTGGTCGGTCCTGCAGGGGGGCCAGCTGCTCCAGGGGGGTGGGGGGGGCGAGGCCCCGCAGGCAGGTGGCGAGGAGTCGGGTAGGGGATCGACTGCAGCATTGGCTTCCCCCAAACCTGATTTTCTCGTCGAGCGTACCGAAAAGGCATACACTCTGCTCGTAGAGATCATTCCACGCATCAGGTGGCGAGGAGTCGGGTAGGGGATCGACTGCAGCATTGGCTTACCCCAAACCTGATTTTCTCGTCGAGCGTGCCGAAAAGGCGTACACTCTGCTCGTAGAGATCACTCCACGCACTTTTGTCGTGCCTTCGACTGGAAAATCAGTTCTGGGGTAAACCGATTCTGTAGTTGATCCCCTACTCGAAGGAGGATGGAGCAGGAGCCGTGGAGGTGGGTTCGGCTCGGCTCGGCTCGGCCTGGCGGGCGGGATCCTGTGCTTGCTCCTGGCGGGCGGGCCTGGCCTGGAGGGAGGAGGAGGAGGGGGAGGGGGAGGAGCAGGAGGAGGAGGAGGAGGAGGAAAAGGAGGAGAAGGAGGAAGAGGAGGAGGAGGACGAGGAGGAGGAGCAGGAGGAGAGGAGGAGGAGGGAGGAGGAGGAGGGAGGAGGAGCAGGAGGAGGAGGAGGAGGAGGGCTGGCGAGCCGAGCCGAGCCGAGCCCACGGGAGCGCTGGGCGGGCCGGCTCTCCCAGCCTCGCCCTCCCCGTCGTCGTCGGGCGGCCCCGCTCTCGGCCCCCCTGTGTGGCGGCGGGCATGCTGCAACAAGAGGGCAGAGCGCGGGGAGGGACAGACCTCCCTTTAGTAAACCGTGGTTTAGTGAAAACGACTTCGGGCCCAAACCTGGCGGGCGCAAGCCTGGAAAATAACGGCCGCGGCGCCCTCTCGAGAACCGAAAACGGACAATACACTAATCAACGTGTCAGGGTCGGAGGTCTATCCACCTCCGAAGAACATCCACCCCGATAGTAACCACCCCGACACGCGAAGCCGTCCAGTAAACGCACCCGAAGAAGGAATCAGACGGGGCGAAGCGGTAGAGTCGACGCCCAGGGCCGTTTAAGAACAACGCCACTTGTCCGGTCCGGGTGGTCTTTCCTCCCTTCATGCAGGGCGCACGCACGCTCGCGCAGAGAGAAGAGGATGGCGGAGGCAGGACCACAACTTCGCTCCGCCGTCGCGAATCCAGGTTCGGCGGCACGCGGAGGGAGCGCCGCTCTCGGCTGACGACGGTCCGTGAGGAGCAAGCGATGGAGGAGGGAGGGGGCGAAAAGGCAGGGAGAAGGCAGGAGGGAGGAGGAGGAGGAGGAGGAGGAGGCAGAGAGGAGGATGCGAAGCGAACTCCAAACGCTCCCCACATGACTGCATTAGAGGCCGAGGGGAGCGAACCAACCCCATCCTCTGCATCACCACATGCGTCCCCTCTTCCTCGTCATCCGTCCCCTCCTCCCCTCTATACTTCTGCTCCTCCTCTTCCACCCCCTCTTCCACCTCATTCCAGATCTTTCCTCCTGCTCTACTTCCTCCTCCTCCTTCTCCTCCTCCTCCTCCTCCTACTACTACTACTACTACTACTACTACTACCACCACCACCACCACTACCACTACCACTACTACTACTACTACTACTACTACTACTACTACTACTACTACTACTACTACTACTACTACTACTACTACTATTACTACTACTACTGCGACTACTACTACGACTACGACTACTACTACTACTACTACTACTACTACTACTACTACTACTACTACTACTACTACTACTACTACTACGACTACTACGACTACGACTACGCACTACGACTACGACTACGACTACGACTACGACTACTACTACTACTACTACTACTACTACTACTACTACTACTACTACTACGACTACGACTACTACTACGACTACTACTACTACTACTACTACTACTACTACTACTACTACTACTACTACTACTACTACTACTACTACTACTACTACTACTACTACTACTACTACTACTACTACTACTACTACTACTACTACTACTACTACTACTACTACTACTACTACTACTACTACTACTACTACTACTACTACTACTACTACTACTACTACTACTACTACTACTACTACTACTACTACTACTACGACTACTACGACTACTCCTCCGCCTTATCATCATCCTCATCCTCATCCTCCACCTCCACCTCCACCTGCACGTCCACCTCCTCCTCCCCTCTTCGTCAGCCTCCCTCTCCTCCCTCCTCCTCGTCCTCTTCCTTCTCCTCGGCCATGGTCCTCCTCCTCCTCCACCTCCTCCTCGGAATACCCAGAACCTGGAACACGGACATGACACATGCCCTTTGCACTCCACACCACTCCGCTGCTCTGTACGCCCGACACCGGTCTGTCGGCCAGGCCAGCCCCGGACCCGGGACAGGTGTGTAAACCCTCCTCTCGTTACAGGGAAGTCGGATCGGAGGCGCCGATCATCGGCCCCAGATGGGCCGATCCAAGATCGGTGTACTCAAGGGCACAGCTGGTGCAGCCTGGGCCATGCGCGTTCAAGACGTGGCTACGATCCGCCCGCCGCTGTCCTATGCTATCGCTGTGGCACTCTGATTTGGACGCCCGCGACGGGTACGGAAAGAATGGGTGCAATGCCCAACAGCAAATGTTGTCCAAAACCAGCAGCGGCCGCTGTTGGGCAGGCGGCCTTCTGTCTCGAATGGACACAGGCCGCGGCGGCGCGGACAGCGAGTCCTGTTCAAAATGAGCAGGAACTGCTGTTGGGCATTGTACCCATTCTTTCCGTGCCAATCTCGTTCGTGCAAATCTGATATCCCATGTTCCAGTCCTGTCACTGGGTCAATCCAGACCCGGGTCAGCAGGAAACCAAAAACTGCAATGCAGGAAAAAATGAGGGCAACGCAGATCTTCGCAAACCCGGGTCAGCCAATACGCGCGGCCGCCTCGCGGCCACGAGCGGCTCGCTAACCCGGGTCAGCCAGAGGGGGTCTTCGCAGGATCCTGCAGGATCTGGCGCCCTGGCTGACCCCCGTTTGCATTGCATGATTGACCCCCGTCTCAAGGCTCCCGAGGCACTCTGATATTGCATGTTCCGGTCCTGTCGCCTGGCATGCGCTCCCGGCCTCGTGTCTGTCCTCCCCTCTCACGAGTTGCCTACCACGCGTGGCGCCTTGCAGCGTGCTCGTTGCTTCCCTGAGCGGTCCCGTCCAGCCTCCCCGTGCTGGTGCGACGAGGGGTGTCTTCCTGGGGCTGAGGAGGAGGAGGAGGAGGAGGAAGAGGAGGAGAAGAAGGAGGAGGAGGAGGAGGAAGAGGAGGAGGAGGAGGCGAGAGGAGGGAGAAGAAGAGAGGAGGAGGGGGAAGGAGGAGGAGGAGGAGGATGAGACGAAGACCCCTTTTCTGGGGCTGGAGCTTCCTTCTGAGCCGTCTCTGGGTTGGGCGAGAGAGGTGGACCTCCGAGAAGGTCGGGGTGCTTATTGGAAGAGCTCGGAGGCTTCTAAGAAGGCTGCCTGGAGGGGGGAGGCGACAGGGGGTCCAAGAAGCCCTCAAACGGGGGATCAGGCTAAGGCCAGGCCTTGATATACCTCGGGAGCTTCCCCGCTACGCGAGCTTTCAAAATCCTCCTTCCCTGGTCCGAGACAGTCCCGAGACACTCCCCGAAAAGCTTCGGGAAAGGAACAGCAGCACATCCTCCCCCCCACCTGACTTCTCAGAAAACCAACACCGCAGCCCAATCCCCAGCCTGCGAGGCGGGAATGTTTACTCCGATCCACCGCCTGGGGAACCGATGAGCTGGAACCCCAGGGGGCGGTTGCTATGGGGACACTTGGACCCCAGGGGGCCCGAACATATCCACATCCACCGCCTGCCGAGGTCCCCGAAGGTCCATCCTCCAGGCGTCGGTTACAGTGGAGGCCAGACCACAAGAAACCTTCCACAAGCAATCCAACCCTGAGACCCCAGGAAGCCCATAGATTTTTGGCGTGGGAACGCCACGCTTTCCATGGCAAACCATCGAGACCCCAGAACCCCAGGGCACCCTGCAGGCAAGCAGGGTGTTTCTTGGCATGGGCAGCTCCCGCCCCGCCCCCATCCCACCCCGCAACCCTGCCCACACAGGTGGGCGGCGCCTCCGAACCCTGCAGTCGGACGTGATTGGACAAGACACGCGAGGGGACACACGACCCTTCCGAGGGCCACACTGCCATAGGAATGTAAGAGAGCATGGGCCGCGAAGCTCAGGACACGAGGGTACCCTTGCTTTGACGGGGTCGACCCACTAATCAAGGCCCACTGCACCACCACCAGCCATCGATTCTCCCGAGTCGATGGGAGGCGCGGGCGCGCATCGGACTCGGCCACGTGCTCGGCGACTTCCAGGCCCTGCCCCCGCCGCCCATCGAGTCGTGACCTGCCTCTCGCCATCGCTCGGACGTCCATTCCCCGTGCTTCTTTTTCGGTCTCGCGCGTGGCTTCTTCGCCGAGCGAGCAAGACTGCTCCTCGATGGTCCTCGCCGAAGGAACAACATGCACACGCCCGAGCGATGCCGAGGCCTCGTCGACCCGCGAGGGCAGGGCTCGCGCTGCGCCGCCGGCCCCGCTCCCCTCCGGCGGCGCGCGCCGGAGGCCACAGGGCACCCGCAGGGGGCACCCTTTGACCCCGGCCTCGGGCCAGGCACGGCCTCCTGCAGGCGGACCTCCCAGGAAATCATCCCAGTGCGACCCTACCTAGGAGTTGGAACCCCTAGGAAAGCAGCATCAGTAGTAACAGTAACGCTAAGCTAAAGCTAAGCTAAAGCCTGGACCCTGGACCCTGGACCCTGGACCCCGGCCCCGGCCTCGGGCCAGGCACGGCCTCCCTGCAGGCGGACCTCCCAGGGCAAAAAACAAAAGATCAGAGATGACCAGCAGGTGCTCGGCAGGCAGAGTCCAAGCCGGCCGGAGTAGAATCGTCCCCCGACTGCCCTTGGAGATCCCTCCCGCAGAGGGACGCGCCCGACTTGACCCCAGCCGAGAGCGGGGCACGGCCTGGCGACCGCGAGGGAAGAACGCTCGAGCGAGGCTCGAGGAGGAGGAGGAGGAGGAGGAGGAGGAGGAGGAGGGGGAAGAGGAGGGGGAAGAGGAGGAGGAGGAGGAGGAGGAGGAGGAGGAGGAGGAGGAGGAGGGGGAGGAGGAGGGGGAGGAGGAAGAGGGGGAGGAGGAGGGGAGGAGGAGAGGAGGAGGAGAGGAGGAGGAGGAGGAGGAGGAGAACGCTCGAGCGAGGCTCAAGGAGGAGGAGGAGGACGAGGAGGAGGAGGAGGAGGAGGACAGGTCTTAGGCGAGGTGGCGCAGCGACCTCACGCCGCGGCGCACGCGGGCCGCCAGCGCGGCACGCCTCGTGGATAACGAGGGCGCGCCCGCGCGGCCTCGCGCGGACAGCTTGCGCGCCAGTGTCGGCGCCGACGACCCCGATTTGTTTTTTGGGCGCCCACTGGAAGGTGTGACAGCTTGAGGGAAAACCAACCACAAAAAAAAAAAAAAAAAAAAAAAAAAAAAAAAACAGCTCCGCGCGGATATCTCTTGGATCGGCGCTGGGCCCCCCGCGCACTAGGGCCGGCGCGCCGCAGGCGCCGCCAGGAGGGGGGCCCAGCGCACACGGGAGGAATCCGCGCGGAGCTCCGAGAGTTTATGCGTATGCCGTTGTCTCTTCGGCGGTGGACAAGCCTCCCTTAAGTAAACCTCCCCGTAATGAAAACGGCCTGGGACCGAAACCGACGGACCTGGACCCGCAAAAATGACGGCCGCGACACCCTCTCGCGAACCGAAAACGGCCAATTCACTAATCGACGTGTCAGGGTTGGAGGTCTATCCACCCCCGATCTCTTCAATACGACAATGGGGAGACCAATGGGTAGCAATACCGCCTCTCCAGGGCGCGTTCTGACCCAGGACATCGGGGCGAATCCGGAAGTGACGACGAGAGCCTCCCAGAACGGCGAAAACGAGGAAGGGCACGTATCGGTACCTTTTCCTCCTGCCCTATGATCCGACGCTGCGACGAACTAAAACATCACGAACATCAGAATCTGAGCCTTAGACCCTATCTCTATGCGGCATTTTCAGACCAGATCGATCTGCGATTGTCCCAGGGCCCGAAAACGGGCAAACACGCCCAATGTGAAAAAGATGCAGCGCCCTGACTGAGCTCAGGGGGGGGGCAAGAGCCTCGCTCTTTGACACGCGAAAATGCCCGCGACTGGCCCCGGCCCGCCCCTCCCCCGATGATCGCGTCACGCCTGGGAATCAGCCATTCCCAGACGGCGCCGGCGCGAATCGCGACGTGACCAGCCCCCTCCCCTCCTGCCCCCCCAGTCTTAGGTCGGCCTGTCCCCCTGCAGGCGGATTTCGGACGAAAAAAAAAGAATAATCCCAAATGGCCAAAAATAATCAAAAAACCGTCCCCAGACTGTTTTGAAAATATGTTTGAATATTCCTCCTGTAGAGGGACGTGCCCGACTTAACTGCAGTCACGCCCGGCGTCGAGGGGAGGCGAAGCACCTGTGTATACTACTGGTCTGCTCGAACGCGCGGAGCAAGCGAGGATACAGCCAAGGTTGTGGATGCCATGACGCTGGACACCCTGACAGTCCTATCATTGAACTTAGAATGTGTTGAAAATGTCGGAAACATGTTCTGAACATGTCTTAAACATGTTGGTTCACATGCTTGAAACATGTTTAGCACACGTTTTAGACATCTGGAAAAGATTTGGCAACATGCTTCCTCTCCATTGATCGTCCTCCACAAAGCCAAGGTAGCAGAGACATGGCCGAGCAAGGAGGCATCATCCCTAGAGCGTGCGTATTGCCCATTCCTGAGGAAACCGAAAGACATCGGTACCGCCACTCCCCCGGGGGAGAAAGCGGGGGAAACGCCGGCCTCTGGTGAAGGGGTCCTGACCTCTGGGGGCCCACGTTAAGAAGAAACATACCGCTGAAAGTCCAGTACAGATACTGCTGCTCCCCAGGCCTCTCCGCAAGCGCGTCCTGACCAGGACCTCGAAACGAGTCCCGAGGTGGCGACGAGGGCCTCCCAGGACGTCCAAAACGTGGAACACGGGGGAGGGGCAGCGGCGTGGGTGCCTTCTTGGACGCCCGACATGCCCATTGCGGGCGTCCAAAGCAGGAGGAGGAGGAGGAGGAGGAAGGAGGAGGAGGAGGAGGAGGAGGAAGAGGAGGAGGAGGAGGAGGAGGACGCGCCGCGAGTGCCCCTCCTTCGCGCGGCCCTGGCGCGCCTGCAGCCCTATTCTGCTGCTTCGCCGCCCCCGTCCCCCGGGGGGCCTTTCCGAGCCCCTCGGCTGCCACCCGGCGGGGGCGCTCCTGGAAGAGCCTCGGGGAGGGTCCTGGAAGGAGTCGGCGGCGAGCGACGGGGGGGGGAGGGAGGAGGAGAAGGCCTCTCTCCTCCCCCTGGGTGCAGAAGGGGCCCGACCACGGGAAACCTTGCACAAGAAATCCATCTCCGAAACCCCCGGACGTCCATCGATCTTTGGTGTGGGAACGTCACGCTTTCCATGGCAAAGCCATCGAAACCCAAGACACCCAGGGCACCCTGGAGGCAAGCAGGGTGTTCCCCGGCATGGGTCTCCACTGTGCCTGTTTCTCCTCCTGCTCCTCCTCTTCCTCCTGGGGCACCCCTTTGCTCCTCCTGGGGCACCTCTCCTCCTCTGGGTACCCCTCTCCTCCTCTGACCACCCTCCCCCCGTCACGCCCGTCATCGCCAGGGTGTAAAAACGGACCGTCGCCAGGCGGGCTACGCTCGCCGCCCCTGGCCGACAGGCTCTCCTGGCCGACGGCGTCCAGCTGCGGCTGCTGGGGCAGCGCTGCAGTTGCGGCCCCCCGCCGCACGCCGCCGCCCAGGGCGGCAGGCTGGGAACTCGGCGGGCCGCCGACGCCGCCAAGACGGGATACAAGCAATCATGCAAGGTCGGGTGAGGAGGGGGAGGAAGGGGCAGGAGGAGGTGGAGGAGGAGGAGGAGGAGGAGGAGGAGAAGGAGGAGGAGGAGAAGGAGGAGGAGGAGGAGAAGAAGGAGGAGGAGGAGGAGGGGGTCGAGGAGGAGGAGGAGGAGGACGACGAGGAGAAGGAGAAGAGGAGGAGGGGGAGGAGTGGGAGGGGGAGGAGGGGGAAGAAACAGACAGACACACATACTCGTGGGATCCCTCGCCAAATTCGCATGGCATCGACAAAGAATTAAAGAAAGCCTTGATCCTGAGGGGCGGAACCGTTTAAAGACGCCTTTTCAAAAGCGCGGGAGCCGTGCGCACGTCGCGGAAGGAGGCCCGATCAAGCGCCGACAGCGCCCCCCCGAGGCCAACACGACGTTGCCCACAGGGCCAGGACCTGGCATCGACTCGCTTCAGGTTCCAAAATCACCCTGGAACGGTTCCGGTGTGAATATTGGAACCTGAAACGGGTGATTTCCCATCTGGGCGCTCTCAGGAGCCTTGCGGGTGCCTCTCGGGGATGGGGGGAGGTGTACCCGAGCCCCGAAAATTGTCATTTTCCCATGAAATCTCTTAGTGGGGAGCCTTTGTCTCGCAGCTGAGCTGGGCCCTCTCGCCATGCGTCAGGAGGTCTCAGATGGATGTTCACCCCGGAACCGTTCCAGCGTGAAAAATCCATCTGGGACCCTCTCCCAACGCAAAACGGCTCTCTTGGAGACGGGGGGGGTAGACCCGAGCCCCCAAAATGGTCATGTTCCAAAGGAAATCTCTTTGGGGGGAACATTTTTCTCGCGGCTGGGCCCTCCCCCGCCCAGTGTCGCGGGAGGTCCCGAATGGATTTTCACCCGGGAACCGTTCCAAGGTAAAAATTCCATCTGGAACCCTCTCCCAACGCAAAACGGCGCTCTCGGGGACGGGGGAGGTGTACCCGAGCCCTCAAAATTGTTTTTTTTCCAAATGGAATCTTCAATTGGGGAGTTTTTTTCTCGCGGCTGTGCTCTCTCGCCCAGCGTCGGGAAGTCCCAGATGGATTTGCACCCCTCCAGAGTGAAAATCCATCCGGCACCCTCTCCCAATGAAAAACGGCTCTCTCAGGCTGGGCACCGCCGTGAATGGTCCAAATATCATTCCAGAGGCTCAAACTTTCATCAACAATTTGGCACGGCTGGGAGCGGGCGCCCGCGTGATCAAGCACTTCTCGCAGCGCTTTGACCTTGGAATATCGATGAGCGAGACGAGCACCACCTGTGAAAGCCCGCTGCGCCCATTGGCTCCATTCTGTAGAACTGAAATGCGCGACGGCGGCAATGACAGCGCGAACCTCGTGCAAGACTGCTCCGGCGACGCCCTGGGAGTCACTCGAGTAGAACGCGCTGGCAACATCTGGAAGCAAACGCTGCTCAGAAAAAAAACCCACCATGTCAAAGACCAACTGAGCTTTGGAGAGCCTCGCCAAGAAACCTTGCAGATCCCAAGCCAGCTTGGCCAGCAACCCGCGCCCCCTGCCGGCGCCGTCGCCATGCCGCCCGTACAAACCAGCCAACGCAGGAGATTGGCGAGCTGGAGAGTGAGCAGGGCCGCGCGTGGCATCCAGAACTCCCTCGAGACATGCGAGCATGGGGCTGCGCATCGCACGCGCGCGCGCCTGAACCACCTGCCGAGTACCTTTTGTAAGCCTGCAACCTACGCGGAGGCGCCGTATCATCGGCTTGCAACGTTCTCCAGGCCCACTGCGCAGGTCCAGTACGTCCACGGCACAATTTCCTGCGCGCTGGCATAACAAGATCCTAACGGTCCAGTAACTCACGCTCAACCCCCACAGATCACACCACCCCATGCAGCGGCCAAGGACTGCTCGTCTTGAGCGCCAGAGATGCGCTGCGCGATGTTACTCCACACGGCATATGGCCGGTACGACGCAGACCCTGGCCTCGGAACGGCGTCGAGCTGGTTCGGTTCGACTGGCACTCGTCCCCAGATAACGCGATCCGAGAGACCCATGCCCAACCTGACGGGGCGGCGAGGGAAGGTCGCGACATCGTCGATGATCTCGCAAACTTGCGCCCACTGGGCAAGCGAGGTAGACGCATAACAACAATCTCGAATACTACCAGGCTCGGCTGTAAAGCACGTGGGCTTTGGAACGCGGCGGCAAAGCCAATGCGCAGAAATCATACACCCAGCAAAGAGCTCTGGGTCCACGTTCCAGTCTCCTGCGATTATCCAGCGTCGCTGCCGGGGGTCGAGGGTAGAAACGCACTTGGCCAACATCTCAAGCAGCCTCGCGTAATCTTCGCGCAATGCGATCGAACCAATTCACTACAAGTAGATAAGGTCCAGGCCTCCTAAGGGACCCCAACTCGCAATGGCAACCAAGGCACGCCCAGGCACAAGCTCAGGCCGGACCATTCCAAGGGCAAAACTTAGGGAGCCCACAAAGGACGCACGCGCCCAACTATGCACATGAACACGGCCCCTCGATTCGCGAGACCGGCCGCGTTATACGAACATGTGTGCAATGCGCGCTCTCGAAACCAGCGTGGACTCATGTACATGTACGTCCTTCTTTCGCCCCTGAAAACTGACGCGTGCGTGCTTGGGCGCAGGGATCGCAGCACCACCGAAAGTGCCACCTCTGCCCGCCTCGGGCGCTGCGGCCCGCACGCCTTCGGAGCCCGCGCGCGCGCGCGGGAGCGCCGTCGGTCGGCCAGCTCGCCCTGTCCAGCGCGCAATTCTTGAGCCAGGCCTATGGCCTGAACACAAGCTGGGCTGGCACTCGCATCCTTAAGCTCGCCATCGCTCGGACGTCCATTCCCTGTGTTTTGTTTTGGTTTCGTGCGTGGTTGCTTCGCCAAATGATCAAGGATGCTCCTCCATGGCTCTCGCCGAAAATGCACACGTCCGAGCGATGCCAGGTGAGTGCACTAAACGACGACACGCCGGCAGCAATGATCGAATTCACCGGCGCCGCGTGCGCCGGCATAAAACGCGCACCCAAACAGCAACCACCGCAATCATCGCAACCGCGCCTTCGCGACACGAGGCCGCCAGGCTGCGGCGCGGGCGCCCGTCCTCGAGCGGGGCCGCGCGTGGCCCAAGCGAGGGGGCCTCTCGCAGAATCACAGCGTGGCCCCCCGAGGCGACCAATATTCCACTGCTTCCGACACAGCAGGGCCTCCACGGCAGCATGGCGCGAGACACAATGCAACACACCGCCTGGCACATAGAAGAAAGGGGGGAACGACGAGCATGCCCCCGAGGCCAAGCAGCGAAGCCATGCACAGAGCCAGCATGGCCCCGCGAGGTGACCGAAACTCCGCTGCTTCTGGCGCGGCACTGCCTCCCCGTTCGTCTACTCTGGCGCGCTGGTGACCGCGCGACGACGTTCGGCGAGCTGCTCGGCGGCAGCACCGAACCTCTTGGTTGCCTCCCGCACCTGCTCGTCGCCCGCGGGGGCGCTGGTGCCCATGGCTTCCTTTGCGAAGTTGCGGGGGTCGTCGATGCCATCGGAGTCCACGGGCACGCGGTGCGACGGGCCGCTGCCGCTGAAACAAAGGGCCTGCAAGTCGTGAACATCCATGCTCGACCTGGGTCTTCACATCGTCCTCCTGCTTACGCGACTCAACTCGCGCGGCGCTGTAAAACAAGCGGTGGCCTAACCTGGCACGGCGTCGTCCGCTCCCACGGACTTGAGCATTTCACCGAACTTGTCAATGGGGAGGTCCAGCGCTGGCACCAACGCCTTGAGAACAGCGGCAGGGGCTTTAGCTTAAACTTGCCACCGCTGGGTGTCCAACTCCTGAATGTCCGCCGCCAGGTCGGGGAGGCACTTCTCAACCTTGCCGATGTTAGGCTCGAGCTCCTTCTGTTGGGCACGACGCTTGTCCGGGAGCTGCTGCTGGTGCATTCGTTGCTTCTCGAGCGCTTCGATCCTGGCGGCGCAGTGATGCAGCTGGCCCGCATGCGGCTTGCTGCGGACGATCTTAGCTTCGATGCTGCCACGCTCATTTTGGAGGTCCTGTTGGGCCTTGGTGATGGCTGGGTGAACACAATCGCCCATCTGCTCGAGTCGGCTCCTCAATCTCCGCGAGGCGGGCCTGGTCCTCGTCGTCGTCGTCGTGCGCAGAGGCGGCAGGCGAAGAGCCCGAAGAAGCCTGCGACGACCCAGCCCGCAGCAGCTCACGCGCCTTGGCGACCTCACGGTGCTTCCCGCGGAGCACAGCCCTGTCTTGCTGCACCCTCTGCTCCTCGGCCTCCCCGACGGACGGAGACCGGAGGCCGGGGGCCTCGAGCGGCCGATGCTCCCCAGAGCACGCTCCCCTCGTCGAGCTGCAAAGCGGACAGGCTGCGAGGCCGCCCCGACGCCACCGCTTCTCGCCCGGGCTGGGATACGGACGCGCCAGCGGCGGAGCCAAGGCGCTGCCCACGCACGGCGCTCGGCCGCCCTGCCGCCAGGCGCGGGCCCACGCGGCTGCCCGTGCACCGCGGAGCCGGAAAGCGCTGGCGGGCGATGGGGGAGGCGCAGGGCCGTCGGCACGAAGAGAGCTCGAGAGCTGGCCGCGGACTGACGACCAGTGACCAGCGGCATCCACCTGTCCAGCTGGGAAGCGCAAAACCTCGGGCCAAAATGGCTACGAACGGAGGGGGAGAGGGAGGAGGAGGAGGAGGAGGAGGAGGAGGAGGAGGAGGAGGAGGAGGAGAAGGTCTGATTAGATTAGATAACACGATGCGCTGCGCGCGGCTCCACAGGGCCCAGCCCAGGAGTTCACCTCCCTGGCCGGCGCGAGTCCCTTCTCGAGGGCCCTCAAATAGGCCAGTCCCTCGCGGGTGGTGGGCCTGGCACTCTTGCATTAGCTTCCCGCCCCTCCTGTAGTGGTCCGTGCCGAGGCCACCGCAGGTTGAGCAGGCAAATGCCAATTCCTTCCGAGAGCCCACCCCCACCTCCCACCCGCGCATGGCGTGAGAGGCGTGCGCAGTCAGGCCGCGGCGGGCAGGAGCCACAGGGACAGGGGCCTGCCAGGAGGGGTCTGCGACAGCTGGGGCACTGCAGGGCTCTCGAAGCCAACTCACCACCGCTCCCTTGGACCTCTCATGGGGTTCCGACCCGCAGGATCGGCAGTGCCAGCGATGCCGGTCGCCGACGGGCCCAAGGGAGCGGAGCGTATCAACTAAAGCCCGCTTCACGCCCAGTTTGGGCCGAGCGGTCCCCAGGGCCGAGCACACCTCCGAAACGGGTCGAGCAGCAGGCATCGGATGTCGAAATGGCGACTGGCCGGCGGCGGCGGATGTCTTTCGACTCCACCTCGAGCTCGCGCAATGCTTCTGCCACCCCTGTGGGGACTTGGGCCTCAGGAGACGTCATTTTTCGGCCGGCTGATCAGCAAAAGTACTGAACGCGAAAAGGGGCCTCAGCTCAGGCGAGGCTCGCACGAATTCAGATTCGTTGGCGCGGCTCTCGATTCAAACAACCTCAATGTCCCTGGTCAAGGCAGGCCCCCTCACCACGTTCCAGAGGTCGCGATTAGATTTGGGCTTACAGCAAGCTTTGGCCCTGAGCCTGAACAGGCCGTTCTGGACATATAGGCTGTCGGTGAGGTAAGTGAGACCCCTGCCTCGGGTAGCTCGGACAGCTTCAAGAATCGCAAGCAAAACGGTTGCTGCTCTGCCTGGGTCCTGGGACGGCACCCCCGAATCCTCCACACTTCAGCAACTCGTTCATGCCTCTCGGGTCGGCTCCCCAATTTACTGGGACCACAGCCCAAGAAGTTCTGCGGAGCAATGAGTGTCCTGAAAAAGGGCCCCCCGAGCCGTCCCCCGCCAGCCAAATCCGCCCTTCATCACGCAAGCCACGCAGGAGCGGGTGGGGGGAAACACCAGGAGGCAAGGCGGGGGAATCGGGCAATGACTGGCCCAACCTGACAACAAGGTCGTCGGGGGGCTCGGGGATGGAAATGCATGCCTTTGGAATAATACCTTTCAGCCAGTAGCATGGGTGTTCCAAGGCGCCTGCCACGGCCTGGTCAACTAAGTGATGGGTGGCCTGGCAGCGGGAAATCTTTGCATTCTCAGGGCAGGTCCAGCAGCGGTGAAGGTCGGTCCCAGGCTCACGGCCGCACCTCGGACAAGGATTGGACTCGACCTTCACCCTTGCTTGGGCCAGCCTGTCTCTGGGTCAAAACCCTGCAGCGGCGACAGTGCACCGCCCAGCCCTGAACTTGTTTGACTCCTTCTTGGCCATGGCCCTAAATGCCTATATCCGTTCTCAGGACCTCGGCCGTTATCATGCTTCGAAGCGGCCTTCCAGGCCGAAAGCCTCATGGTTTCACAAAAAATCTCGAGGAGCGGCTCCCAGTCGGGGTAAACCTCATCGTCAAAAAAACGAATCCGAAACAGCGTATCGACCCCCACAGGGGTGGAGCCAGTCCCAAGGTCCCGGGGGGTCCCCACCTGCGGCGAGAAGTACAGCAATCGTGCCTGCCATCACGCCGTCAACCTTCCTCCAACGCTGAGGGGTCCGCGGATGAGACCGACTGCAGGACCAGGGGCCGAGCCATCTGGGCCCTACGCCTGGGGAGGTTTGAAGAAGACATGAGCTCAAACCACAGAATGGCAGTGCTGACTGTGAGCGAAACGGCGGGGTCCTGGCCCCGCAGTCTAGGGGCAACGCGGCAGTGAGACATCTCCCCCTCGCCCTAGACGTGGCGACTTTGCCCGAGGAGCGCCCGAGGTCCTTCATCGGGTTTGGGGCGAGAGGCGTAACCTTAGTTCTGTAGGCACTGCGCGGCATGATACCGGTGGTGGCGACCCACCCGGCGGCCCTCGACCCAGAAGCGCCCTTTTGGCAAGCCTCCGAGGCTCACCCGCCTGCCTCCGAGCCAGCGTCCTCCCGGCACGGTGCCTGGCCGGTCCCCTGGTTTCTCACCTGGAGGCCAGCAGCGCGGAGGGAAGCGGTGATCTCAGTCGCCACCATGCGATCTGTGGCTGTGACGGCTGACTTGTCAAGCAGAGCCAGGCCATCCTGCGCGACGGCCTGAGCAGAAGCAACTGCAGCCTCGGTTAGGCACCCGACGACTGATTTTCGGGGCCCCTCGGAAGGGGGGGAGGAAAAGGAGGAGGAGGAGGAGGAGGAGGAAGAGGAGGAGGAGGAGGAGGAGGAGAGGAGGAGGAGGGGCGGGAGGAGGAGGAGGAGGGGAGGGAGGAGGAGGAGGAGGAGGAGGAGGAGGAGGAGGAGGAGGAGGAGGAGGAGGTGGAGGAGGAGGAGGAGGAGGAGGAGGAGGAGGAGGAGGAGGAATGGGGGCAGCAGCAGCAGCACGCGACAGCAGGAAGCAGCGAGATGCCGCCACACAAAAAAAAAAACGAGGAGCGCACCGCGGTGAGGCCGACGCGCACCACGACAGGCTGCGCACCACGGGCCGCCACCGCGCCGACCGCGCGCCCCCTGCGTGCACGACGGGCACGCCGCACGCCCGCACGCCGCACGCCGCCCTGCGGAGCCGTGCCCAGGCAGGCCCGGCGCCACAGGCGGGAGCGCCCGCTCAGGGCGGCAGCGCCCGCTCAGGGGATCGACTGCAGAAGCGGTTTGCCCCAGGATCGATCTTTCTTGGCGGACATCCAGGGGCAGTTCGTAGCCCTGTCGCAGAGATGTGCAGATCGGTCGGCGTTCTGTTGCCGAGGAGGCGGCGTGGAAATCCAGTTTGGGGATAATCGATTATGTAGTCGATCCCCCGGTCGAGACCTAAGCGTTGTTTTTCGTTTTGCTTTCATGTTGTTGTTCGTTGTGTGAACGCTTTCGTATTCGGCGTTTCGACCTGTGGCGAAATGGGGGGGGGAGGGAAGGTCTGGCTGTGGACCTCTGTGCTGAATGCGACTGTTTGCAACAGTGCGCCCTCTGGGGGAGGGACTCCACCTGCTCGAAACAGGCACCAAACACAGCCAAAATCCACTCCATGGAGTGTAGGGGGGGGGTGCGAGGGCCCGCGCCGATCGGCAATACGGTGAAAAAAAAACACGATCACTTTGCTCTACCTGTTTCCCTGTAACCTCCCTCCCAAAAGGAGAAACAAGACACAGCCGAAGTCCAGCAGAACAGCGTTCAGGTCCACCCCAGGAGCCCAGAATCAATTCGAGGGATCGGCTCGGCGATCGAGACAAATCGGATCGGCAGGAAGCGGCAGTCAGGTCGGGAAGACATGTCGAATCGGTGGAAACCGGCAGGCCATTAAGGCCTGCGATGGGAGACCGAAGTCCATGTCGGAATCCGGAGTCGAATCGAAATGACATCGAAACCGATCGAAATCGAATCGAATCGAGTAGAAGAAAAAATCGAAACTAGCCCTGACAGAGGGCCATCACATGGACCTCGCATCCAAGTCGACACAATCAGAAAGGCTCGTTCTGGAAGACAAGGACCAATATAGGCCTCCGCACTCATGATTTTCTCCGTCACGGCTCGGGGCCGGATCCGCATCATAGTGGTCCTCGAGGTGGACGTGATAGCCGCTTCACCATGGCCAATCAATGCATGTTGATTTCATTATGTCGTTCCATGTGTACATGCTCTCCCCTCGTGTCGTGAAAAAACACCCTACGGAAGGTTGAAGGTTGTTCCCTATGATATAGCTTCCGGGGGCCATCGGAGGAACCTGGCGCGACCCCAAGCAGGGGGAATCATCATCGGTAGCATTGCTTGGCACTGCTTGGCGGTGCTGAGCACTGGTTGGCATTGTTTCCCGTTGCTTGGCACTGGGTGGCACTGGTTGGCATTGCTTCGCATTGCTTGGCATTGCTTGGCGTTGCTTGGCGTTGCTGTCCAGTTGTTTGGTGCCGCTGCTTCCTTCACAGACAAGAGCGAACCTCAGAAAATATGCCCGGGATGAAAAGCCGGCCCCTGGCAAAGGGGACCAGCCTAGACTCTGGGGGCCCACGCAACGAGGAAGCGTGAACCCCCGTGGCTTTCGAGGCCAACTTCAGCTCCGTGTCCACGAGACGCGCACGCACCGATCCCTCTCTTGCGCAGGCCGCCGAGCGCACTCGCTCGTGGCGTCAGAGACGGCGGCAGCGGCCGCCGACAACAGGAGAGCGAGCCTCGGGCTCCGTGCGCCAAGCTGAAGAGGGACGGCGGAGACTCTGACTACCTACCAGACCACCCCAACCCAACCCGAAGACCCGAATTGGACCCGAATTTCGGGTTGGGGGGGGTACGGATCCCGATCCCCCACTGGAAATCCGCCGACCCCTTGTGGGTCTCTAGGCGTGTGAGATAGTTCCCCCCCCCTAACCCCCCCCCTGGGACCCCAAACCGGAGATTTGACCCCCCCCCCCGGGCCGCAGACGAGCGCACCACGGGGCTCTTTTGGGCCCAAAAGGGGATCAAGACGGGCCAAGAAGGCCCCAAGACTCCTCCAAGACGGCTCACGAGAGCTCCGAGGCGCCAAACGAGCGCTCCCAGACGCCCAAGATGCCCCCAAGACGAGCCTAGAGGCCTCCAAGACGGCCCAAGACGCCTCCAAGAGCAGTCCTCAGAAGGGCCGAAGCGCCGAAAATCGTCAATTCCTATGGGAAAACGTACATTTTGATCACATACTACTTCTCGGCCTTCACGGCGTTGAAGACGGTCCCAGAGCACCCCAAGACCGCCCCGAGAGGCCCCCAAGAGGCGCCCAAGTCGGCCCAGGAGGGCGCCAAGACGGCCCAAGAGGCCCCCAAGACAGCCCAAGAGGGCCCCAAGACGGCCCCAAGAGGTGCCCAAGAGGGGGAGCCCGAACCGACAATCCGAGCCTTCCGCCCCAAGGCGGCCCCAGAAGGCCCCAAGAGGCCCCAAGAGGCCCCCAAGACGCCCACAAGAGGCCCCAAGAGGCCCCCAAGAGGCTCCAAAACGGCCCCCAAGAGGCTTCGAAACTGCCTCCAAGAGTCCCGCGAAAAGCCCCCCAAGAGATCCCAACGATCACCGCACAAGTCTCATATCAACAACCCAGGCACGGTGGCGGGGTTGCGTTTGCGCACAAAAAAATGATTCGCGCTCTCGAGGCCAAGATTGCTCCAAAACGGCCCAGGATGGCTCCAAAACGGCCCAAGATGGCTCCAACACGGCCCAAGAACGTTCGAAGACGGCCCAAAATGGCCTCAAGATGGCCGACAAGGCTTTCACTATCGCCCACGAAGTCTCCAAGAAGACCCCCAGGACATCTGAAAGAGGCGCACATTACGCATTTCATTACATTTCCATTGCGTTGTTGAACATGTTTGCAATTGTTGCCTTTCCCGGCTTCCGTCGGCTCACGTAGCCCAAAGAGCCTCCAAGATCGCCCCACGGCGCCCCAAGAGGGCCTCAAGACGGCCCCAGAGAATCCCAACACGGCCCAGGACGCCTCCCAATTCGGCCTAAGACGACCCCAAGACGGCAAAACCTGTCTCCAAATTGGTCCCAAGCTGGTGCAAGACGGCCCTAACCCAAAACCCATAACCCAGAGCCTTGTTTCTGTGTCCCCTTCCTCCTTCTCCTCCTCCTCCTCCTCCACCTCGGCCGCCAGGTGGGTTCAAAACTGCTTTCCAAAGGTCCCCGAGAGGCGTGCCGCGAGATCCCTATACACATACAACAAGTTTCTAACCAATAGCACATATCCCAGAGTTTCGTCTCTGTGTCCCCGTCCTCCCCCTCTTCTCCTCCTCCTCCACCTCCTCCTCGCCCACTCCTCCTCTTCCTCCCCCGCCTCCTCCTCTTCCTCCCCGATTCTTCTCCCCCCATCCTCCGCCTCACCCCCCATCCCTCTCTCCCCCTCCCCCCTGTCCTCCCCCGCACGCGCGCCCCCGATTGGGCATCATTTGCAGGTCTTGCATATCAGGGTGCCCTTTTTTGCATCGCGTGCGACGTTGGCAGGGTTCCGGGAGAACGCCGACGTCGGTAGTCTTCTCTTGCACGCGCCGCCGCACTGATACGCCTGGCAACTGCGGGCTGTGAACCCGAGGTTCCGGCAAGACCGCCAAGATGAGGGGTCGGCGGATGTGGCGTAAGCCTATAGAATCGAGGATAACTTTGGGCCTTCGGGGTGGGTTGGGGTGGTTGGGTGGGCGGTGAGAATCGAGACCTCCTCTCAACCTCCCACTTGCTGCTCACTCCCTCCAACAGCAGCATGTGGCGGACAGGAGCGAGGAGGTGAGACTGCGCACTGTTCCCTCGTCACCCTCCGGGTCACCCAGGGAGAAACCGAGGAGGCGCGGACGCGCCGCTGGCCCATCGGGGCCGACGGGTGCGCGAGAGAGGCATCGAACGATGAGAAACGGACGAGGAGAGTGAAGGAAACGTAGAGACAGAAGACGGCGGAAAACGATGGAAGAGAAGACGAAGAGGATGCACGGGCACGCCAGCCCGTGGGGAGCGACGGATGCTCGAGAGAGGATGCGGATGATGAGGATGGATGAGGATAAGGATGGCCGACAGGGCGTTGGCTTTCGAAAACCTTGCGCCAGCTTCGGCCAAAGGCGGGCTGCGCCGAAAGCAAGGCCATGTCTGGGGGGGCCCTAGCCCGAGGATGAGAAGAAGGAAAAGAGAACGACGCACGCTGGACCACCGCGACAAAACGGCGCCTAACGACTTGTCCCTTTTCGGTCCCAAGGACGCGCATCTATCGGTCCAACTCGAGAAATCACACAGAAGGAAAGAATCGAGAGCTCAAGTCGCCATTGTTCGAGACGTTGTGTTTTCTCGCGGTGCCAGCTGCCCAAAGGATCGGATGACGATCATGGTTTCCAAGATGCGCGTCGGCCAGAGTTCTCATCTAGAAAGTCCAGTCCATCTCACAGTGGGATCAGCGAAAGAAGCAAAAGGAGCCCCGCTTAACGATGAGCGGTGCTGAAATGTTCTAGAAGAGTAGTTGGCTTGGGCTGCGCTCGAATGATGGCTCTTTGCCGAATCATACGCAGAAGCGCTTCGTAGCATCGGGCCGTTCCGTCGGCGCCGCTGCCCGGTTGCGCGGCAGTCGCAGCCCCCAGCGGCCATGGCGGGAACTCCCACGCCTGGCACGGGCTCTTGCCTTTCCTATGGCCTTTCGCAAGCGCCCTAGTAGGATGGCAGCAAACACGCTTTAAAAACTGCATTAATCCCGCTTGCCTGGAAGGGCCCCTATACAGTATGTTGCAGGTCGGGCATCACGTGCCCCGACGGACGGAGTTGGGACGAAACATCGAGGATAGGCAGAAGGAGATCTTCAGCAAGTGATCATCTGTGTTGGCTATGTTGGAAGATTCCTCCTGCAGAGGGGCATGCCCGACTCAGAGATACTGAAGGGGCCCTGGGACACACAGATAAATACACACAAATAACAGGATCCCCCATAGTTCCCCATATCTTCTGGGTTTCTGTCTTTCCCCCCACTTCCCATGTTTTCCCGTATTTTCTGGGGAATCGAAGATTTTCTGTGTCTGTGTGTTTCTCTCCCTCCTAAGATATGCCTAAGGCAACTGGGTGCCTCGTGCGCGCCGAGCTCGGAGGCCCGAGGCCTCTGCTCGCGGCCGGCGGCCTCCGATCGCGACGCGTGGCCTCGGGTCGTGCGCGCTGGCACTGCGAGGGCTCCTGGGCAGCTCCCCTCCTCCCCTCCTCCCCTCCTCCCCTCCTCCCCTCCTCCTCCTCCTCCTCCCCTCCTCCTCCTCCTCCTCCTCCTCCTCCTGCCGTCCACCTCCTCCTCTCTCCTCCTCCTCCACCTCCCTCCTCCCCTCCCCCTCCTCCCCTCCTCCCCTCCTCCCCTCCTCCCCTCCTCCCCGGTTTGGGTAGCTGCGTAGCGTCTCAGGAGAGGCTGAGAGGAGACACGGTGAACCAGTACAGTAAGGAGGCGCGACGGGGATGCAAGGGCCTCGGGCGCCCATTTCAAGGCCTTTCGAGCGGGGCGCTGCCCACGACAGTGGCCAAGGGTGGACCGAGGAGGCTAGGATGCAAGGATACCCTTGGGTAGGTTGCCCATCCTTACTTTGCGGGTTGACTGTAGCTACATAGCGTCTCAGAATAAGCTGTGAGGACATATCGAGCGGGAGCAGTTGTCGTGTTAGCTGCGCTTGCGCAAAGCCAGCAGAATCGCGAGGACATCTCGGGCGAGAGCGCCGCCCCTGAGTGCGAGAACGCATATGTCGCACGACCAGGGCGCCTCAAGCGAACTGGAGGAGCCGCTGTTGGGTCTCCGAGAACCTAGCTGTGGACGTCGAGCGAGAGCGCCGCGGCGGCGTTCCTGAGCTATGGGCCCTCTCGGGCCAGGCAAATGTGGTGCACGTTCCGCCCAATGTTTTTCGCCCGATCCGTGTCGCCTGGCGCCGTTGTCGCCCGGAAAGCTTTCGCCTGGGACGGTCTCGCCTGGTGTCGTTCTCACCCAGAACTTGCTCGCCGGGTCGTTTTCGCCCGATCGGTTTCGCCTGGTCCGTTTCGCCCAGTCCATTTCGCCCAGCCTGTTTCGCCCAGGCGGTTTCGCCGGAGAGGTTTCGCAAAAGCGGGTTGAGCCGAACGGTTTTTGAGCACGGTCGTGCTTGGCCAAGTCGTTTGCGGCTTGTCACTTTCGCCCAATCGTTTTCGTCTGGTCGTTTTCGTCCGTCGTTTTCGCCCGAATGCTTCCCCCAGGTCATTTTCACCTGGTGGTCGAGTTCGCCTGGTCGGTTTCGCCCGGTCGGTTTCGCCTTGTCGGTTTCGCCCGAACGTTTTCGCCCGGTTGTTTTCGTCTGGTCGGTTTCGCCCGGTCGGTTTCGTCCGGTCGGTTTCGCCTGGTCCTCCCTGTCCAGACATTGTCTCGGGCGATTTCCCCTCGTCCTCGATTTCCTCGCGGTCCTCTGGAGAGGAGGGAGGAGGGAGGACTCCTCCCTCCTCCCTCCTCCCCCTCCCTCCCCCTGGCCTGTTCGGTTTCGCCCGGGCGTTCTCGCCCCCACCGTTTCCCCTGGGCGGCTTCACCCAGGCACTTTCGCCTGGACGTTCTCGCTACACCTGCACTCTTTTGGCCGTTGCCGCAGCGTTGGTTCCCCTGCTCCCCCTCCGTCGTGCGCGCATGTCCTCGTCGCCGTTGCGTGCTCTGCTCGTCCTGTGCCACCCTCTTCGCCCTCATTATCCTTCCCCCCTTCCCTGCCATCCGCGAGCCTGCAGGCTCACTGCAAGCTCCCTCCTCCTCGTCCTCCTCCTCCTCGTCCTCCTCCTCCTCGTCGTCGTCGTCGTCCTCCTCCTCCTTCCCCTCCTCCTCCTCCTCCTCCTCCTCCTCCTCCTCCTCCTCCTCCTCCTCCTCATCCTCATCCTTCTCCTCCTCCTCCTCCTCCTCCTCCTCGGCACAATCGGAGGTCCTCCCCCCTCCCCTGCCCCCCGACCTTCCCGGCCCGGAGCGGTGCCGTTCTGCCCTGCTCGTCGGACGGCAGTGCCTAGGCGAAAGGACAGACACTTTTTGGTCAGCTGTCCGTTTTAGTGTGTCGTCTGGGGAAGCTGAGGCGCAAGGGCAACAACAGCTTGAAATGTCTGCAGTCGTTTATTGATCGTCGGCCAGGGCTCGCTAACATGCTTGTTGATCGCGTTGAGAAGAATCTCGTCGGTTCCAACTTGTTTGTTGCCCGCCAGATGATATTTCAGGTCTTGGGGGACACGAAACGCACGCATCACACCAATTGTGTTGCTAAGTTGCCTCATCTTCCTGGTTATCGCGTGCATGACGTCATTATGAGGTCGTTTCGTAACATGTGTGCTCCTTGTATCCCTCGTGGTCATGCTGTTGCCGTGCACGTTCGTCCTCTCTTCTCGCCTTCTCCCAAGAACGTTCTTGTAAACTCAAAATGGTGGGGAAAACGGTTGCAGTCCTATGATTTTTCGTGCACTTGCAGTGATTTGAGTTCATGCTTGGGCGTTCCTTTGCCAGATGACGGTCACCTGTGTGTGAGGGCTGAGAATTGTCGTCTTAATGGTGCCATCCCGCGTCTCTTTCACTATGACGGCCCGTGCGTGTGGTCAAAAGGGCACGTGATGAAGTGCGTTGATGACAACATGGAGGCACTTGCTCGCCGCCTTGGCAAGGCCGGTGTCCGAATGCAATGGAACGCTTCTGATGCCGACGCGTATTTTCGTGAGTTGTACTACAAAACGCCGGTGGTTTTCGGCAGCGAGGGGTTCTTGAGCATGACGTTCGCGTGACGTCATCACGCCGATTGACAAATTGTCCTCTTCCGTTGCTATATCGTGTCCTCGTGGGTGGCAAATCCGGGCTAGAGCTTGCGCGTTCAGAAGCAATCGTCCCGTGCTTTCTTTCATGGGTTGGAACGCTTTGCATGATCGTTTCCGCGAGGCCCAGGAGCGTTTAAGATACACCATGCTATTGGCATGATTGACGCGTGGCCCAAAAATTCTGACCTTGTTCGTAAGAGCCGCCCGGTTGGTTCGTAGTGGTCTCATTGTTTGAAACCTCTGTTCTCTCTGTTGTGCCGTGCTCTCAACTTCATTGTCCGGTTTGTTTACCCTGATTCGATCAGTGTGTTGTCGAACCAGAAAGTCATTGGTTGTTTCCATACATTCAATCTTGATGTTGCTGAGAATAGGCGGAGAGGCTTCATTCCCGTGTTCATGCCTTTCAAGCGTGACATTGACGGTTTCTTCAACAACGTCCCTTGGGTATTTATTCACCGTGCTCTTGATTGGTTGATGAGTAGGTGGAAAAATGTTGCCGGCACTCATAGGATGCATGTCCAGGTACCCTGGTTCAGCCGCAAACCGGTTCCGCAAGGTGGTGTTCCTCTGTGCTTTTCCCGAGCGTGTAAAGGTCATTTGCGGAGCCTGGCTAAGCCTGATGTTGACGACGCTCGGCCGCACAATTCGCGTACCTTGGCTGCAGATAAATACATCTTAAATGTGTCAGACATCCCTTGGCTTGTCAATTTTGATCTTACTCATGGCTTCCTCTATTTCGGTAATGCGCTTGTGGCTCCTCACAAAGGGATGACCCAAGGGTGCCCCCATGCCCCTGGCGTATGTAATCTTGTTTGTTGGTTCTCGAATCTGATAGCACACGGCTCCCGAAAGGTATCGATTTGCATGTTGTGCATCACGTGTCTGTTCTGAGACTCCAGTGGGTCGATGACATTTATGGTATTCATTGTTTTTGGCTCCCTCCCAAATGTGCGGTCGACTATGAATTAGGCCCTCCTCCAAAAAGACGCCGGATCTCCAAGTCTTCCGGTAGCGGTTCTGTGTTCCTGGAAGTCGACGCTCTATCGAAGCGATTCGTTCATCACGTGGAGAGCATGTGCACAGATGTTGTTCTGACCAGGGCTCGGAGGAAACAGCGCGTCAAAGCCTTGTCGTTGAAAATTGAAGATGCCTCTGTTTTTGTTGGTTTGGAGGTGCAAGTGTCTGGTGAGAGCGTGTCCCTTGCGCCCCACACGTGCAATGGCGATCTGCTTCGTCAATCGCCCACATCTCTGACCTGGCCACGGTTCCAGGCGTTTCATAGCAACGGGCCTATTTCTGTGATGATAGGGGCAATCGAGGGCCATGTCGCGCAAACTCTTGATCGATGTCTTGATTCTGACCCGTCTTCTCTTCTCGCCCATGTCCTCGTTAAGTTGCGTTGTCTTGAGTTCCCCTGGTCGGTTCTGGACCGCGCTGTGAAACGTGTTTGCCGGAAGCATCCTTACCTTTTGTGTCTGAAACAGGCGTTCTGTTTGGCACGGTCGAAGATAGGATAATGCCCCTCCGTACGGTGGTGAACACGTGCGCACGCATGTTGCGTTCCTTTGTTCACGTTTGCTTGCGCGATTGCGGCACATGTTACGGACCGGGTGTCCGATTGTCGCGGTTATATTATTCTGGCGTTTGATGGATCGTTTTCTTCTGACGATGGTGGGGGGCATGCTGCATTGTTTCGTATTTGCGCGATTGGGGGACATGCTTCGGACCGGATGTCCGAGTGTCGTGTATTATGTTCGTGTGGTGATAGAAAGACAGCATTATTCTGGCGATGGAGGGATCTTGCTGGTTTGTTATTCCTTCGTTTGTTCGCTTCTCTCGTGCTGTGCGTCCCTGCTTCTCTGTCTTCTCTCCTCGTCCTTTCCGCTGCATTCTGCTGTTGCCTCCTCGTGCTGTGCGTCCCTGCTTATCTGTTTCTATCCTTGTCCTTGCCGCTGCCGTCTGCTGTTGCCTCTACGTTGTTGTGTTTTGTTGCGTGTGTGACCACAGCCCCTCCGACGGATGAATGGCGGGTCTCGTGCTTCTTCCCTGCTCTTGGTCTGCCACGAGTGTCCGGAGTGTGCTGTCGTCATGTTCCTGCATTGTATATACGAGCGACAATAAGTTGAGCATTTGTATAGTATTTCCGGCGCCGTCGTGCTGTCATCGCATCTGTTGCTGTTGTGACGGCGAGATTGTCCGCAGCTGCAGCTCCAGGGAGTAGCATCCATCGACTACACTTCGACGACGTCGCCAGGGTTCCAACCCGCATGACAGGCAGAGTCAGGGTCCAGGTGGGACTCACCCGTGGGCCGACGGCGCGGCCAGGCGCCATGGCCTAGCAGCGGCTTATAGCAGTAGGTTTCTAATGAGAGCGAAGCGAAGGGCGAAGCCCTAAGCGAAGGCAAAAGTAGCTTGACCCAAGAAGCTACGAGCGAGAGAGAAGGAAGAGCAAGACGCGCTGGAACAGAGAAGCGGAGAAACCAGGAAGGGCGGAAAGTACGACAATTATTCCGGACAGATGCTGGCCATTTCCCTGCGTGCGGGGCTTTCAACCGCATCACAAGCTGATACAACTAAGTCGACCACGGGCGGGGAGCCTCGTGACCCCCGCCCGTCTTGGGCAGTTACTCGCCAGAGGACGTGCGTTGAGAATGCTACGCAATGCGATGCAACACACTGGAAGCAAAAGTCAACTGAGGCCACAAGGAGGCCAGAGGGGTGGCCGAACAAGTTCGGCCACGCTCGCAAGACAGCCTCCTAAGACGCATACCTCGCAAGACTCATTTCACTCTGGCCTATACTGCACAGGCGGAGCCCACAAGCACACTTAGACAAAAAGCCGGTCAAGACCAGTAGATATGAACAGATTGTTAAGCGTTCTGCGAGCGCGCCTGCCCATCAAGGCCATCAGTCATGCGCGCGAGCGCCAAGCTGACTGAGATGCGCGCATGATTTCGTCAATGTGAGCGGCCTTCGGAACGATTCCTCAAGAGGCCCTCCTGGCTCGCAGATGTCACTGCCCCTGGCACGAGGGCCGACCCGTGATGACACGACGGGCAGGGCAGGGCGGTCGCGCGGGCACGGCCGCGGACCGCAGAAAACCCAGGCTGCCTACACTGCACCAGACTGCACGCGAGACCGCACAGGAGACCAGAGACCACGGGCCGCGGCCCGTGGCCGCGATCGGAGACCACGGGGCGCGACCGGCGACGACGGACCTGGGGCTGGGCAGTGCGCCTACCCGCCTTAGCTGGGGGGCCCATTTTCCACCAACGTTACCTAGGGGTAGGAGAGGAGGAGGAGGAGGAGGAGGAGGAGGAGGTAGATAGAGCGGCATTGGGGGGCAAGGCAGTGCATTCGGCCGCAAGGATGGGCCCCCGCCGTCACCGCTCAGAGCGGCACCTTCATTGTGATCACAGCGCCACGCACGCCGATCACCTTGCCGAACGAGGCGTAGTCGTGTCGGCCATCCACATTCACGAACCCGAGGTCAGAGCCCTGCCCACCATGTAGCCAGCTCGTCCTCCGTGACTCCCGCTGGTGGTATGCCCGTCTGCACCATAGCTCCCACAGTGGGGGGCGCTCGGAAGGTGCTGTCCTTGTTGTTGCTCGGCTGCCTCTGCTCCTCTGGGGGATCCTCCTCGGCCTCCGCGTCGGTCACGGGCCCCTGCTCGACGTACAGTGTGATATTCGCCTGGTTGCTGTCGTGGCACATGCTGATCTTCGGGTATTTCACTTTGTGGGGGACGGTCGCCACACTACACTGGTCCTCGAACGTCCCGTGCTCTGTGAGAATGCTCCTGGTGTTGGCGCCCACGTCCTCGGAGCAGAGGGTCGAATTGAGCGAGAGTCCCTTGCCCGCCTCGGAGCACGTGTCCGCGTAGATCTTCCTGCAGGCTCGGAGCGCCTTGATCACCTTGGTCTGAGGCGGCAGCGGGTACGAGCCGTAGACCGCGGAAACGCCCCAGGCGATCTGCTGAGAGTTGACCAGCCCTTGCTTGATCGTCACCGTGAGCATTTTTTTCAGCCTGGGGTCGCACTTGGTCTGATAGGCTTCTCCTCCTCGTTGTTGGCGTCGTATGACTTCGCGACGCCACTGGGGCCAGCAGCCGTGAGCATGAGGTGGAGGTGGCCTCGGCTTGGACTTGCACCGAAGCTGCATGTAGGAGCGGCGCCAGAAGGGAGGCGGCATGTGGAGTATGCGCAAGCCGAAGACCGTGGGCTTGCCGTTCTTCTTGTCGCGGGTGCGGCTCTGGCTGTGGTGGGCATCGAGTGAATCGAAGCCGACGCGATATGCGTGGTTGAGGACCGACTCGAAGCTCTCCAGCGCTAGGAGAGCCTCTGCGAGCTCGTCGTCGTAGCCCACGCCAGTCGGCTTCGGCTTCTGCTTGGTGATGTAGGTGGCTGGACGGTCAGCTGGAAGTTCTCTGCGGGCACTGGCCAGTCTGGCACTGGAGCACGCTTCTGCTTCTGCTTCTCGAGGAGGTATGCGAGGACCTCGATCTGGTACTCGGTCTCGTAGTTGGGGTCAGTCTCGATGTGCTCCTCTCTGAGATTGAAGCGCGCCTGGAGTAGCCGCAGACGTTCCTTCATGAGCAGGTAGTGTGGGCGGGGCTTGGGCTTCTGGCGCTCGAAGCGGGGGTAGGCTGCCTCCTTCATGATGTTCACGATGAGCTCCCCGTGTTCGTCCGCTGCGCGGACCCCGAGCAACTGCTGCATCTTGTCCTGGTGCTTGCCGAAGTTGAACTCCTGCGCGCCATCGAACTCCTTGCGGTATTTGCCCTTCTGCAGGGCCGGGGCCACCTTGTCGTAGTCCCAGGCGGTCCTCTTGAGAACGGTGACCACATTCGGGAAGCTGTCGTTGGCGGCTGTATTATGGAGGGCGTGGTCTCGCGGCACGTAGTCGTTGATGAGTAAAGGTGCCTTGGCCGTAAGCCTCCAGCCTCTGCAAGAAGTAGAATGGGAGCATTGGCCGCGGGGCAATGCGGTGTAGTCGGGACTTGTGGCTTGTCCAAGGGCACCGATGCACTGGGGCCCTGAATTCCTGAAAAAGAGCAGGATGCACTTGCTGCTCACGACGGGCACGAGGTGGAAGGCAGCGGAGGTCTCTCCATGCACTCCTGTAGGGCCTGCGTCGCCGCTCGCGTAGTAGGGCGAGTCGGGAAGCAATCCTTCCTGGCCGTCGTGGTCGTTCGGGTCCGAGCCGATGATCGGCGTGCTCCAGGTGGGCGTCGCGTTCTGGGACAGGTAGATCCACTTGAGCTTCTCGTTGGTCTTCTTGATTCGACCGATGAGGTGCTTGGCGGGCCCTGGCCGCGGTGGAAGCGACACAGCAATGAAATTCGAGTCAAGTCCGCCGCGACGAGGGCGAACTGCTCCAGCGCGCCCTTGAAAGCTCGGCGGCGAGCGGGGGGGCGCGGTCAGGCACTTGATGCAGTAGCGGTTGCTGATGGTGAAGGCCACGCCCTCGTGATTGTTGGTGAAGGAGCCGCTGCCATGGCCCCTAGTAACGATGCGGTGCTGGTAGGTCTGGAACTGGTCGGCGGGGCGGGCTGCGCGCTGCCGCCAACGAGTGGCTGGTAACTTGCAGACGTCGCCTGCGCTGAACTGTCTCTGCCTCTCCAAGCTTCTCGGCGCCGCACCCGTGCTGAGCGGGTTGTACACTCCCCAGCTCGGGAATGTCATCCAGAAGATCGCGAGAAATGAAATATGGATGGCCATCCGCGCTGGCATGGCATGAAGGGTGCCCTGGGGGCGGAAGCTGCCCTGCGCGGCGTGCCTGCTGGGCCGCGACAAATGGGGCTAGAGCAGGAGACGGCGGCTGAAGAGGAGGAGGAGGAGGATAGAAGGAGGACCTCCTCCTCCCGTCTTCCCC
>CAUYUJ010015190.1:39796-99796 GCA_963575745.1 Prorocentrum cordatum | reverse complement strand
GCCCCAGACGGATGGTGTACCTCAGCCACTGCAGGACCGCCCGGAACCTCTCGAGCGACAGCGCGCCCGTGTGGACGAGCAGCGCCGCGTGGGACATCAGAGACGGCAGAAGAACCAAAGCGGCATGACCACAAACTTCAAGTCGGGCCTGTCCTCCTACAGGGGATTTTGGACGAAAGATAAAAAATGGTCACCAACTACCCCCGAGATGCTCAAAAATGGTCCAAACATCGTCCCCAGACTGTTTTTTTACTATTCTTGAATGTTCCTCCTGTGGAGGGACAGGCCCGACTTAAACAGAAACGGCACGACCACAAAAACTTTCTGGGAGGCCTGGAAATGGGCACCAACACCAAGACACGGGGCTGCCTCCACGGGGTGGAGACGATCCTTGAACTCGGTGCTGGAGGTAATATTTCGGTAGCCAGAATATGACCACCATCACCGATATCGAGATTTTCCTCCCTCGGTGTAGGAACGCCGCCGATCTTGGTGTTGGTGTCAACCTCTAGGCCTGCGACTTTCGGCCGCCCTCGCGGCCTGGCTCCGCCCATCGGGCATCGAGGGCCTCGGGGGTCGAGGGGCACGAGGCTCGAGCTCCGGAGCTCCACCCCTCGCGGGCCTCGAGGGCCGCGGGGGGGGGCCCGGGGGGTCGACGATCGAGGCTCCAGGATCCGCCGATGGAGGATCGAGGGTCGGGGATCGAGGGGGGGCGCCCTGGATCGGCGCTGGAGAGCCCCCTCCCCTGCCGCGCGGAGCGCACCCAGGGGCGGCACCGAGGGCGCCACCAGGGGGTCCCAGCGCCAGTCCACGAAATCCGCGCGGGCGACCGAAAGCGCATCTCGCCATCGCTCGGACGCCAACTCCCCGTGCACCTTTCGGTCTCTCGCATGCGTCTACTGCCCGATGAGCCAGGATGCTCCTCGATGGCCCGCGCCGACAGAAAATGCACACGTCCGAGCGATGCCGAGTCATTCGGAGGAGGACAGCCACGCAAGTCCACCACGCTCCCCGCTCCCGCCCCCGCCTAAGAAGGGAGGACAACAGGACAGAGCACGAAGGGGGGAGGCAGGAGGAGCGAGGTGTACCTGCGTTGCTGATCAATCCTGTGTGCTGGACCAGAGAACAAAAGACACCGCGCCACCTACCGCCCCACGGGCCCTGGCACACACCATGGATTCCCCGGCGTGGGCTTCCGCGCGGTATGCGCCACGCGGCGCCCGATGGGCCGCGGCGCAGCGTGGGGGGCCGCTGGCGGGGTGGTGCCGCCCGTCTTCTGGTCGAAACGTCCGTGTGGTCATGCCGCTAACGGTCCTTCGGGATAGGACCAGGCCGCAGCACACGATGGCATCGCGGGCGGAGGGCATGCCGCGCGTCGGGCCCGGGCACGGCCGGGGCTCGTGGGGCTGCGACCCGAGGGCCTCGGCGCCCACGCCGCAGGCGGGCTCCGCCGGGGGGGGGCTCGGGCCGGGAGGGGGAGGCCTGCGGCAGAGGGGGGGCCACGGGGGGGGGCGGGGCGGGAGCGGCGGCGGCACGGGGATCCTCTCCGCGGCGGGGAGAGGGCGAGGGGGGGAGGGGGGAGGAGGAGCAGGAGCAGCAAGGGGGAGCACGAGCGCGAGAGGGAGGAGAGGGAGGAGGAGGGGGAGGAGAGAGGATAGGGGAGACCGAGGCGAGGCAGAGGGAGGAATAGCAGGAGGACCTGGAGGAGGAGAAAAAGCACGAGGGCGCGGAGGACGAGGAAGACGAGGACACGGAGAAGAAGCATAACGGAACGGATAACAAGGAAGATGCGGCAGAGTCCAGGGAGTGGAGGCATTGCAAGCGGCACCACAGAAGAAGGGAGGAGTGAGACGAGATGATTAGGAGTAGAAGGAAAAAGGGAGGGTTGGGGGAGGATTGGGGGAGGGTGAAGTAGCAGGAGGAAGAGGAAGGGGAGGAGGAGAATGAGGAGGAGGAGAAGAGGGATAAGAAAGAGCAGGAGGTAGCGGCTGGACGAGGAATAGGCTCAAAAAGAGAAGCAACTGTGGAAACAACATCTGCCACCATGCCTCTGAGGACGTGCTAGAATGTTCGTCAATCGCTGGTGGATTTCAACGCGCGCCGACACATTGCCTGGAGACAGAACGGACCTGAGGGCCTCCTGGAAGCCTCTTGGGAGCCTCAAGGAGCTGTTTTGGGGCCACCTTGAAAGCTCCAGGACGGCCCGGAGGCCATCCGGGGCCGTCTTGGCAGGCTCAAGGGCCGTCTCGAAGCCATCATCGGCCGTCTCGGAGCCGTCTGGAGGGGTTTTGGCAGGGCTGAACCTAAACGGTGTCGTTCGTGATCGTTTTGCTTTCGTTGTCCCTCATCTTGTCTTCGATCCGCCTCTGCCGCAAAAGGAAAAATCGAAACGAAAACGGCCCACGAAATCGCCAAAACACCGATTAGGTCCAGCCCTGGGTCTTGGGGACCCCAGTCGGCCGTCTTGGGTCTCTCTGGGGCTCCTCGAGCGCCACGTGCGGGCCATCCCGAGGCCTTCGAGGGCCGCCCGGATGCCATCTTCGGCCGTCTCGGAGCCAGCTCGAAAAGGATCTTGGGGGCACCAGTCACAGGCGTAGAGGCGGCACCTCGAAGCACCAGTCAGTTCCCCCAGGCTGGCCAAAAATTTCGGGCTCCTGGGGGCCTCTTGGAAGTCTCGTAGGAACCTCTTGGGGGCCTCTCGGGACCCTCCTGGGGGCCCCCTGGGGCCCTCCTACACACACACACACACACCTACACACCTGGGGTGCTTTTTCCCAACCATCCTGTGGTGTTGGGTCCTCGTTTTGAAGAGACGGTGCCCCACGTTCTCCTTCCTTCCTTCCTTCCTTCCTTCCTTCCTTCCTCCCGCTGCCTCCTCCCCCCTCCCATCATCATCATCATCAACACCCATTTCGGCACACCCCTCACACGTTTCGTGGCTCCATAGGGAGCTCCACCGAAGGCCCCAGTGCCCGCGGCCGCATGCGTCCCCCACACCCATTTCGGCACACCCCTCACACGTTTCGTGGCTCCATAGGGAGCTCCACCGAAGGCCCCAGTGCCCGCGGCCGCATGCGTCCCCCACACCCATTTCGGCACACCCCTCACACGTTTCGTGGCTCCATAGGGAGCTCCACCGAAGGCCCCAGTGCCCGCGGCCCGCATGCGTCCCCACACCATTTCGGCACACCCCTCATACGTTTCGTGCCATAGGGAACTCCACCGAAGGCCCCAGTGCCCGCGGCCGCATGCGTCCCCCACACCCATTTCGGCACACCCCTCACACGTTTCGTGGCTCCATAGGGAGCTCCACCGAAGGCCCCAGTGCCCGCGCCGCATGCGTCCCCCAACCCATTTCGGCACACCCCTCACACGTTTCGTGGCTCCATAGGGAGCTCCACCGAAGGCCCCAGTGCCCGCGCCGCATGCGTCCCCACACCCATTTCGGCACACCCTCACACGTTTCGTGGCTCCATAGGGAGCTCCACCGAAGGCCCCAGTGCCCGCGGCCGCATGCGTCCCCACACCCATTTCGGCACACCCCTCACACGCTTTCGTGGCTCCATAGGGAGCTCCACCGAAGGCCCCAGTGCCCGCGGCCGCATGCGTCACCCACACCCATTTCGGCACACCCCTCACACGTTTCGTGGCTCCATAGGGAGCTCCACCGAAGGCCCCAGTGCCCGCGGCCGCATGCGTCCCCCACACCCATTTCGGCACACCCCTCACACGTTTCGTGGCTCCATAGGGAGCTCCACCGAAGGCCCCAGTGCCCGCGGCCGCATGCGTCCCCCACACCCATTTCGGCACACCCCTCACACGTTTCGTGGCTCCATAGGGAGCTCCACCGAAGGCCCCAGTGCCCGCGGCCGCATGCGTCCCCCACACCCATTTCGGCACACCCCTCACACGTTTCGTGGCTCCATAGGGAGCTCCACCGAAGGCCCCAGTGCCCGCGGCCGCATGCGTCCCCCACACCCATTTCGGCACACCCCTCACACGTTTCGTGGCTCCATAGGGAGCTCCACCGAAGGCCCCAGTGCCCGCGGCCGCATGCGTCCCCCACACCCATTTCGGCACACCCCTCACACGTTTCGTGGCTCCATAGGGAGCTCCACCGAAGGCCCCAGTGCCCGCGGCCGCATGCGTCACCCACACCCATTTCGGCACACCCCTCACACGTTTCGTGGCTCCATAGGGAGCTCCACCGAAGGCCTCAGTGCCGCCGCCCGCATGCGTCACCCCCACCCATTTCGGCACACCCCCCGCATTTCTCGCACGGCAGGGTCATCACCACGGTGGCGTGCCAGGGGCGCACCATGCGCGAAGGCGACGGGGCGGGGGAACGGCGCTCCGGGGGCGGCCAGACCTCCGGGGCGCGAGCAGTCCGCGGCCAGACCATCTCTCGGTCCTGTGGACTCTCGCCCTGGGCCGTCGGCTGCCCGGCGCGCTGCCCCCTCGGTCGACGTCGCCCAGGCGTGATCCTGGATTGCGGCCGCCACGAGGTAGGGAACGGCAAGAAGGAGGACGACGACTGGTGGCTGGAGCTCTACGCGCTGCTCTCGCGCGCCACGCGCCACGAGGACCTCCTGCTCATGCGGGCGCCGCGCATCGAGTTCTTCCTGGCAGGGCCGCCGCAGGGCTTGCGGAAGCAGCTGGAGCAGTTTGCGGCGCGCACGAAGCGGTGCAGGAGGGAAGCGACGGCCCTCGCCAGGGAGCTCGGCTTCACCGAGTTCATCCGCGAGGCCTGACCTGAGGAGCGTCTCCCCCGAGCCGCGCCTTCTCTCGACTGCCCGACTAATTGTTTGGCCTCGCGCCGCGGACGACCCGCGCGCGTCGCTGGGACCCTCTCGGGGCGACCAGCGCGCGTCGCGGGAACTCCGTGCTGCGGGGGGCCCGGCGCCTCGTTCGCCCGTCGTCGCTCTGCCCAGCGGTCAGAGACTTGCCCGCTATCAGCCAGCCAGTTAGCTAGTCAGCTCTCTCTGCTTCGCGCAGCGGACGACCCGCGCGCGTCGCTGGGGCCCCGCCCGGGGCGACCAGCGCGCGTCGCGGGGACTCCGCGCTGCGCTGCGCCCGCAGCCTTGGATTTTGGAGTGCGCGGGCAAAGAGGAAGGAAAAGAAGAGCCGAAAGCGGGCGCGATCCTCGCAAGAGGCGTGCCGACATGGGCGTCGCGACGTGCGGACGCTGCCGTCGGGGTTCCCGCGGAAGCTGCCTGCGGCGGCCACGCCCAGTGTCACGTGTGTTCGGACAGGCATGCTCGACACTTACACTAGGCGGTTCCATGATCGCATTCATGCAAATATATTCACTCGCGCGCAGACCCATTCATACTCAGATTCCCTCGCGCTCTGACTCACCCGCGTTCTTTCTCTCGTAATCAGATCTATCGTATTCCTTTGCGTTGTGTACCCCGCCACATTTCGGCGCACCCCTCATGCGGTTCGTGGCCCCATAGGGAGCGCCACCGAAGAAGATACTCACACTTGCGATACTCACAACTGCATATGGTTGGGTCCTTCGCCAGGATAATTTGGCAAAGAGGGGGGCGTCGATAGGGGGGGGGACCCGCGCAGTCATATTAAGCATGCTGCAACGATCGGCCCCCAGGCGGCCAAGCAGTCCGGCATGCAGCGGCAAGCCCTGCTCGGCCCGAAGACGAAGCCCGTCGAGCTGACCAAGCATCAGAAGCAGATCGTGAGCATGGCCCGCCGTGCCTACATAGCTTGCATGGTTGTCAGATCGTTCGGCAAGATTTCTGATGCAGCGCAGGGGACAGTGGCCATCTCTAGCGCCTACAACTGGATGGTTATGAACGGGTCCACGAAGATGGATGACTTCCCAGAGCAGCTGAAGAAGAATACCCAGCCCTTTGTTGTGTGGTGTGCGGCGCTGCGTGTCAGCGAGTCGCTTGCGGGGCACTGCGAGGCAGTGCGATGCGCTCAGTGCTAGAATTCGGCTGCCGCGAAGGTCCTGGTCATAGTTGCCCCCCTCGATAATCGCGAGGTTTGTTCTAGAGAGGCCCCGCGTGTCGAAGCCCTGGCGTTTTGGAGATTGATGGTTTAGTCCGCCAGCTCTTTTCGTTGGCCCAACTCTCGCATCACCCAGACCTCAGCGACGCCCCTATGCACGGAGGGAACGGCTGCATTATGCTATAACAATGTGTAACATTGCATCACGTTGCGTCGGTGTCTTGCTCTGCGAATCTCTGGAGCCACCTCCGCCACCCCTAGTTAACCCGAGTCATCCCTCCTCTCGCTGGCCACCCCTTGTCATCCCCTCCTGTCCCTCTTCTGTCCCTGCCCTCCCCTCGCAACCCCTAGTCTCCCGAGCCAACCCTAGTCTCCCTAGTGTAACTCTTATGTCACTGCCTTCCCCTCGCCACCCCTAGTCATCCCTCCTCCCCCTAGCCTTGTTCCCCCCCTTTTTCCCTCCTCCCTACTCCGAACCCAACCCCGAGCTGGTAAGGGGTCAAACTTTGAATGCGCTTGTCGTTGCTGCGTCGCTCGCAGCGGCTTGGAGAGGTCGGCGGGCAGTGGACCGCGGCAGCGGCTAGAGATCGACGAGCTCTGCGACCTCCTGTCATTGGGTCTACTCGGCGGATGAGCGCGAGAGAAGAGGCTGAGGGCGGGGGGGGTGACGCACGCAGCCTCAACAATTGTTCATATGTGTCGGGCCTCAAAGAGGGCTGCTATAGTCGGCACGGGGCGCACATCCGATCTTCGAGGGCTCCGTGATGGATCGAGCGGCACCCCGGCTTCAATGCTGGCGGCGTCGCCGCTGCTTCTAAAATGTCTGGCGCTTTCGCGCGTCCCCGCCAAGCCCGTCCAGCAACGATCCCGAGGCGAGTTCTGTTGGCCAGGAGAAGGGCGCGGGCAGACTTGCGGTCACACGAAGAGGGGGGCAGCCGCCTTACCACCTGCGCCTGACAGGGCCGCCCATGTGCCAAGCTGGAGGAGGGGCGGGGCATTGAATACCAAGAGGAGGGGGTGGGGGCCGAGGGCGGCGGGCGGAGAAGTGGCCAAGGCCCCCAGCGCTCTGGAACCACCAGGGCCCCAACCATCCCCCCCCCCCCCCCGCAATCAAACGCTGCGGCACATCGCACACACGCGCAACACTGGCATCGCATGCACCGCGCCCTCAACACTGAGGGCCCAAGTCAACCTGCACATGCGGCGTACGAGGTGCGCGCCATCGTCTCAAGCTGCGGCCGTCACAAACGAGCGGCCGCCGAACATCAAAACACAACTTGTTACTAAGGGGTGCGCTGCACGAGCGGGCAAGGCCTTGGGCAACGCGGCTGACCTGATGTCGTCGCGTGCATAGGCGGGGCGCAAATCCCCGCATCCTTCTGTGCATATGCGGTTTAGCGTGCCCCCTGGCCTACCGGGCCTCGCAAATGCGCCCCTTTCCGACCTGTCGGAAACAGTTGGAGAGGAATCGTATTCCCATGCCCCCCCGTGCATGAACGCTCAGAGACAGCTCCCCCATCGAACTCGTTTGCGGCACAGCGCGCGCGAGTTTCCGAATCGCAGTGCGCACGGGCGCGCCGCATGATCCAACGCAGCTGGCAAGGGGGTGAAGACGTAGTGAACGGCTCCGATAACGAGATTCTTCCCGTCCGTTTTATGTCATGCGGTGCGTTTAGGCGCGCCGCGCCCCGTCGGTTCGGGCGCGTTTTGGCGCGCAAGAGTTCGATTCGATTTGCCCGGGAGTGTTCGTGGCGGCGGGATCTGTCATTGCGCTTCCTCTTTGGCTGTTTAAGAGATTTGGCACGGCTCCTCCATAATGGCCTTGGGGTCATGGGGGCGTGCTCATCCGCATGTGTCGGCTTAGTGGGAACAGGCCGCGCTTGGTGTTAAAAACCACGTTCTTCACTAATTCTGGGGAAAAGTACGAAATGACGACGAAACGACGAACGACGAACCACGAGCTCAGAACGTTGCATGACCAACCGCGAACGACGTTTGACGAGCCATGAGAGCGGAGTTCGGAGTGCACTAGACGGAAACAGGAGAGTGAGCAGAGCGAGACGAGAAAGGAGGAACGGCGAAGGAATAGCGATGCTGGAAGGAGGAGGATGAGGAAGGAAGAGGGAAGAGGAGCGGGAAAAGAGAGGAAGAGGGAAGAGGGAAGAGGGAAGAGGAGGATGAAGGATGGAGAAGGGCGCGGGGGCGAGGAGTGGAAGGAAAAGGGAGATGAGGAGGGGGCAGAGGGCAGGAGGCAGAGGGGAGAAGGGACAGGGGAGAGGCGAGAGGCGTCGCGGCGCCGCAGTGCTGGGCTCAGGGCGCGAGGCCCTCCCGCCCCCCCCCTCTGCGGCGCCGCGGGCGAGCCCGCCGCCCGCCGCCCGCCGCCCTCGCGCGGACGGAGAAGGGGAAGGGAGGGCGGAGGGTTGCAGAGAGGGGAGGGGTGGAGGAATTGAGGAGGGAAGAGGGAAGATGGAAAAGGGGAAACGGGAAACGATGAGGAGGATAATGAGATGCGATGGGCGGTGGACGCGCGGCGCCGTCTCGTTCCTCTCATCGCCCCCCCCCCTCGTCCACCCCCCCCTATTCCTCCGGCCTCATCCGCCCTGGTTCCCATCCCGCCTCCTCCTCCTCCTCCTCTTCTCCTCCCTCCTCCTCCCCTCTCATCTTCCCTGACCGAGCGTTCGCCCAGATTGCCCTGGTATGGTCTATGTGTATATCTCTACATCTATATATAAATTTAAATGCGTATATATACATGCATGTATACGTGGCGGCGCGGCGGGCTTAGGGCGAGACCCTATCTCAATACATGCACGTTTCCCTGTCCCTCCAACCTCCAACCTCCCCCATGCCGCCGCTAATCCTCATCGCCATCCTCGCCTTTCCCTCGGGTGTCTCCCTCCTCCTTCCGTCCCCCCCCCCATCGCCCTTCTCGGCCGTCCCTCTCCAGCGCCCCCCTCTTCCCCCTACCCCCCGCCCCCATCCCCCATCCCCCATCCCCTCACTCTCGCGCCCGAACCCCGACCCCGAGGTCGGCAGGCAGGGGGCAGGGGGGGCGAATGAGAAGGACCTCTCTCCTCTCCTTCTTCTTCCCCTCCTCCACTTCCCTCCAATCTCCTCCATCATCCGCCCTCTCCCTCCTCTCTCCTCTCTATCGCCCGCGCCCCCGCGCCCAGGCGATGCTATCTCCTGTGTGCAGTGTATGTGCATGCCGTCCTCTGTGTTATCTTGGACGCCCCGACTGCTCGCGGGGAGGGGGGGCGGCTGGGGCGGGGGGGCGGCGGCGGAGGGTGAGAGATACCGTGGGAGAAGATGCGATGGGGGGGGGGGTGCCAATTTGATTGATGGGAGGAGTGGGGAGGGAGGAGGGGGGGAGAAGCACGGGGAGAAGGAGGAAGGAGGGATGAGGAGGGAGGGGGGAGACGGACGAGGTAATGATGAGGGAGGGGCTGGGAGGGAGCGAGGGAGAGAGGCAATGGTGAGGGGGTAGTGGGGAGGGGGGAAGCAATGAGGAGGAATGGAAGATGAGGGAGCAATGATGGCGGCGGGGTGCGCAGCCAAGACGCTGAACTAAGGGACAGTTTGGATTCGGAAGGGGCTCGATGTTCCCTACGTCCTTCCGCGGTTGTTCCTCTAGCCCTTCTCGTGCGCCCAGGCTTTGCTGAAGCCGCAGGGGGGCTTCGTTCCTCATTTAGCGTTCCTCATTTCAGCAGCCCGACTGTAGAGGAAGAAGCGGCGGCGGCGGCGTTCGCCTCGTAGTCCGCAGGATGGCGGCGCTGGTTGTGTTGGTGTCGCGTGGCTTCTCGAACAAAAATGCGTCCAGGGACGCATTCATCACGACCGCGACAGATTCAGCATACGTTATCGAGAAAGGTGGTACTGCAGTCCTCGGACTGAAATGTGGGATCGTTGATTGGGGGCGAGGGCCGAGGGGCCAGAATATTTGAAGTCGGGGGGTCGGGGGCAGTGGGGAAGGGGTGGAAGGCAGTTCGCCACTCTTGCTTGAGGGTGCCGGGCGTTCGGGGGTCGGGGCCGAGGTCAAAATAGGCGGGATGGGGCCGCAAGGCGCGAAGATAATCGAGAACCACATCCCCCTTGTTTTTGTTGCAGTCCGCTCCAAAAGGTGGCAAGTTCAGTGTCGATGACGGGCAACAGGAGCCAGCTATTGCTGGATTGCTCCTGGTGCGGCTGTCTGCAACGATGGTTTCGCATATGCACGTGGGTGACCCTGAAGTAAGGTGCGCTTTACGGTCGTTTGGGTGTGAGAGTCATGATCTGTACAAGTGCGCTGTCATCGCGACGAGCGCTTTGGGAGACGTTCCACTCATGGGGGTACTGGAGCACTGCGACGTCGTCACTCGGAAACCGTTCGCAAAGCTCAGCTCGACCAGCATTCAGAGATTGATGTCCCAAGCTGCCGCGCAGGAATCGGCGGCGAACGGGGGGGGAAGTGAGGAGGAGAATGCCTTCTCAGATCTCAGACGGTTTGGGCGCCCCTCCCCAGCTTTCTGATGCGTTTTCGAAGCCTTCACCGAGGCCACAGAAAGCCTCTCAGAAGGCGACAGGGCTTCTGAGAAATCCCGCAGCATGCTGATAAGGACTTCGCTTTCTCACTTCCCCCCCCTCGTTCGCAGTCGAAGGAAGCCATAGATAGGTTCAAGATGCTCGGTCACCAGTTCGAGGTCGGCGTCGGCGCGGCCATATACGGTCATTTCCCTGGCCACCCAATGCCACATCTCCTCTTGGACGGCGGGTTTCAGTCCATGTATCTTTGGGGTGATGCAGCGGGCCAGCTCCACGCAGATAACTTTCGGACCGTCTTTGGCATGTCTCGCCCAACTGTTCCTCGGCTAGGGTCTGACCCTGCGATCCTTTGCCCGCCCGCTGCAGACCGCCGAGAGCTTCGACCCGCGTCTGTGGACACCGTTGCAACGACGATGCTGGAATGTTTCTCGTCCCTCCAAGGCGATGCCCGACAGCTCCGCGAGTCGCGCGTCCTAGACGCTTTGCAGTACCTTGGACATGTGCCAGACGCGCTGCGGGATCGCGGCCGCGGTGCTCATTTGGACGGAGAGAGGGTCCACGCAGCAGGAAAGATCACCCACGCCATCTTCATTTCAACTCGGCTGCACGGGGTCAGCCACCTGGAGGCGACGCTGGAAGACTCAATTCGTTTCTGCCTCCACGAATCCATCGCCGAACCGATCATCGATGGCTTGAAGGCTCGCGGCGCTGTCCCCTCGGCATCGACGATCACGCGGTACTACCTTACTTTCGACTGCGCCCTGATGAAGCTGGAGCACGACAGGTTTGATGACTTTCTCTCTGATAACAACTTCGAATACGCGCTTTCAGACGCCAGCCCGCTCCTGTCTGTGGATTGGTTATTGACGGAAACCTTCAGGTGCAAAGACGTCATCCGCACGCGTGACCTTTGCCGACAGTTACAGGAGCACCGCCAAGACGCAGTGGACGTTGCCAGGGGGACGATTTCCTTAGACGACTTTGATGAAGACCGCGCAGATGATCTCCGCGACTCCGTGCGCCTGTACAAATCGAATACGATGGAGATGACTGCCCTGTTCGAACACCACATGCTTCCAGCCGTAGGCTTGGGATCTCAGGCCACATCTTTTTCAGACAAGCTTCACGCGGTGATCCACCAGTTCCGTCTGTCGTGCCCTGGGATGCTACACGCGCAGCGCCGCGCGCAGAACATAATTTCGATGACAAGTGACCTTGGTACAGAATCTCTGTTTGCCAATGCGCGGCCTGCTGGTATAGGTGCTGCCTTTCCATACTGGGCAGATTTCGATATGTGCGACGACGATGGAGTGGCTGGGGGTTACGGCCAGGAGTCCGAACGAGCAGACGGCGCAGACTTGGGCATGGCGTCCGACGATGGAGCGGGCGGCATTGCTTTCGACGGCGACCCAGCGAACGCTGAGTTCGACATGGAGCCTGACGACGGGACCTGTCGTTTGCAGTCTGACGTCGGCATGGGCCTGGGTACTGGAATGGAGCTGTCAGACGACGTGGGCATCGCTGACGAGATCGTGGCGCACGTCCCACCACCTCCCCTTCTACCAGCAGTAGACGACGCAACTGCACGGTCAAGGGCGTTCTTCCACAATAGCCTTCAAGTCGGTGGCGTGCTCCACGTGCGCAACAACGCGCTGCAAGATGTCTTGAAGGCATTCGACAAGTCCGACTGGTTTTTGGCCAGGGCAAAACCACTTATTCGTTTGATTTCGTCGGGGTGGACAAAGAAACGTTTATTAGAACGGTGTTTCGACAGCGACGACGGGCGTTTGTACCGCGGCTTCCTGAACGCGATGAACAGTCGGCCCACAGATTGGAGATTTTCGTCGTGGGTGCCAGCTCTTCAAGAACTGATGACGGTGGAGGTTGCAATGAGGCGGCGTTGGAACTTGCAGCGCTATAAGGCCCGCAGAGACCCTGCCGACGACGATGTGGAAGCAGCAGCAGTTAGGGATGCCGACGAGTTCGCCGCGCCGACCACGGACGCCGAGTTGCAGATCGTCGACGAGGTTTTGCGGTTGAGCGAACGACGCAAATCAATAGGCGACTGCATCGCGCTGGGCGCTTCGGCGCTTCACGTAACATAGATGTGGGACAGGACCGTCCGCTGTTTCAGTCCGATCCTCCTTCTCCTCCTGACTCCTGACCTCCTCCAACCTCCAACCCCAACCTCCAGCAGCCAGCAGCAACTCTTCATCCTCCTTCCTCCCTCCTCCCTCCTCCCCTCCCTCCTTCTCCCCATCCCCTCCCCCCTCCTCCTCCCCCATGCCCTCCTCCTTTCAGCCATGGAGCCACATCGGCTACGGCCGCTGGTTTTTCACCTTTCACACGTACACTTGCTCATCTCTCTTAGTTTTCCTCAGCCTCCCCCTTGGTCATACCTCCTCTATCCTCCTTCCTCCTTCCTCCTTCCTCCTTCCTCTATCCTCTATCCTCCCTCTTCCCTTCTCAGTGCCCCTGCTCTTCCACCCTCCTCTGCCCTCCTCCCTCCCTCCTTCCCTCTTCCCTCCACTCTCTGCCCCTCGTCCTCCAACCTCTGCTGTCCTTCCCCTGCCTTCGTGCCGTCGCCCGAGGTCCAGGGGGTGCCCCGCGCGCCCCGCCGCAGGAACACGGCCCCCCGTTCGCCCACCTCGCCCGCGACCTTCGGCCCCCCACCACGTATTCCCGAGGATTCAGGGCCTTCGCCCAAAGCGGGCGCACCGAGGGCTTCGTCTATTCGCTGCGGCCTTTGGCCGGCTGGCGGAAGTTCGTGATCCCTCCACCGGAATCGCTTTCCTTCCCTTCACCCCTTCCTTTTTCCAACCCCCACCCCGCCCGCCATCTTCGCCGCTGACCCCTATCCCCTGCACCCTGCCCCCCGTCCTTTTCAACGTCCTCAGTGTCTGTTCTTTCTCCCTCCGCCTTCGCCCGTTTCCCCCGATGTCCGATGCCCCCGCCCCCCACCCATCCCCCATTCCCAATATTCCATCTTCCGCCCTCCCTCTTCACTGCCCTAACTTTCCTCCTCGCCCACCGTCGCAATTGCATTGCACTGCTGCATTATTTTGCGTTGCTGTTTTTTTGTTGTTTGCGTTGCAGTCGCCTGTTGTTTTGTTTTCTTTCGTCCGACCATTGCCCGTAGGCAGTGCACAACCCCACGTTTTGGGTATATGGCTGGATGGTGCTTTACTCAACGCATGGCTGTCTATATGAATACCAGAACTGGGCCGAGGGGTGCCCTTGCCACGCACCTCCGTGGCGAGAGGCTGACGGAATGTGTGCATCGCGCCCATGCTTCAAGCGTCGCTCCGAGTACATCGGGCAGACAGGCGTTCGGTTTTCCACCTGCCCCCTCAGGGGCAGGAGGGCCCCTGACCTGGCATTGGGGCGGCACGTCGAGCACCTCAAAGCACTCATCGCTCAATGCATGGGGCTGTTACTTCCAAAGACGGCCGAACTCGCCGAAGCAGACCGCAACATGATCCTCACAGAGTGGGAGTCTGCAAGAAATGTGCTGTGCGAAGTACTCGAACAAACATTTGCGCACTGGGAGTTCTTGCCTCATAAACTGCGCGCCCTCGGCTGCGTTTTGGTTGACGCCGTAGATCCAGACCGCCCTGCCCGAGACAGTCTCAGGGCATGCTTGCGTCAGTGCGAATTGTTGTCGCCCGAGCAAAAAGCAGACTTATGGCCACTGGCTTCCTACGTGCTGCACCCCGAGTCGCCCGTGCGAGAGCAGGTCGTGGAGTTCGTGGACCGTTGCAAGCCCTTGGATTCACTGCCAGCGTTGAAAAAGATTGCGGCTACCCTCTTATGCATACCAGTCTGCGAGCGCAGTATCGAGGCTAAACACAGGTTAAACAAATTAGCGTCGTCCCGCAGCCCCAACGCCAGCGGGGCGCTCGTTAACGTTCATCTACGACTGCCCGATTTTCGCAGAAGGTTACGCTCGGAGCCGAGTCTTCTGAACTCGATCGCCGACCACATCAATGACTTGAGGGTGTCACCGAAAAAACTTGTCCATGCTTTCGGGTTGCAAGGGCACCCTGCAATCCTTTCCGGACTGGGGCGGCATGGGCACTACAAGCGCGGCTTGGTAAAGGATGTGATTTATAGGCTCGACTCGACCACGCAACACCAGAAACAGACCGTGCTCCAGGGTGCCGCCCCCGAGAAGCCGCCGCGAACTACTGGCCCTGACGTCGCCGATTCCACGAACCACGCCCTACGACTACTGTCCCACCACGGTTTGCAGCTGTTCAGGAAGACGCCCTCCAGGCACAAGTATTACAGCATCGCCTCCAACCGCGACGAGTTGCCATTGCTTGCCAAGGCGTTAGATGGATCACGCGATGTATTCGCACCAGCACCCCTCCAGCTTACGGATGCAGAATACAAGCCGCCAGCCCTGTGCAACAGTGACCCTCGCGCCGATCATTTTCACGATGACGGGGCGCCCGAGAGAGTGATCGCGGTTTTGGAAGAGAAACGAGTTGAGCTTCGCACCCGCACTGTCTTCAAGGTGGTCCACAAGTCGCCGTCCAAGCGGGTTGTGATCAAACCGCCGAACTCGAATTTGAATGTGGAGGACGTTGCGGTGTCCGTACACGACACGCAGGAGCTGACCTGCGATGACGGCGTCAAGTTGTTGGTCGCAATGTCTGGCGTACGTTTGGGCGGCGCCGCCGCCGCCGTGGGTGGCCTTCCTGATGATGACGAGCTGCGGCCCGCCAGTACTCACTTGCTCACCAGGCGACATTTGGAGTCATGTGTGTCCCTCGACGATGACTTCTGCGAGTGGGAACAAACAGGCGAAGTTATCTACCGACCCAAGCAGTGGCCTCCTGAACTCCAGCTCTGCCTGCACGATGCTGCTCAAATAGCTGTCACCAATATCGTTGGCACGAATGCTTTGCCGAATCTGGATAACTACTACGTGGTCGAGGAAGGCGTGGGCGGTGCGGCCGACGAGCTCGCCGCATTGGGCATCTTGTCCGACGTGGGTTTCGTGGAGCAGCGCATGGTGCACCTTCGCCACTCTGACAATATTGGATGGCAGTTGACTGACTACGGCCTCATGTCATTATTTGCATACGAGGTGCTCTTCAGCCCGCGGCCTGCGCTTCGGGCGCGGGCCGATTGCAAGGAGAAGGACGCCGAGGGTTCCAAGCCGAACAATCTGTGCGCGCACTTGTTTTTGTCACCCCACCCCCCTGAATCTCGCCCCGCCACGCGCGCTACGTCGCGCGTTTCCCACCCGCTCTGCCAGGCAGCTGGCCGTAAGTCACGCGTTTGCACGTCCCGCCCACCAGGCCACTAGTCAGCCGCCACGTTCGGGCCATCGCCGGGGCTGTTTTCTTCTAGTTTCCACCCCGCAGGAGCGAACAGATTACGAGCTGATCTTGGATGCCCGTGCAGCGGGGTGGGTTGCCGAGGTTCTGCCACCGCAGAAGGGCGCCCGCCCTGAGAGTTACGTGCCTGGCGCGAGTGCCAAGGTCTAGTATTACGGAGGCAATAAGCGCGGCATCGACGGCGGGTACTTGCGCGCGCTGCTGGCGGGCAACTCGACAGTTCCCCATGGTGCTCCTGCTGCAGTTTACGGGCAGCTTTGTGACCCCGATCGCCCTCGACGCCTGGCTCTCCAAGATGACACTGGCGTTGCTTCGAGACCAGCTAAGCGACGGCGCGCAGGTGCCGCCCGACGTAAACGCCAACCTCTTGCAGTGAAGGACCGTTCGGGCCAAGCTTGCCCGTCGCTCCAAGCTCCTGGCCCTTCGTTTCTGGGCTTTGGACTAGCGCCCGAGCCTCTGGCCTCCTGTTGTGTCTTAGTTTGTGCCAGTCGTGTGTGTTTGCTGTTGGTTTGTTTGCTTGTTTGTTGTTCTCGCGCTCCGCGCGCGGCCAGAGGCGGTGGGCGGGGGAGGAGGAGGAGGAGGAGGAGGAGGAGGAAGAGGGAAGATGAGGAGGAGGAAGAGGAGGAGAAGGAGGAAGAGGGACGACGAGGAGGAGGAGGAGGAAGAGGAGGAGGGGGACGAGGAAGAGGGGGAGGGGGAGGAGGAGGAGGAAGAGGAGGAGGAGGAGGAGGAGGAGGAGGACGACGACGACGAGGATGAGGAGCACCGAGGAGAGGTCGGAGCGGCACAGGCGGTCGACGCCTTGCCTCCTATAGGGGGCACTGCCACCGCGGAAGGGTGGAGGGGGGGTGAGGGGTGAGGGGTGAGGGACGGGGGCGGGGAGCGGACAAGGGGGCCAAGGTTCAGGAGCGACGGGGGCCAGAAAGTTCAGGAGTGGCGGGCGTCGGTCGAGTCTCGCGCTCGTAGCCCGCAGGCCCACGTTTCGCGTCAGTGAACTCACGTTTCGCACAATAATATCGCAGGTTAGGTGTTCGGTGTTCGTTGATTTGATGTATATGGTGCCATTCTAGCGCTAACGATGTTAGGTTTCTGGTTTCTAATTCCAGTCTAGCGTTAGGTCTGAGTTTGATGTGCTTGTGTGAGAGTTAGATGATTTGATGCTGATGTTTCTGGTGACTGATTTCTGATGTTTGATGTTTTGGTTTGATGTTCGTGTTCGGTTTCAGGGTTTGAGGTTTCCGAGTTCTGATCTTAAACGCAATCGCAGGTTCGATGTTCGCTTCTGCTCCTCGAGAGGACGTCGAGATCGATGAGGAAGAGGAAGGCGGCGAGGCCGACGACGAAGCCCTCAATGAGGGGGAGGACGGCGGCGAGGACGGAGGCGGCGCTTTGGATGGCAGCGCCCATGGCGGCAGCGGCGGCTACCCAGGGAGCGAGGCTGAGGGTTGATAGTTCACGAGTAGTTGGCGGCCATTCGGCTGATCGGGCAACCCTCGTCAACGATGCGTGCGCGGGTGGGGGGATGGGGATGGGGTGTTAGGCGTGGCGTCGGGCGTTTGTCAACGATGCGTGGGCGGGTGGGCTGGATGGGGGGGTGGGGATGGGGTGTTAGGCGTGGCGTCGGGCGTTCCTCGATGTGGCCGAATGGCGAGCAGCTCGTGAACTATCAATGCCCTCTGTGCCCGCGCAGGCCACGGCCACGCCAGTTGGCGGCGCGGCCACGCCAATTGGCGGCACGGCCACGCCAATTGGCGGCACATCCACGCCAATTGGCGGCCCACCATCACCACGCCCACCGCCCAATGACAGCTCGCCGAACCCCGAACCTGACGACTCGCCGCACTCCGAGGCTCGCACCAGTATGCCAGAACACGACCCAGGCATCAGGTCGCCGACGCCTCCGCCACCTCCCCCTGCGCCAGCATCACCCACGGGCGCACCTCGTGGAGGCCCGCGCCAGCAGCACCTTCTGAGTGGACCCTGGGGCCAGTTCTTCCGTTTCACGCTGTCTGTCAACGCCAGTGGCGAGACCAGGTTGCAAGCGACTTGCCGTTTCCATCGCGACGATGGCGACCCCGTGAGCACGTGTTGCACTGAGTCGCGGAAGGTGCCGCCGCGGGTTGGGGATGATGATGCCGCAACTGATGATGTGCACCGTGCCCTCAAAGGTTGGTGCATTGCTGGCGTCGGCCAGCTCGACCGCGTGCAGGGCAACAGGCCACATGGCCACAAGCGCATCGAAACTGAGATGCGCCCCAACTTCACCCATGACGAACTGGACGGGGCACTGCCGCCGCCTGGCACGACCCTGGCCGACTGGAATGGCGCGACGCTTGCAGCGCACCGTGTCCGAGATGCCTTGCATGCGGCAGCGCAGACGCAGATTACAGAGCTGCAGCCACGTGCCGATGGGGGTGGCGACGATGACAGCAGCAGCAGCAGCAGCAGCAGCAGCTCGTCGGCTTCCTCGACCAGCAGCGACTAGGCTCCCAGGGTTCAAGGTCGAAGAGCAAGGGTACGTCATGGTTGGAGGGTGTCCGAAGGAAGGGGGAGGAAGGGGAGAGGGGGGCTGATGAGAGAGGAAGCAGGAAGCATGTAGGACGGTAGGACAGACGATTGCGAGATGCAGGGTTGGGACGGGGCGGTGGTGGCGGCGGCAGATCAGCAAGGGGGTCAATGCGGAACCCGAGACCCGAGACCAACGTCGCCCGACGTTGGACAGCCCAAGGCCATCAGAATGGCCAGGTGCCAGTCGCCAGAGGATCACGCGCCCTCGGGCCGCAGCCATCTCACTCGAGCGATTCGAGTGTGCGACGGGCGCTCTCTGCCCCCACCGCGGGACGGGGGAGGGGGAAGAGTGGGGGATTGCATGGCAAGTAAAGTCGCTCGTGGGTGCATGTGCGTGCCCGTCTCTTCCGCTTGCCTTCTCTGTTCACGTTTTCTCCCTCTCCGTGTACCCACCCTCCCCCACTACGGGCCACCCTCCCTCTCGTCCTCCTCCCTCACGTCCCTGGGGCGGCGCGCCGCGACCCATGGGCGACTGTCCGCGAATGTCTGCTCTGGCTGAGTTGTTCTGGTCGGCCGCTGATTCGCCGAGTCCGCGCGGTCGACGAGCGGGTGCCAGTCGGTCTCGTTCGCGTCGGCGGGCGTCGTTGCCGAGTTCTGCCCAAATCGAGGCATTGATGGAGGAGCTTGCGTCGTGTGTAGGGCCACCCTGGTACCCTGGTAGATTATGCATTGCAAACCATGGTTCGATGGGGGATTGGGGATTGGTTGCGGGTTGTTGTGGGCGCGTGGCAGCGGGCAACGCTGTCAGATTTTACATCCAGCTGATAACAACAACCATGGTTTAGCTGCCACGCCCATTCTCATCCTGTCCACCCCGCCCTGCCTACCGCCCTCCTCCCGCCCCCTGCCCACTGTCGCCATCGTTCCTAAGCGCCGCCCCCCGCTCCTGCATCTCCCCCCACTCGCCCCTTGCCCTCTTGTTCTCCCCGCGCTGGGCCCCACGCACGCACGCAACTCGAACCGCCAGGGTCCCTGGCCTGGCGCCGCAATTGAGCAGTCGGAGAAGGGGGCGAGCGCGGATCCGACCGAGGCGGGCCATTGGCCACGGGGCGGCGGTGGAAGCGTGACGGGGAAAGGGGGGCCCCAACGCCAGACGCCAGACGTCGCCTTGATCCCTTAATCCTTGATCCCCCCTGCTAGCGTGTCCCACCGACGGCGCCGACAGTTGCGCCATTCCGCATCATAATGAATCGTTGGGGGCTGATTGATGGAAAGGGCGCGGGGGGCGGGCGTGATCATGGAGGCGGGGGCGGGTGGAGGGTCCAGGGTCAGTCTGGCGATTTGGCGTTGAGGGCTCGCCTGCAGGGGCAATCATTTGGCAGTTCGACGGGGCCACCGTCTGCGTTGGCGACGCCCTCCTGTTCTGATAACCCGACGGTACCAGCTCAGTTCGACGCCCCTTGCGATTCCGATGGTACTGCTGCAGGGCCGGAGACGCCAGCAGATAATGCATCGACCCCTCCCCCCCCCCGCCCCCGCCTCCACCTGAGCCTCGCATTCGCACCGCCATGCCCGCGCCAACGTCCATTAGTGGCATTGCTGAAGCGCCAGATTCCGCAGACAGCGAAACTGACGTAGAGGACACGTTAAGGGTCCAGCAGGTTGAGGCTGAGCGTGAGTCATTAGAGAATAGGGTGAATTTTCACTCACGCATTTCTTGTAGCGAGGTTATGTTTAACCCTGTTGTGTTCGACATACTGGGCGACTTTAGTTTAACAGCGATAGCTTGTCCGACTGTAGGGGAGGTGGCGGCAGTCGAGCATGCGATCAAGTCTGCTGCTCCATCTGGCGACGGTCCCCTTGCACGATTTTATGTGGGGGCAACGCAGAATCCGAAACGCCGATGGCAGGGCGACGAGGCTATGGTTGGCCACGGCAAGCAATTCGGGGGGAAATGGCGGTGCATGCATATCGTGGCTGCCCGTCTAGGCCCAGCAGGGGCAGCATTAGAAACAAGTCTGATAGCGCATTATTTAGAGAAATATAAGTATAGATGCGCGAACGTTGCATCAGATTCCCGTGGTCTGAGTACACGCGAAAGCGTTCTCAACTTTGCATGCGTGTGCATCGATTGACAACAGGAGGATTGCGCGCACACTCGGATGTTCGGGCGAACCGTACCACATCCACCCAGTCATCATTCGGCATCCCACCCCCTCGGTCATCACATTCCCCAGCTGCGTTCCTCGGCACATCGGCCATCGGCCATCGCACCTCCCGCCGATCCCACGGCCCGCCCGAATGGTTTGTCGGCAGTCGGCTCCATATCTCCATCTCTCTCATCTCGTCCTGGTGGAGGTTCGCGAGGATGTCAACGTGATCGCTACTGCGCTGCGGGCCGCGTGGCCCCGAGGTCGCTTCAGCGACTGGAGGGGTAGGGGGCATGGGGCATGGGGTAGGAGATGAAGGGCGGAGGCAGCTCTCATTCGCTGTCATCCTCGCACCTGGTCCCTTCCCAACCCGAGCGTCGTTTCACACTTAGCCTTCCCCTCTTCTCACCGCCGCGCGCCGCGCCCTCCGCCCCTTCCGTTCCCTCCCTGCCCCTTCCCTGCGTGCGGCCATATCCTCCTTTGCCCGCGCCGCCGCCCGCTCTCCGCACCACCCCTGTCCCCCTCCCAAACCCGCACCCCTCGTTCTCACTCCTCGCTCGCGCGCCCGCTTCTCGCACGCCTCACCCCTCACCCCCCGCCCGCGCGCCCTCCTCCCTCCAATCTCTCTCATCCGCCGCCCCCTCTCGACCCGCCTCTCGCCCCCGTCGCCCGCTGTCTTCCACCCGCGCCCCACATCACCTCCACTACCATCTCCCAGCAACTCCATCTCTCCCACGCCACCATCCACCATCCTGCTCACTCCTTCCCCTCCTCACCTCTCCCCGTCCTCCCCTTTCCTCTCCATCCAGAGTTCCTTTTTACCCCTTGCCCACTCCAGACTTGGTCAGCGATCGCTGCGCGGATCTACGCAATGCAGGGTTACACCGTAGCGTATTAAGCGGTTAGGCTGACATGTTTATACCATGCGCCGTACAGCGCTAAATTATGTTTGATCGATCCATGCATGGATACCTGTTGCCATCAAGCATAATACTTGCACAATCGGCTTTCGTGGTCTGTTTATACGTGCTGTGTGAGGGCGGCGAATGAGAGTTCAAGTTCAAACAATTGCAGGAATGCAACTCGTATCACAATACTAAAATGTATTCGCATCAGTGTTTGTTCGTGCGTACCTAGCCAGCAAAAAATGCGACCCTTTGTCCATTAGCACGTGCACATGCGCGCGCACCTTTCTTTAATTTCGTTTGAACAAGAACGTCGCATTTCTAAACTTACACAGGCCTCGTCGTGGTTGCAACATGCCTTATGGTCCCTGGCCTTTTTGTCCGAAACCTCTTGGCGCACGCATCGGATTCCCCCCCCCCCTCCATCGTGCCCCTCCGCATCGCCGTTATCGCAGTGCTGCGCGTGCCCGCGGCCCGTCGTTTCTAGCGAGCGCGATGGCTGTTGTGCCAGTGCGGGTTCGCGTCGCTATGAGCAGAGCGCTGTAAGGTTCGCGCAGGGGCGTGCGCGCGTGCAGGGCGCGTGGGTGGGCTGGTGGGCGAAGGCGGGGGGTGGGGTGGTGGGGTTGAGGGTGGTTGAGGGGGAGCGGGTGGGTGGATGGGTGTTTGTGGTGGTGTGGTGTGGGTGTGTGTGTGTGTAGTGTGTGGTGTGTGTGGTGCGTGGTGCGTGTGTATGTGCGTGCGTGCATGCGCGTGGCGTGCGCGCGAGGGAGGGCGCGGGCGCGTGCGCGTCGCGGGGGGAGGGTAGAGGGTGGAGGGGGCGAGTGGGCGGGGGGGCGCTGCGCGGGGGCGCGCGCGCTCTGCCTACACCATCCCAATGCGCAAGCGAAGCTCTATCAGAGGAGCCCCATTCAGAGAACCATGTGCCGCGCCAGCGCGGGTTGAGCGCGCGTGCCCCGCGCTGCCCCCTATCCTCGGGGATTGGGAGTTCTGAACTGGAGCGGTTGCACGCGAGCGCTCTGCGCGCCAAGGTGTGTGTGTGTGTGTGTGCGTGTGTGTGTGTGTGTGTCTGTGTGTGTGCGTGTGTGTGTGCGTGTGTGTGTGTGTGCGTGGGTGTGTGTGCGTGTGTGTGTGTGCGTGTGTGTGTGTACGGGGGGTGTATGTGTACGTGTGGGTGCATGCAGGCTTGCGGGCGCGCGGTTCGCGCTCGCGCGCGCGTGCGTGGTGGCGGGGGCGCGGGGCAAGGCTTGCGGACGGGGGGAGGGGTGGCGGTGGGCGGAGGCAGGAGGGTGGGAGGTGCGGAGGGGCGACGGGGGCGGGGCGCGGCGGGCGCAGCGGGCGTCGGCGACGGAACGCAGGTGCAATGTATCCGACACCCTTCTCTCTGCACCCAGTCACCCTGTCACGACCCATATCTCTCGTTCCCTGTCGTGCGTTCCTTCTTTCCTTCTCTCAGTCGTTCCCTGTCGTTCCTCCTCTCCTTATACCTCTCTATGTTTTTTGTTTTTTTGTGTTTCTCTCTCTCTCTCTCTCTCTCTCTCTCTCTCTCTCTCTCTCTCCCTCTATCTTTTTCTCCTCTCTTGTTTTTTGTGTTTCTCTCTCTCTCTCTCTCGCTCTGTGTATATATCTATATGTTTCTATTATTTTCTCTCTCTCTCTCTCTCATTTTTCTATGTTTCTCTTATTCTCTCTCTCCCTCTCTCACTGTCGTTCCCTTTCTCTTTAGTTTTTTTGTTTCTCCTTCCTTTTTTCTTTTTCCGTTTCTCTCTTTCTCTCTCTCTCTCTCTCTCTCTCTCTCTCTCTCTCTCTCCCCCCTCTCTCTCTCTCTCTTTCTCATTCATATGCTTCAAACTTACTCGCAATCCCCTCCACCCTCCACCCTCCACCCCCCAGCCAACAGGCGCGGGGCGCGGCTGGCCAGTCGCTGGGCGGCGGGGGAGCCGCTGCAGCAGGTGGCCGGAGGCCGAAGGCGGGCGCGCGATGCTTGAAAGCGGCGGCCCCTGCTTGGTTTGATGATCGGCGGCTTTGCAATGTTCGTGCTCAACCCAACCCGCGGCTTGCGTGATGTTTCACGCAATTCGAAGCGTTGTGGGTGGTGCATGTTTGTGCAGAATGGTGTTGCTTTTGGGTTTTTGGTGTGGGTGGTTCGCTTTTGTGCATTGTTTTTGGTGTTGCTGGTTCTTGCTGTTTTTTTTGTTTTTCAAATGTTTTTAACTGGTTGTTGGTGGCGTTCGTGTTTTTTTTTGTTGTTTCTGTTTGTTTGTTGCGCGTTTTGGTGGTCGTTGTGTTTGGTGTTGCTTTTATTGATGCATTGTGCGGCCGTGCGACGTTTTTTTTGGTTCGTTTTGGTTCGCGCGTGCTCGTTTTGGTTCGTTTCAGAGTTTTTTTCGTCATTTGCGTTTTTTTTTTGAATTGTCGCGTTCGTTTTGTTTATTTTTTCATACTTTTGGTGTCATGTTGGTGTTTTTTCGGTTCGTTTCGGTGCTTTTTGGTTAGTTTTGGTGTTTTTCGTTTGTTTTTGTATTTTTTTTCTGTGCGTTTCCATTTGTTTTGGTGTTTTTTGGTTCGTTTTGTGTTTTTTCTATAGTTTTTGTGTTTTTTTGGTGCGTTTCCATTTGTTTTGGTGTTTTTTTGGTTCGTTTTGGGTTTTTTCGATAGTTTTTGTGTTTTTCAATGCATTTCCATGTGTTTTTGTATTTTTTCATGCGTTTTCATTTGTTTTTGTGTTTTTCGGTTGGTTTTTGTTTTTTTCGTAGCTTTTCGCGGCGTGTTGGCAGCTTGCTGTCGTTTTCCATCGCCGAGAGAGGTGTGGTGAGTTTTTTGGACGCACGGGGCCGACCGTCGACGTTCGGGGGTGCGCCCGCGCCGCCGCCCGCGCCTTCGTCGCGCCGCGAAGGCGACGGGTGGCCGCAGGAGTTCTGCAGGAGTTCTGCAGGAGTTCTGCAGGAGTTCTCCAGGGCCGCAGGAGTTCTGCAGGAGTTCTGCAGGAGTTCTGCAGGAGTTCTGCAGGAGTTCTGCAGGAGTTCTGCAGGAGTTCTGCAGGAGTTCTGCAGGAGTTCTGCAGGCGTTCTTCGCGAGCGTAGCGCGCCGCCTTCGGCCGCGCGCACCTGGGCGTCGCGCGGTGCGCTTGAGCGCGTCACCGACGCCATTCTGGTCGGTTTTCGTCTGCTTCGTTTGCGTTTTTCGTTTTTTGTTGCAGAAAACGAGTTGGCGTCGCATTTTCAAGCAAAAACAGAGCAACCGAGCGAACAATATAGAAAAAACATTAAAAAATAAAAAAAAACAGCAAAATTGATGTAACGATGGTCTTTTTTGTTGAATTTTATATTTTTTTGGCGTTTGCGTCGGTGCGTTGCAGTTTTTTTGTGTTTTTTTTACACTTTTCTGGCATTTTCCATGTGCAGACGGTGGTTTTGTTGTGCGGACAGGGCATTTCACGTGTTTCCCGTGTTTTTGTTGTGTGAGTTTGTGATTTTGCTGTGATTTTGCAGAGTTTTGTGATTTTGTTGTGATTTTTTTTGGTTTTTGTTGTGATTTTGTGTGGATGTGTGTTTTTTTTGTGTTTCCATGTTGCGTTGCATGTCGTTTGAATGTTTTTGTGTGTTGGTAGATTGGTTTGGCGTGCGTGTGCGCGTTTCCGTCGTTCGATTTCTGTGTTTGATTTTTTTTGTATAAAAAGTGTGTGGGGTCTATCGTTTGCCAAGGTGTTGGGTTACAGTTCGTCATTTTCTGTCAATGTATGTGTTTTTTTTTGGTGCGTCGGCGCGCGTTTTCTCGCTTGCGCTTATTACCAACAGCATTCGATGCGCGCGTTTGGCGGTTTACCGCGCTCGGCCCGCGGTCGAGGCCCGAGCCCAAACTTCCCCAACCGCGCGGTCGCGGGGTCGCGGGTCGCGGGTCGGGCGCCATTCGGGCGCGTGGCCTGCGTCGTTGGAGGTCTGCGACACTGGCGGCGCCGCGCGCCGCGGGCGCGGGGGCGGGCGGGCACGCGGGTGGGCGGTGGGCTGGCGAGGGGGCGGTGAAGCGGTGGTGATGGTGCGTGCTGGGTGTTTGAGGGGGCGTTAGGGGTTGGCGGGTGGGTTGTGGAATGGCGGCGGCGGGGGTGGGGTGGTGGGCGGGGGGTGCAAGGGGTGGCGTGGGAGGTGAGGGCAACGTTATGCTGTGGGGTGGGGGTAGGGCGGGTAGGGGGCGAGGAGGAGGGGTGGTTGGGGGTTGGGGTTGCCGCGAGCGGTGGGAAGTGCTTTGTCGTTACATGGCCGCGCGCTCACGTGGCTAGTTTCTGGTTTTCTGTCGAGCGTGCGCGTCGTGTACCGCGGGGTGCGATCGCACCGTGGGCTGCTGTATCCCATCATATGCTGGCGCGATCCAGAATTTCGGGTTCACGACGCCAATGAGATTTGCGCGCAAGCCTCGCCGAGCGCGCGTCGGGCAGCGCGGCTGCGCGTCGGGCAGCGCAGCCGATGCCTCGGCGGTGCGGCGCGACTCTCCGACGCCACCTGCTCGGGTCGTATCTGGTGGGCCAGGAGACAAGAGCAGTTTCCACCGAACGGTATCTTCTCAGAAGGGAGGGGGGGGGGGTGGGGGAGGGGCCAGCGCGCCCTCGCGTGGGGGGCGCGGGTCGATGGGCAGCAGAAGGCAGGGTGGAGGACTGGCAAAGGGGACGGGTGGCGAGGGGGCGCATTAATCTGTTGCAGGTTGAATTCCTGCGCGTCGTTGCGGGCGCGGCGATCCCGCGCGGCGCGGCAGCTGCGCGGCGGTGGCGGCAAGGGCGGGGGAAGGAGGTGTGGGAGGGGGGAGGGGGAGGGGAGGGGGGAAGGGTGGCGGGCGGGCTGGCGGACGGGCGGGCGGGGGGTGGGGATCTGGCGGGGAGGGGGCGGCGGAGGGCAGAGGAGGGGGGGGGAATGGGGAATGGGCTTGGCGCACGGGGAGGGGTTGATCGGGAGAGGGGAGGGGTAGGGGTGATGGGGGCGCGGTGGAGGATGGAGGCCGTGGAAGCAGGGAACGGGGGCGTGGGTGGGAGGGGCGCGGGTGGCGGTGGTAGGCGGAAGTTTCGCTGCTTGTTTTCCTGTGCGCGCTGGCGCATTCGCCACCCGCTCTGCGCGCGCATTGCATATAAACTGCACCGACAATGATATGTTGTGTTGCTCGTCTGTCATTGAATAATTCAATGTGCAAATCTGTTTTTTTAATACAAGCAATTCAATCATCGTTTCAGGTTTTGCCCAGCGCGCCATTGCACATTACATGTTTTTTGCAAGCCCTGCTGCGTGTTACCGCTGCTGACATTCTACTCGCCTAATTCGTGGGTCGCAAGATGTGTCCAAGACGCGGGGGTCGCGCGAATTTGTTATCGATGGTTTGTACTTGCCCGTTCTTTCTGCGCTGTTTCAAGGGGTTCGGGTTTCGATTAAGCGATGCGTGCGCAAACTTGCGGGGCCGAGGCAGGCCGCGCGTCGTCGCTGACCAGGTGCCTCTCCCTCGCAATTCCTGCCCACTCGCCCCTCACCTCGCCCCCCACCCCCCACCCCCCTCCTTCTTTACCCCGCCATCCCTTCTTGTCGTTCCTTTTCCCTGCCCACTCCTTGCCCCCTGCCACCCGCCAGGTGCGGCAGTTCTTCGTGATGAGCACGGCAACCCTTCCCGCGACCGCGCGCCGCGACCCACCCGTGACCAGCCTGCCGCCCACCCCGCACTTGCCGCACCCCCCCCTCCCCTCGCTCCTCCCCCCCCCTCCCTCCCCTCAGCTTTCACCTTTTCTCGCCTTTCTTGCTACTTTCCACCGCCAGTCACGCCTCGGTGCCTCGGCTCCTGCGTGCTGCGTGTCACAGCGTCCCACGCGTGACCTTGCTTCCGCCTCCTCATCTCGAACCGCCCTTCGTTGATCGCCGCTCCGGGGCCGCCGGAGGTTACGTCCAGAGGAGCATCTTCGTCACCGAGCTTACCATTCAGCTGAGGGCTGCGTGGATGTGTGGCGTGGGGCGGAGCGCGGGGCGCCGTGTTGCGCCCAGAGACGGGGGATGGGGGGGGGGCGTGAGGCGCGAGGGGGTAGAGGGCATAGGAGGAGGAGGAGGAGGAGGAGGAGGAGGAGGGGGGGGAGGGGGAGGGGGGAGGGAGGAGTGGCGGGGGTGAACAGGGGCAGGGGGCAGGAGGAGAGAAGAGGAGGGGGGATGAGGGCGAGACGTGGGGCGGGTGATGGAGGGGTGAGAAGGGAGAAGGGGGAGGAGAGAGGAGATAGGCGACGATAGACGGCAGAGGGAGGAAAGGTGAGAAGCGCCAGGAGGGAGGAAACAGAGAGAGAGAGAGAGACACAGAGATAGATGCACGAGAAAATTGAGACACGGCAGAAGGAAGGGCTCGGTGGCGGTGTGGGGGGGGGGCACGCCACGCGTGTGGAGGGTTGATTCTAGGTGGGGTTGTGATTTCAGTGGGCTGAGGGCTGAGGGTTCATATAAAGCTGGGCCGAGCGAGCTTGATGCATCTGCGTGATTGCTGGCGCTCGTGGCGGTCGAAATTGAGTGGGCGTCGATTGTCGGCGGCGGCGTTCCACCAGAGACGCAGGTGCGAGCCCCGAGCAAAGCGATGCAGACGAGGTCGGGGGAGACAGGAGACAAGGGCCCTCGTGTTAAAACCTTCAGCCCCCAAATTTTTGGGCCCGCGAGCGTCGGGCCCATGGTGCGTGCATCTGTGAGCATGCACCTCGGGTCCTCCTCGTCCCTTTTTCCTCGCCCTCTCGCTCGCTCGCTCCTCGCCCCTCGTGCTCGCTCCTCGCACCCCTTCCCCTCGCCCGCCAACTCACTAACTCCTCGCTCCTCGCCCCTCGCTCGCACCCTGCTCGGTATTCCCAATCAGTGTGTAGCAGTCGGCCTGTCCGCAGGTGATCGGTTTCTCGGTCATTACCCTCGTGCCGAGCTGCTCCTCATCGCCACCCTCGGCCCGCGTCATTTGGCCCGAGGCTCGAGGAGCCTTCCTTGCCTCAGGGCGTGGAGGCCTGGGGGCTGGAGGCTGGGGGTTGCCTCGGGCCCGCTGCCCGCGCGCCGCCGCCGCGGTGGGCTTGGCGCACTCGGCCTTGGCGCGCCGCCACGGCGGGCTTGGGGTCAGGGGTCAGGGGTCAGCGGTCGGTGGTCTCAGGTTTGAGGCATGTAGCCGTTCGCATCTGCCATTGCCGACGGCGTTGCAACCTCGAAGTCTTGCTGCGTTGGGGCACGAGGGGAAAGGGGGTAAGAAGGGGAGTAGGGAGAGAGGGAAGCCAGGGGATTGCGGTGGTTCGGGTTGTAGGGGGAGAGGGGGGGCGACGCAGCAGAGAGAGAGAGAGAGAGAGAGAGAGAGAGAGAGAGAGAGAGAGAGAGAGAGAGAGAGAGAGAGAAAAAGAGAGAGAGAGGGAGATAAACAAAACAACCACAGAAAGAGAGAGAGAGAGAGAGCGAGAGAGAGAGAGAGAGAGAGAGAGAGAGAGAGAGAGCGATCCAGAGGGACACAGGGCGAGAGAGAGCGCGAGGGAGAGAGCGCGCGTGCGCATGCGGCATGCGGGAGAGGGCAGGGCAGCGACGCAGCGACGACGACCAAGTCATGATCCAGGATCGTGATGCAAGATTGAGGGTTGTTGACTTGAGGATGCGTGTAGATGGGGAAGTGGGAATTCGAGGGGGGTGGAGGGTGGAGGGTGGAGGCTTCACCATGGCCGACGTGAGCGTCATCCTCGGGGACATGGATGACGACGACGGCGTCGGCTTCGGAGATGCCGCCGCACCTGTTGCTGCTGATGGGGCCAAAGCAGAGGATGAGGAGGATGCGTCAGGCTCATCGAGTTCTCCTGATAAGGTCAGCGTGTCCTCCCTCGACCTTCTCAAGGGACTCCCGAATGAGCTGCCATCAGATGCGTTCTGGCCCAGGGCCCGCGGCTCCCGCGGCTCCGCGTACCCAAAGGCCACTCGGACGAAGAAGTTGGTGTTCTGTACGGGTCCTGGGTCCTGGGCTCATGGGCCGCGACGCGCATGCGTTTCTGATGGCAGCTCAGTAGAGCCGCCCCGAAGGGGAACAAGAAACAGAAGAGGAAGAAGAAGAAGCGAGGAGATGATGACAGTGATAGTGGTTCTAGGAAGGGCACGAGGAAGAAACACCTTAAGGACAACGACGAACACCAGCCAAAGCCAAAAGCCAAGCCCGTGAGACCGTGCGACTACAAACCGCGCCCCAAACCCCCGTGTGGATAAAGAGAAGTGGTGCCGCATGCACGCGACCACGGTGAAGTGCATGAGAGAAGATGCCACGCGGCAGGGTGGGACTCAGGCTGAGAATTACAAACAGTGTTTAAAGGCAGGATGCGAGAAGTTTCTCCAGCTTCTCAAGGCATACCAGAACCAATGCCAGGAGGGGCTCGGGGGGGGGGGGGGAGGGCGCGGGGCGCGGCCGCTCGACTGTTGGGAGTCGGCTATAACAGCAGGGCAGCATCGCAGCGCCAGCGAGGTAGTGATACCAGCATGAAACAGTTCACCTCTCAGCGCAACGGCGCTACCAACCATCATGAGTTCCCCCGCTTCGCCACGCAATGCAACTGCCAAGCGGGGGCGCAGCAACGCGCATCGCAGCATGAACCACTACACACTGCGCCACAACACAGGCACACACATCGCAGCATAATACAACGCACCAACCAACGTCGCACCATCACCACACCAACATGCAGCACAACAGGCACGCACCTAGCAAACGTGCAGCCCTGCGGTGTTATAAACACATGTCTGACCACGTTGATTCGCGTGCTGTCCATCTCCGCCCCCTCGCCCCCTTGATTATGTTTACGGTTTGCACTGGTCGCCTCGTGTCTTGCATCTCCCTCCTGACGTCGGCAACTTTCTCGTCGGCCGCGCCCGTGGGGAGGGCAGGCGCGTGGCAGAGGCAGCGTGAGGGGCGCCTTTGACTTCTGCCGCTTCGAACAGATTTTGAGCAGGGCGCAGGTCGAGGGGGATGGGCGATGAGGGATGTGATAGATGGATGCGGTCGGGCGATGGCGCAGCTCCATGCCCCATCCGCCGATCCTTCACCATCGCGCCAGCGTTATTATCAGCCCGTCCCCCCATCCGCCATCCGCCCATCCAGTCTTATTCTGCCAGTCCTCGCATTCCGCCGTCGCCCCCCTCCCCCCTGTTAGGGGCCACGTCAGGATGGTCGAGGGAGTCATGTGCATCGCGCAGTGAATGGCGAGTTGGGAGGTCAGCCAGCGAGGCACGAAGGGCGTCTACATGCACAAGAAGAAGTACATCGCCCACATGCAGGCCGAGTTCGATATCAGTGAGGAGGAGGCTTGTTGGCGCGCCCCTCTTGTGCGCAGCGGGGCTCCATGCGTTGCATCCTTGTTCGCAGGGCATCTGGAGGGCGCCGCCCGCGACGCTCCTCTGCCTTTCCAGGGCCCCGCGGTTTCAGTGTGCATGAATGCGTCATGGGATGGCGTCTTTCGCATGACGTGCCCGTTCCATGTCACACCCCGCATTGACATTTCGTCAATTGTCTACCTCCCTTCTCTCACCCCTCCCCCCCTCCACTCCTCCCCGCCCCCCCCCCCCCCGCCTCCCTCGCTGCAGGCGCTGGGAAGATGGGCGAAAGACTCTGCTGAAGACAACGAGGATACCGAGAAAGACGCGTTGGGGCCTGGTGGCCAGCTGCGCGTATTGGTGGGGGTGGAAGACTTCATGCTCTGGATGGACGAATCTAGGAATGAGAATCGTTTGACTTGCAGCGATAAGCAGAAGGCGAAGCCGAAGGACATGAGGGATGAGGGATGAGGGGCGTTGGCGGTGAAGAGGGGGCGGGGTGGGGGGCGGGGGGCTCGCGCGCTCAATCGGCTTCCCTGGGCCCTCGGACCTTGAGTGTCACCCCTCACCCCGATTACCGATAGCAGCTCTCGGTGGTTAGATCTGTAGAGAGGCGCAAGGATCGCGGGCCCAGGGTCGAGGCCTTGCGGCGGCGTGAGCCCCCCCCCCCCGTGCCCTCTGGAGGAAGAGGATCTACTCCGATACGAAACAGAGGTTGGATGTGGTGCTGATGCTTGGGGGGGCAGTCTGCACCGTCGGACAACTGGTGGGGCTTCGCACAGTGCGTCTTCACAGTTCATGGCTCCCGACGTGGTGATGAGTGGGCGCGATCGCTGCAGGTCGCGGTCGCCTTCCAAACGCATGCAGCCAGATGAATCCCCGCAGCCACAATCTGAAGGCCTCGCTCGTCGAATGGGGAAACCGTGAGCCATCGGTTCCACCCCCTACCTCCTAACCCCTCATCCCTCATATCATATGGTCCCTGTTCCCAACTCCTTGGTCCATGGTCCACGTGGGATTTTGCTATGAAAACCAACCTCGGCGAGGGAAAGGGGTAGGAGGTAAGGGGTACGGGTCGGGCCTAACTGACGCGGCTTTCTCACAAGGTCGCAGTGCGCTCGCCAAGAAGCACCCCAATGCCACCACTCGCGCAGCGTCGGCTCCTCGCAGCTCCCGCAGCGATGGCAAGCAGAGGAAAGATGATAAGGATAGCGACAGGGGCGATGGTAAGAAGAGTGCCAAATATGATGATGATAGGGACAGGGACAGCAACGTGTCGCTTCAGTCCGACGCCAGCGAGTCAGACGATGGTGGAAAAACGTCGTGGGTAGATCGAGCATCGACCTTGTTTACGAAATGGCATCGGAAAATTCAGAAAGCACGCACTGATTTCCTTGGGATGCATGCTCAGATCGCCCCTCTGTTCTCCGATCTGAATGGTTTGGGTGACCCCATCCCTGCGGGTGTGTGCATGACATTGTACAACGCGATGATGAAGGGGTCGATCTTGCAGCGCACCTTCGAAGACTACGACGATGAGATGCTGCTACCCACCATGAAGGATTGCCGCGCTGCCGCCGCCATGCGGTTGGGCAACATGGCAGCGATGCTGGCATTGTCTCGAGGGGGCAGGGGGCAGGGGGTGGCGGGGAAATTGATGCAGCGGGTAGCGAGCAGTTGCGCCCGACCCCCCCCCCCATCCACCATTGCGTGCAACATTATGTTTCTGCTTCAGCCTCCCACCTGTGTCCTCGGTGTTGGCGGCTCATTGCTTTGCGCCGCCTCTGGCCTCCGACCTCCGACCCTTGGCCCGCAGGAGTTCGCGTCGCAGAAGACTTCGCAGGACCTGCTGAGTTTCTGCCGCGAGAAGGCGCTGGGCGAGCTGACGGTGGACAGCGCCCGCGCCGCGGCAGGGGGGGGGGGGGGGCGGGCTGGTCCTCGGAGCCCTGGGCAGCGCACGCGCCATGCACGCATTCCTTCATCATCTCTTCTCCCTCCTCCCCCTGCTCACCTCCTCCCCCTCTCGCCTCCTACCTCCTCCCTCACCCCTCGCCCCTCTTCCTTGCGTCCCCACCCATCCCTCCTCTCCCCTCGTCCTCTGCCCCCTGCCCGCCCGCCTGCCCTCCCATCCTTGCTTTTCCCGTAGTGTGCACGGTTCGTCGTTTCCTTGGTTATCTTCGTGTTGCGCGTCATGATATCTTACATGCATGGCGAGCGTGAGTGAGTCAGTTACCTCGGACCGTCGGCTCTGAGTTCTAGTCCAAGCCACCCTCCAACTAGCCTTGATCATGTGATCCAAAAACATGGCCATAAAGCTCCAGAGCCAGAGTTTCTCACATTTACGTCAGGCTTTTGAGCGCAGCGCCCAAGGCACCCGCAACATGCATGCTGTTGGCTCTCGTTTGATCGTTGGGCGAGCCGTGGGAAAGGCTCGGCAACGGGCGGGATCAGTGGCCAGGGGGGGCGTGAGGAGATGAGCACTGATGGAGTGCGCGTTGCATGGGGTCGGCGATGAGGATGGCGCAGGGCAGCGATCAACGATCGGGGGGGAGGGCGAGGGGCTGAGGAGGGGTGATATGGGCAGCGATGAGCAGCGATGGCGGGACCAGTGGACCAGTGACCAGACAGGCGCAAGGTGCAAGGTATGTGATAACAAGGGAGAGGTATGATGATGAGCATGATGAGGAGGGCGGGCAGGGCGGGAGTTTGGAGAGGGGGAGAGGGGAGAGGGGGAGAGGGGGACGTGGCAAAGATGATGATGAGAGGATGGGGGCGGGGTGGATGGAGGAGGAGGAGCAGGAGGAGGTGGAGATAGGGGCGAGGGAGGACGACAAGACGGTCATTGACTTTTGCCAGTGGTGCATGGACAACAAGAACCCAGAGGTCCTATAGATCAAGATTGTGACCGGCCCTTGTTGTTACATCAAAATCATCTAGCATCCACATCTTGATCTGCAACATGTTTGCATGATGTATCTTGATCCGTTTTTTATGTTAATGCAACATTACATATCATGGTGATCAGCATATGCTCGAATTGGGTTTAACACACAGAAGCAGCATGAACCATCATGCCTGCGTGCCGCGTATCGCGGCACGGTGGATTCGGCCATGTCGCACCTTTGATTGGAGCACCTCGATGCACAGGAGGAAAACTAGGAGGAGGACGAGGAGGAGGAGGCAGGGAAGAGCAGGGGAAGGAGGATGAATCAGACCAGCTCCCATCCAGAACTCTCTGTGTTCTCGACGGTGCGTCCTCCTCCTCTCCTCCTCCTCCTCCTCCTCGCCTCCTCCTCCCTTTCCTCCTCCTCCTCCTCCTCTTCCTCCTTCTCATCTCCTCCTCCTCCTCCTCCTCCTCCTCCCCCCCCTCGTGGGCGTTCCTGGTGCCGTTCTCGATTTGATTGCGTGTCCTCTGCATTTTTGGCTTAGATGTCGGCTGAGAAGTGGACGGTCACTTGGGGCAACGCTCCGCGCAGCCCTCTGCGCAACGCGCCGATCGGCCGCAGGCTGGCCATGAACGCGGCGGCAGCGGTTGCCTCTCGAGGCGAGGGGGCAGCGCGCGAGGAGGCAGCCTCGCGCGAGGAGGCAGCAGGCGAGGCGGCGGCCTCGCGCGAGCAGGCGGAGGCAGCAGGCGAGGGGGCAGCAGGCGAGGCGGCAGCAGGCGAGGAGGCAGCAGGCGAGGAGGCAGCAGGCGAGGCGGCAGCAGGCGAGGAGGCAGCAGGCGAGGAGGCAGCAGGCGAGGAGGCAGCACGTGAGGCGGCGGCCTCGCGCGAGCAGGCGGAGGCAGCACGCGCGGAGAAGGCAGCGGCATGCATGCGCGAGCAGGCGAAGGAGGCCCGCAGGAAGGCAGAGGAGGCCTGGGCGGCCTCGCGCGGCTCGTCAAGGTTCGCGGCGTTCGGAGGCGAGACGTGGTCGGCGTGACGCTGTTGTTGTTGATTTTTGTTTTTGCATGTTTGTCTTTTTTTGTGTGGTGGATCATGCTTCTGTGTAGTTGGTTTGTGGTTGGTGTTGTCTTTTTTTTTGTGTTGGTTTCGGTTTGGTATTTTCTTGTGGTGGAGAGCGACGACTCCGACGTGGCACCCCTGTCGCGGACGTGGCCGCCTGCAGCTGCGGCAGAGGAGCTCAGCCCCACGTCCAAAGCCGTCGCCGACAGCGTGCTGCAGAAGAAGGCGGAGGACCGCGCCAGGATCGACGACGCGGCGGAGCTCGAGCGCGGCCTGGCCATGAGCTTGGCGGACGCGAAGGCCAAAGGGTTGGATGTGCACACGATCTTGCAGTCGGCGGCGTCGACTACCGCAAGTGGAACGCCGTGTTCATCGTGGCAGAGCGCGGCGACCAGCCCGAGGGTCTCGCAGGCGGGCGTCAGGCATCGCTCGGGTACCAACGTTGAGGGAAGACGAGGAGGAGGAGGAGGAGGAGGGTGAGGATGAGGAGGATCGAGGAGGGAGGATGAGGATGATGATGCTGCTGCTGATGATGACGATGGTGATGATGATGATGGTGGTGGTGGTGATGATGATGGTGGTGATGAGACGGATGAGGAGTAAGATAAGGATGGGGATGAGGACGAGGAGTGAAGGAGGAGAATGAGGAGAAGGAGGATGAGGATGAGGAGGACAGCGCCTCCAGTTCACCTCCCCACCCCGAAAGGAGGCGTGCGTCGGGCCAGACGGTCGCATCTGCGGCGGGCTGCCTCGCTCCGAGGACCGCGCCCCTTTTGAAACACATCCCCCATGCGCCGACACCAACGACGATGTGAACTTCCATCGCAAAATCCATTGCAATGGATTTTGCCATGGAACTCGAGGCGGAGGAGGAGAAGTGAGATGGGGCGAGGAGGAGCGGGAGGAGGGGGGGGATGATGGGGGTGAGGCAGATGAGGACGCGGCGGAGGGAGGATTCGAAGGAAGACGAACAGACAGAGAATGAGGTGCTCGGATGACGAGGGCAACGGGAAGAGGAGGAGGGGAGACGGGCGGCTTCGGATCGCCACTCAGGATGGCACCGACACGGGCTCCGAGAAGAGCAGCGCGGGGGACCAGGGCGACAAGGCACCGTACCCTCCTCATTCTCCTCATCCTCCTCCTCATCACCCTCATCCTCATCATCATGCGGTTCCTCCTCCTCCGCGTCCTCCTCCTCCTCGCCCTCCGCATCCTCCTCCTCCTCCCCCTCATCCGCCTCCTCTCATCCACCTCTTCCTCATCATCCTCCTCCTCCTCATCCTCTTCCTCGTCCTCCTCCCCCTCCTCCTCCTCCTCGTCCCCCCTCCTCCTGATCCTCTTCCTGCTTCTCCTCCTGCTGCTCCTCATCCTCATCCTTCTCATCGCCCTCCTCCTCCGCCGCCAGGGGCGCAAGCTGAGCAGCATGCGCGCGCTGGCGGCGAGCCACGTGTTCCGTGGCTTCGATGCCAAGATGACTTGAAATGACCGATGCCGCCCGCGTGCTACTCCTCCCCATCCTCCCCCTCCTCCTCTCTCTCCCTCCGCCCTCCTCTTGCCTCCCTCGTTCCTCCTCCTCCTCTCCCTCCTCCCATCCCCCCCCCCCCGGGGGGGGGCCCCCCCCCCCCGAATCCTGTTCCTCATCATGCCTCCTCATCCTCCTCTTCCCCCCCTTCATCCCACTCCTCCTCCTCTTCCTCCTGCTGCTCCTCCTCCTCCTCCTCCTCCTCCTCCTCCTCTTCCTCCTCCTCCCCTGCCCCTGCCATCGTCGACGCTAGGCGTCGTGTCGCAGTCGTCGGGGCAGTGCTGTTCGCTGTGGGTCATCTGACGCGTCGTACCTCCCCCAGGCGCGTTCTGACCACATCGGCAGGGCTCCAGCCGCGGCGACGAGATGTACACCTCGAAACAAAAACTTCAGGTGTCGTTCATACGATAGGCCCTGGAAGATGTACAGCAGTCGCGTTCTGACATCATCGATGGTGCTCCAGCCGTGGCGACGATGCGAATCTCGAACCGTTCCCGCCACCGTCTTTGCTTGTCGTTTCCGTGTGCCACACTTGCTCCAAGCGGCATAGTGCAGTCACTCATGGCGGAACCGACCGACGCGATCCGAGTAGACCGACGCCCGAGGTTAACGCAATCGAGTACACCACGGCGGACGTTGGAAAGGCGAAGGCACACAAGCCGTCGCTTCTGAAATACCAGACCCTGATCAGGGAAACCATGGATGTTCGGGCAGCCGTGCCCGTAGAAATGCGAAAGGTTCCAGGGGGTGAAATCATCGCTCGTGATTCGTCAGACTCATCCACAGCAGCCTATCCGTGCCACCCACACCCTCCGCTCGCCACTATCTGAATCAGCATTCATCTTCCCTCCCCTCCCTCACCATCTGAATAGGGGGTGGGTGCATGGATAGGCGGGCTGGCGGGATGGGGCGGGGCCAGCATCGAGGCTATACTCTGGACCCTGGTCGAGCGCTTCGAGGAGCGGTGGCATCTAGCCGACCAGGCCGAGAATTGGGTCCTAGACGCGTCTGAGCAACTCAGGACTCTCCTCCGTCACGCTGGCCAAGCAGTGTTCAAGACAGCCGCGGGCCGAAACCGATTCGGGGGTGGGTGGTCGCATTGCACTCGGGGCCGCAGTGATACCACGAGGTATACATAGGCACCCTGGGTGAATGCAACCACTCGTCTCTGAGCGGCTTCACCAGGACAGCATCTTGGGCAGTGCGGGTTTTCCGTTCGAGCTCTGCAACACAGGACGTGGACCTCAGGGCATCCATGGGGGGCACTGCAAGCTGGCATTTCCATCGCAAGTTCCATTGCAATGGAAATTGCAATAGAAATCCTGGCGCTAAAGGCTGGTAGGGGTTCACCGACCCACAGGATACCGCGATGAAGCGGCCAGCAGCGGCTGCAGGAGCTGATGGAAAGCGACGGCGACCATCACCGAAAGATGGCGAGGTGTTGCATTCAGAAAACGGGTACAACTTCGGATACTCTGGCCATATCCAGGCACCGCGTGTCAGAAAACGAGCCAGACCCCACCAGAGATGTCACAGAGGCCCCCCGAAAAAAAAACACGTGCCCCCCCCCCAAAGGCAGCGTGGCGGTGCGAGATCGGGAAGAGTGAGATCCCAGAGTATGCCACGGCCGAGCGATCGACGGACCCATCGGTAACGACGCTGATTGCCAAGTGGGGGGACGACATGGTGTGGCAGATCCCGAACACTAGCCCAGACGACCTGCCCGCTCATCGCACGGCGCCAAAGGGCTCGCTCCAAATCTGGTCTGGGACCGACAAAGACGAGAACCGCATCACTGTTGCGTTTACGAAAAAGAAAGACGAGAAGTGGATCCAGATGAAAAAGGGAAACGGCCAGCTCATGCAATGGATCTACCCCCTCGAGAAGGAGACCGAGTGCAAGAGATTGGCTCAAACCTGGGCCGAGAAATACTGTGCTGGTGAACTGGATAAGCCAGCCATGGAGGCCGCCAAAAACGAGTTTAACAAAGAGTTCAAGAAGAGCAGCACAGCCTCCGCGAGCAAGCCGAAGCCGATGAAGAAGAAGCACACCGAGGCCGATGCAGCAGACGCCGACGGAGACGAGCCAGGAGACGGTGGTGACGAGGCCGAGGCATGTGCCGACCGAGACGACGTGCCAGGAGCAGATGAGGACGAGGACGACGAGAAGTCCGAGAGCGAGAACGACCCCGAGGGCGACGATGATCCCGATGCAGAGCAGGCGCCGTCACTAGGCGCGGACAGCGCCACGCCGAAGGCAGAGGGCAAGGCCGCGCCGAAGGCGAAGGGCAGGGCCACCGGCAAGGGCAAGGCCAACGGCAAGGGCAAGGCCAACGGCAAGGGCAAGGCCATACCAGCGCCCGCGGCCAAGCCCGAGCCGCCAGCGCAGCCCGAGCCGCCAGCGCAGCCCGAGCCGCCAGCAGCGCAGCCCGAGCCGCCAGCGCAGATGTCGGCCGCACGCACGAGCCAGCCAGCCGCGCCGTCCCCGAGGCCCTGCGAGGGCCCACCGCCTGGGGAGATCCCGCCAGACTTCTTGGAATGGTGAGGTTAACGTCATCGCTTTTCGATCTCGTCGTATCGGTGTCATCCCCCCATCAACCTCCCCCTCCATGCCCTCCGCATCCATCGCACCCCCTTCGTCATATCTGGTTCGTTCAGCCACCCAAGTCGATCGCCTGCGTCATCTCCCCACCTTCTGTCTCGCCAAGATACCGTTGTCTGCAAACCCGCCTGGGCCCCGAGAGCGAGGAGGAGGATGGGTGGGTGAGGGTGAGGAGAGGGGGACGGGGAGCATAACCACGAGAAGGAAGATAGGCGAGGATGATGATGCTGATGATGAGGAGGAGGAGGAGGAAGAGGAGGAGGAGGAGGAGCAGGAAAAGGAGGGGTAGGAGGAGGATCAGGAAGACGCGGATGGGGAGGAGGAGGAGGAGGAGGAGGAGGAGGAGGAGGCGGAGGAGGGACGGGAGACACAGGAAGCGTGGCGACGGTCATGTCATCACCACTCTTTGCCCACCCACCGCGCGCACCGCCGCGCCAGGACACCCTGGAGAAGGCGGTGCGCGGCCAGGCCGCGATCGACGAGCTCGCCATCTCGGATCGCTTGCTCGGCATGTTCTCGTCGCCCCAGATGGCGGACTACATGAGTGAGAAGGGGCACGCTGACTTGAATGCCACGATGGCGGAGCTCACGAAGGATGTAGATGCAGAGGGGCACCTGACAAACCCCTCGAAATGGGGGCTCGCCTGGCCCGCGCACGACAAGGCCCAGCACGACGCGCTCGCCGAGCGCGCTGGCAGGAACAAGGGCACCCTGCGCGAGGAGGTCGCGTTCTGGAATGACATCGCCTCGGGCGACTTCGACGTGACGACGGACGGGAAGAAGAACGCCACGGTGGCATCCCGCCGGCAGTCCGCGCTGAAGCGGGGCCCCGAGCTGCAGAAGGGGTGCGGCGCGATCACAGGCGTCAAGAAGAATGAGAAGAAAGCGGCGTTCAGACGGGTCTGGGCCAAGAAGGAGTGCGACACCGTCATGGAGCCGAGGGCAGGGTGAAACCAACTCTCGGGTTGAGGATGTGGCTGAGGATGAAGCTGAGGAGAAACATGAGGTGGGAGATGTGGCGAGGATACTTGAGCCAAACTGGTGCGGAGACGGGGTGAGGATGGGGAGAGGATGAGGTGGCGGAGGACGGTGAAGTGAGGGGTGGCGGTGGGAGCGAGGAGGGATTGGCGGAGGAAGCGGACGATGAGGGGAGGGGGCGGCGGCGGAGGATGACGAGGATGAGGATGACGAGGACGGGAGGGTTGTAGACTGGCACCCCCCTGCTCAGGAGCAGGCGAAGCAGAAGACCGAGGAGAGCCGCACGGACTTCACAAAGGGGACCTACCTGAGCCTCGGGAGGATCTGCTGGCTCGAGGGAGGGGGCAAACTGGGCCGGCTGCAGGGCCCCCGCGGGATAAAACCAGATCCGACGCACAGACCGACCCACCTCCAACCCGCCTCGCCAACCACGTTCGCGAGGAAACGATCCGCGTGCCCGCGCATCTGTAGGCGCCAGCGCGTCTAGGCGACCACTTTAGGGCTCATCTTCCTCCCATTACTCCTCCTCCTCATCCTCCTCCTCCTCCTCCTCCTCCTCTTCCTCATCATCCTGCCCCTCCTCCTTGTCCCCCTCTTCCTCCCCCTTCCTCATCCTCCTCCTCTGTGCGCCTCATAATATCTCTGACACCGCCCCACTATCTCTAGCGATCAGGGGGGAGGAGGAGGAGGAGGAGGAGGAGGAGGAGGAAGTGGGGGATGAGGGGGAGGAGGAGGAGGAGGAGGAGGAGGAGGAGGCGGGGCGGAGGAGGAGGAGGAATAGGTTGATGATGATGAGGAGGATGAATACATGGATTTGGACCCCGAGGGCTCCAAGTACTTCGCACAATGTATGCAGATGGGGCCTCCGTGGGTGATACATTGCCCACTCACGGAGAGCCTGCGCGCGCTCTACCTGGAGACCGCACCGTCCTCGGTCGATCGAGATCGAGACGTGATCGAGGTGCGATCGATATCGATGGTGGACGGCCGACCGAGATCGACGTCCGATCGAGATCGGCATGCGATCGATCGAGATCGGTCGATCGATCTATCGGGGGCATCATTCGATCGAGATCGAGATCGAGACCGATATGCGATCGAGAACGATCGAGATCGACATCCGATCGACATCGGCATGTGACCGATCGAGATCGATCGATCGATCGATCGGTCGCGGCAGATCGTGCCGTTGTGACGTCCAAGGGGTTCACGAGCAGCTTCACGACGTCGCGGTCGACGCACGCGCAGTGGCACAAGGCCACGGCCGAGGGCACGCCGCTGCCCGCACCGACGCCAGCTCCAGCCATCGACGGTGGCAACCAGGAGCGTCGCTCCTTCCGTCCACGTATGTCATCACCCTTCCTCCGTCGTCCTCATCCTGGCACCTCCTTCTCCTCCTCCCGCCTCCTCCGCCTCCTCCTCCTCCTCCGCCTCCTCCTCCGCCTCCTCCTCCTCCTCCTCCTCGTCCTCGTCCTCGTCCTCCTCCGTCTCCTCTCCTTCCTCCTCTCCCCTCCTGCTCCTCCTCGTCCTACTCCTCCTCATCCGCGCCCGCCTATGTTGCGCCCTCCAAGGACACGCCCGCTGCTGCTGGTGCTGCTGGCGGAGAGAATGACGGGAAGCGCGCCGCCCCAGCACCTGCGCCCGAGGAGACGCCCGCGCAGAAGAAGGCCCGCATCGCAGCAGCGAAGGCGGCAGCCAAGGCGGCAACAGCAGCAGCAGCAGCAGCAGCAGCAGAGGCTGCAGGCGATCCAGGCGCTGGGGGCGGCGGGGGCGGTGGCGTCGTGGAGCCGCCGCCGAGCAAGAAGCGCAGGGAGAAGGGACCAGGCGGTGGCAAGTCGACTGCTGCTGCTGGTGGCGACGCCACGCCCACAAAGGAGGTCGGCGACGTGGAGCAGGCGAGGAGGCAGCTCCAGCGCTACGTGCAGATCAGCTCGCAGGCGAGCAGGTTGATTCGGCAGTCGGAGACGCTGAAGGAGTGGGAGTGGTTCAAGACCGACGAGGACATGGTCACCATGAAGCTGCTGCTGGATGCCCTCGAGAGCAGGATCAGCCAGGATCAGTTCCTCTCGATCACGACGACGGCTGGGATCGCCGACAAGAAGGACTTCACTCGCCAGCTGAAGTTGCTCCACGGGGATGACCTGCCGCGCGCCGTGGCGCAGCTGAACACCTTGTCGGATGAGCTCAGTCGGATCGCCGAGCACGCGCAGACGATCAACGACCTCGCCGCAGCGAAGGCGAAGCGCAAGTCTCGCCCGTCCTAGGCGGCCAAGCCAATCTAGGAGGAGGATGAGGATGATGAGGATGATGAGGATGATGAGGATGATGAGGATGATGATGATGATGAGGAGGAGGAGGAGGAGGAGGAGGAGGAGAGGGGAGGGAGGGGAGTTGGAGTTGGAGGGAGGGAGGGAGGGAGGGAGGGAGGGAGGAGGAGGAGGAGGAGCAGGATGGATGAGGAGGAGGAGGGGGAGGAGGAAAAGGAACAGGAGGAGGAGGAGTCCGCTGCTCTGACGTCGCGACGCGACAGGCTTCAGCGATGTACGATCCGATATCTAGGGCAGAGAAGCTGATAACCCCCCTCATCCTCCTCACTCCTCCTCCTCCGCTCCCTCATCCTCCTCGATCCTCCTCCGCATCCTCCTCCGCAGCCTCACCCCCCCTAATATCTCCGGTAACCGGTCAAAATCCCCGCGTGACCCCCTAATATCTCTGGTACCCGGTCAAAATCCCCTGGGGCCGGTCAAAATGCTCTTTGTACCCGGTCAAAATCTCTGTGTACCCCCCAAATATTGCGATGGAAAATGCGATGGAACATTGAAATGGAAATTGCAATGGAAACCAGATTTATTCACTATGTGTCAGGCAAAACGACGATTCTCAAATTCCATCTCAATTTCCATTGCAATGGAAATTGAAATGGAAAATCCTAGCGTTCTGGATTTATCTATTTCCGATGAAAATCCAAAGCGATCCTGGAAGTTCGCACGTGATTTCAAGGATGTACATCGCTCAGACCGAGATATGGTTGACAGCTCGGTCAACTTTCAGCGTTTGTGTGCGTTGGCCTGTTGCTCAGGCCAGAGCTCGAGGCGCTCAGACCGAGGTTTGACAGCTCGGTCAACTTTCAGCTTTCGTGTGCGTTGGCCTGTTGCTCAGGCCAGTGCTAGAGGCGCTCAGACCGAGATGGTTGACAGCTCGGTCAACTTTCAGCTTTTGTGTGCGTTGGCCTGTTGCTCAGGCCAGTGATGGAGGCGTGTGTCGCCATCCCTTTTATTCGTGCGCACGCTACAACCTCTTTTGAGATCGAAGGGTCTCGAGACCGCCGAGTATTATAGCCTGCAGTATGCGTGGTCGGTCATGGTGCAGGCGTGAGGGGAATCTGCGCGGATGTCTCGAGGTAAAGTGCTCTGTTCCGTGGGCCAGTCGGATCGGCGAAGCCACATGCATAGTTACGCAATCACGTTCGCGGCTGCCTGCGGACAAGGGGGAAGGGACTGAGCAGGCTAGTTAGACAGATTAGCAGACCCCGCGTTCGCACATCGCAGCGTGGCTCTCGAGGGCTTAAGTCTCAATCGCCAGAATGCCTTGAACTACGTCACTAAAACCAACTAGCTTAGATATAGTATACGTGGTACCCCGTCATCCGTCAAGAGCTATACTGTCACGACCCCAGCCAATGGAGGGCCCAGGACTACCGAGGGGAGCGATATCAGAAGTGCCCAGGGGACCATATCTGCCGAGCGGACCAACACCACCGAGGGGACCAGGACTTCCGAGGGGACTGGAACTGTAGAGGCGAACAATGGCAGGGTCCCGCGGGAGGGGGTGACGACCGATAAGCAATGAGTTGCCATGGCCGCGCCCATCGTGAGCAGGAGTCTTGGAGCGGCGACCGTCGCCATGCATTCATCGTCACCTCCCTCTTTCATCACCGCCTGTCGTCGCAGATGCTAAGCCCCCCCCCACCCCCACACACACACACGATGCACCGAGCTAAACGCCCACCCCCGCCCCATCCAACAACGTCGATTGCAAACCCAGTGGTTCCCAGATTACCGATGATGTGAAGCGAGGGGTCAGACCTGCCGAGGTGAGCGTGGGCTCGACGAGAAGCGAGCGAGCCAGGGCTGCCGAGTTGATAGCGCGAACGAGGACCACGTCCCACGGGGGGGGGTGAAGACAGATAATCAATGAGCGATCGCAGTTGCACCCGTCGCGAGCAGGCGTCTGGGAGAGGCGGCGCGCATCGCGTCGTCCATCGCATTCTCCTCCTCCTCCTCCTCCTCCTCATCCCTATCATCAACGTCTGCCGTCACGGAAGCTAAGCCACCCCCCACCCCAAATGCGCGGAGTTAATCCTCCCACAGTTTCTCACCAAATACACATGCCTCCCGAATGCATGACGCCACGTCCAACACCAGCCACGCACCACGCACCGCTACATGCACGCGAGCACCACCACCCTCTCCCCGCCCGCCCCACCCGCTGCAATGCACCACCCCATCCCCCAAGGCAGGGTAAGATGACTGGGATAAGGATGGGACATTAGCTCAGATCATTGGCGAGGGTGGGGACGGAGACTGCATCGACGAGGCGGAGACGGAGGATGAGGATGCGGAGGCGAGACGGAGGCGGGGGGATTGGCGACGAATGCGATGACGAGGCGGAGGCGGAGGGTGGGGAGGACGACGAGGATGAGGGGGACGTTGGGGAGGAGGGGGGATATTATTTTCGTTGTCGTGCTACACGTATACGCAGGCTTTCCTTCGCTCAAGCGCACCACGTCTGCTGACGCTGGACCCCGCCTGTTTCGCGGCTCCACAGATGCTGAACGAGAGGCAGGTGCAATGCTGCTCAAGTATATCCTCGGAATGTACGCGCGTTGCAAGATATCGGCTACAGACGTGTGTACACTTTGTTTTTTTTTGCAGCACGTGCAAACGTCCCTGGAGGGGGGTTCTCCTTGCACTCCCTGGACCCTGCATCACAGTCAGGGAAGTTCCAGCACCACTTGGACGCAGTCTTGCCATCGGCTGGTACCTTCTTCGGCGTCGATGCCCCAATGAACCCTGGCAGGCGCCAGGAGCGATCTGTGAGAGATCTGCCGATGAAAGCGCTGTGGGTTTCACCTGCGGAGGAGATGTCATCGGACTGCTCCATACTCGAGAAACTCACGCAACCGCTCGACCAACGACAACCGTCAGCATTGACCGTGTCTGCTTACACAGACCACCCGCTCGTGACTGACAGCAGAGCACGTGGGCGCGTTGACCCACTGCCGTTATCTATATACGTCGACGGCGTCTGCTTTATAAGTCAAGCCGCGGGTAGGTCAGAGACGGTGTTAGGCTTCTGGGCCGTCAATATGGTATCTGGACGGCGGCACTTCATATCGTCCGTTCAGTCTGGGGACCATTGCTTGTGTGGTTGCCGAGGGTGGTGCACCATCCAACCTATATTATCAGCCATCGAATGGCAGCTGGATTACATGGTACGTGGGGCCCAGCCACCAGAACAATACGACAGATCACCATGGCCAGATGGATACGTCGACGGTGTGTGCAACATGCCGTGTAGACGTATGCTGCAATTCGTGAAAGGCGACTGGTCGGAGCACAGCCACACGATGGGGCTAGCCCCGTGGTCAAGTAAGTACAGCCCGTGCCAATTTTGTGTCGCGTCGACCGCAGAGATGCATGGCCTGATCGACGATATCGTCGGTCGCGAGCCTCCACCCTGGACATTGCGGTCGCATGGCGACTACGACGCCGACTGCCGCAGGTGCGACTTGCCAGTGAGACTCGAGACCGCTGCTGACTTGGCACAGCTGCTCCGTAACTTAACATGGGATCGGGCCAAGAAAGGCATCGGCGGTCGGGTGGTGGCGCGCGCCTGCGTGGTGGGCGGGGTGCCACTCGAAGAGCGCGATCGCCTGGGGCCGAGCCGTGACGTGCCAGACACGCACGCTCTCGAGAGGGCGCGCGTACCGATTACAGTGGTCTTCTGGCGCTGCCGTCGCGCGGAAGGCGGGGCGAAAATCATAGATTCCGTCCAGCACCGATGCCCGCTCTTCAGCGACAACCTCCAGACATCTCCAGAGAGGACCCTGGCCATAGATTCATTACACACTCTATTCCTCGGCCCCGTGTTGCGCTACATATCCGCGTGCTGCTGGCGGGTGATCCTCAAGAACAGATATGGCATCCATGGTAACCTCGACACGGTCATCGAGATTGGCGCGCATAGATTGTCTCTGGACCTTGCAGAGTGGCAACGGCGTAGTGGTGTTCCAGCCGACCGCCGAATCTCGGCGATCACAGCAAAGATGTTGGGCAAGCGCAGGGGCTTCAACTTACAGGACACGTTTTGTTTGGGGGAGGAGGAGGAGGAGGAGGAGGAGGAGGAGGAAGAGGAGGAGGAGGAGGAGGAGGAGGAGGAAGAAACATATGAGAGCGAAACGGACACAGAAGGAAGGCAGCGAGCTGGAAGCAAGATGCACGAATACAGACGGCCAGGGAGTGATGGCAGATGACTAGGTGGAGGAGACGGGGATGACGAGGAGAAAGAGGAGAGAGAACGGTAGTGCACAATCCCGACGTCCCCAGCCCGAGATGCCTTGACCTGGACTGCGCGCGCGTGTAAGTGCCGACTACCCCCGCGACAGGGGCCCTTTCATATGAGATTGCTGCAAGGCACGCCTTCCCATGTACTTATTTGTTTGTTTTTCTCTCTCTCTCTCTCTCTCTCTCTCTCTCTCTCTCTCTCTCTCTCTCTCTCTCTCTCTCTATATATATCTCTATCTCACTCCTCCTCCTCATCATTATTTCCTCGCCCCCCTCCTCACCCTTCGCCTCCTCCTCTTCCTCCTCCTCCTTCCCTTCCTCCTTCTCCTCCCCATCTTCCCCCTCCGTCTCCTCCTCCTCCTCCTCCTACTCCTCCTCCTCCTCCTCCTCCTCCTCCTGCTCCGCGTCGCCGTTGTCCTCCTGGTGCTGCTACTCCTCCCCCCCTTCCTCCTCCTTTTCCTCCTCATCCTCCTCCTCCTGGTCCTCATCCGTATCCGTATCCTCCTCCTCCTCCTCCTCCTCCTCCTCCTCCTCCTCCTCTTCCGAGCTCTTCCTTTTCCTCCTCCTCCTCCTCCTCCACCCGTCCTCCTCTTGCGATGAAATGTGCGCTGCTCGACGGGATATGGATCCATTCCGAAGCTGACGCCCTGTGACGTTCGCCCCGCTCGAGGCCGGTAACCAAGGGCGTTGGCAACGGCAACGGAGAACCGAATTCCGTTGAGCACCTCAGATTCCATCGCAAAATCCATTGCAATGGAAATTGTAATGGAAATTGAGGTTCTGGTCACTGAGGGCGCCGATGTGCCATCACACCCGTGCATGTCGGACCCGATCCCTAGCTGTCTTGGCCCAGCGAGATAGCAGAATGTGGACTCGCGCCGACCACATGTCACGCGCGGCCGATGTCGGATTCGATCGCGCCGACTGGCGGTATCAGTATTCACAGAACGATCGGCTCCTATGGACGGCGTATACATCTACAGATGAGCATCCAGATTGCAAGCGCCGCAGGGTAATCTCTGAGGCTCGTCCGAGTGTGAAGTCGCCCACATCGGCGAAATTCGATGAGGTAGAGGACGACGCCAGTGCAGCAGTGGAAACGTCGGATGCAGTTGCGGGTGCGGCTGCCGCTGTGAGTTCATCGGAATCCGCGAAGGACCCAGATCGCACGGCCCGTGTCGAGATCATCACAGTCGGTGATTCCGACGACACCTGAGATGCAGCGTGAGCCCGCATTCCAGTTTAAGAGCCCAGGGCAGCTTGTGCAAGTGGATGCGCGTTGTGCAACCACGCTAACAGTGCAGCGTCTCAGTCTTGCGCTCCTCCCGCTCATTTTCCTCCTCCTCCTCCTCCTCCTCCCCCTCCTCTTACTCCTCCTCTTCCTCCTCCTCCTCTTACTCCTCCTCTTCCTCCTCATCGTCCTCCTCCTCCTCCTCCTCTTCCTCCTCCTCCTCCTCCTCCTCCTCCTTATCCTCGGTACGCCTCCCCCGCGCAGCACTCATAACGCCCTCCGCACTCGTGTGTTCACATCCTCATGTACTCTTCTCCTCGCAAGGTTCCTATCAATCAGATCCCCTCTTTAGTAAATAGTGGCTTTCAGTATACCGACCAATGTGGTGGCCACATGAGTTTGAAGGCAGCGGAGGCGTCGCTGCTCTTAGGGTTCGCAGTCGAGTTGCTGGCGGCGCGCGGTGGCGCCCGTGTGTTCGGCGAGACACTGATCGGAGCAGGAGGCGGGCTCAGACAACTCGTGGCCGAACTGAAAACCCAAGAGGTAGAGCCGTCTCCCGAGAGTTTTGCTCGGACTGTTGGTTTCCTCCATGCGCACATCAAATGTGCTAAATCGGCGGGGCTCAAGATTTCCCCGAAGCACCACTTGGTGATTCACATGATTCACAGGACCGAGGGATCCGACGACCAAGGGATAGCCCGAATCCAATTAACTACGCCAGTTCCCCACTCACTTTTTTCCTTGTCAGCGGGGGGATGGGGGTCGGCGGGATTCGACAAGACGCAAGTCGGATAGATGACCCCAGCTCGTCCACGAATGCGTCGAGTGCGAACGGGGGAGGGATGGGGGAGCACTGAAATTCCATCGCAATTTCCATTGCAATGGATTTTGCAATGGAATTCGGAGGCCCCCGTCTCCCCCCCGCGAGCCTGGTAACCCGACGCTATTCCCACTCCACCGTTCTCGCTCCCACCATCCGGTTCTCTCTCTCGCTCTCTCTCTCTCTCTCTCGCTTTCTCTCGCTATCTCTCTCTCTCTCTCTCCTATCCCTCCATCTCTCTCCCTCTCTCCCTCTCTCCCTCTCTCGTGCTCCACCTCTCTCCCACATGTTCTCTCCTCTTTGTTTTTTTTGTTTTTGTTCTCTCTCTCTCTCTCTTTCTCTCCCTCTCTCTCTCTCTCTCCCTCTCTCTCTCTCCCCCTCTCCCTGCCACCCCCTCTCCCTGCCACCCCATCCACCCGCCAACCCACCACCAGTGATTATCCCTCACCACCCCCTTGGCATCGCTCGGACGTGTGCACGTTTTCCTCGGCGAGGACCATCGAGGAGCATCCTTGATCATCTGGCGAAAAAAATCACGCACGAAACCGACAAAAAAACACACAAGGAATGTACGTCCGATCGATGGCCAGCCCCTGCCCCCATCAACGGCCCCCGAACCACACCGTTGTTTGGCACCCCTGAGGATCCCAGCGCACGGAAGCCCGAAGCTTTACCATTGCTTCAAGGATGAATCACTCAACTCCGTGCTCAGAGACATCGCTGTATTCTGTCACCGCGCGACATTTTATAGGAGAGTGTTTAAGCAGATGGATCTCCAGTCGAGGCTTGCAGACGAATCAGTTTTCGCTCGGCGCGGGTCTTGGCTGCCTCTGGTTTCAGGGGCATCCCTGCTGTAAACGTGTGCTGGTTGAATATGTCCCTAGCGCGTGGTCCAGCCAGTGGACACCCCTGCCACCCACCCAGCCCCTCCCCACACCCCACATGCGAAAACACTGTGAGAACGAACAGGGAGGCAAGAGGGACAACAGACACGGCCCCACGACCCCAGAGTGGCGTGGCCGCTCGCGTGCGCAGCCTCTCGCATCATACGCGTGCGAGTGCACATGTGCGCGCTCCGATTTCATTGGACGAACTGCACGGAGATTGCACGGCGAGTGCTTCGCCAATTGCCAGCGGTGTTTCTCGATATGTGTCATCGTCGTCGTCCTCAACTCGTTCGTCCGCTCGTTGTCGTCCTCATCCCCATCTCTGAAGTAATCCAGGCCCAGGGGTGTTTGGAGGCATGTGCGCGACCGACTGGGACCTAGAAGATCACGACATCTGACAGCCGTGGCTGCTGGAACCTCGCCCTCGGCGCTGCCTTAAACAAAGCTACGACGGCCTTCGGCCCCAGTGGGGCAGGGGCCCTGAGAGGCCCTTGGAGTTCTTGTTTTTGTTTCAGGGGGCGGTGGCGGAGGGCCGATCAGCGCCCGCCGACGCGTCAGTTTTCTTGTGGCCGCAGCCTGATTGAGTGTTTGAAGAGATGGAGGAGGAGAAGGAGGAGGAGGAGGAGGCGGAGGAGGATGAGGAGGATGAGGATGGGGAGGAGGTGGGGGAGGAGGAGGAGCCAGGGGGGGAATGACGAGGATGAGGATGAGGAAGATGGGGACGGTGAGCAGGATGAAGCGGATGACGAGGAGGAGGATGATGACCAGCACCAGGAGGAACACGACGGCGCGAAGGAGGAGGAGGGATGCGAAGATGAGAGGAGGAGGATGAGGAGGAGGAGGAGGTGAAGGAGAATGAGAGGGCCCTGGAACCGAAACCTGCAACCACTGACAACGGGGTCCGTAAGATGCAAACGCCACGGCCCTGGGGCCCCGCATGATGACACACGCGTGCAAAGCCTGGGCGAAGATCAGGGTGGGCGTTGTCACAACAGAGCACTTGCGATCGGGCCCAACCCGTGTTTCCATCCTCAATCTTCTTCCCATCACGTACCATCCACCCCCCTGCGTCCTTCCACTATTTCTCCTCCTCCTTCTCCTTCTCCTCCTCCTCCCTGTCCTCCCTCCGACATCCCTCCTCTGTCCTCTGTCCTCCCTCCTCCATCCTCCATCCCCAGCCCCTTCCTCCTTCATCTCTCCTCCCTCCCCTTTCCTCCCTCCTTCTTCCCCTCCCTCCCTCACTCCCTCCCTCCCTTCCTTCCCGCCCTCCTACCCTATCTCCTTCCCTCCCTCCCTCCACCTCCCTCCCTCCCTCCCTCCCTCCCTCCCTCCCTCCTCTCCATCCTCCGTTCCTGCCCGCCTTCCTCTTGTTCCTCCTTCTCGTGTTCATCCTAATTAGTCCTCCTCCTCCGCCTCCTCCGCCTCCTCCTCCTCCTGATCCTCCTCCTCCTCCTCCTCCTCCTCCTCCTCCTCCTCCTCCTCCATCTTCTAACTATCATCCCTCCTTCCTCCCCCTCCCCTCCCCCTCCTCCGCCTCCTCCGTCCGCTCATCCTCCTCCGTCTCCTAGCCTCCAAACAGGCGGAGGACTCTTCCTCCTCCTCCTCCTGTTCATCCCTCTCCTCCTCTCCTCCTCCCTCCTCCTCCTCATCTTCTGCCCTCCCCCTCCCCCCCTCCCCACCTCCTCCTCCCCCTCCTCATTTTCCACATCCTCCTGCCTGGTCATCTCTCGCCTTCGCCTCCTCCTCCTCCTTCCCTCCTCCTCCTCACTCCTCCTCCTCCTCCTCTTTGGTCCTCCTCCTCACCATCCCCCCCCATCGTTTCCCATCGTCCTGTCCTTTTCCAACCCCTCCTCCTCCTCCTCCTCCTCCTCCTCCTCCTCCTCCTCCTCCCCCACCTCCTCCTCTCCCCCAACTCCTCCTCCTCCTCCTCCATCCTCCTCCTCCTCCTCCTCCTCCTCTCCACCTCTCCTCCTCGCTCTTCCCCCCCCCTGCCCTGACGATCCACTGGGGGCCGAACAGGCTGACCGTGCGCGGGGGGTTTGAAACGCCGCCCCGCCCGCCCGCGGTCGAATTCACCCCTCCGCCGAATCCGATTTCGGACGCAGAGCTCGAAGAAGCTCGAAGAAATGATAGGTTGAGGCCGACTCCGATTTCGGACGCGGAGCTCGAGGGATGATGGGTTGAAAACAAGTCAGCGGCGTTCGCCTGACGCGCCGCCCCCTCGCAACATATCGACGGTTTCCGCCTGGCCGCCCCCCCCCGCGACGAAACGCGTGAAGGGTGTGCCGAAGCTGTGCGGATCCAGACCCTTTGGCGGCGAATCGTGCGAAGGGTGTGCCAACACTGCGCAGCCAATGCGCTTCGCCAACGAATTGCGTGAATCGTGCGCGGCATATATCTATCCTAAAATTTACGCACACTTTGTTCAGAACAACATCAGATAACCTCATGAAGTAAAACAAGATGATCTGAAATATGTTGCAGATGATAATTTTGATCTGAAATTGTGGCATCATATCTCTTATTGTGGTCGGGTCGAAATGTTGATCCGTTGAGACCTCTGGGAAGATGAACGCGCACACGACGGGTGCCACCAGCACCGCTGACCAGCGCGGCTCGCCGCACACCCGCGAAGGGCCGGGCTGCTCGTTGACGAAGTGGCTGCCGAGCTGCAGCTGCAGCTGCGCCGCGCAGCCGCAGAATCGGCCGCGCGGGGCCGCGCCCTCGCAGGAACGCAGCCAGGCGCCGCAGTTACGTTTGCAGTTAGACGTGGCCCAACGACCGAAAGGCCGGCAGGCAGGAGCCACGATGGCTACTAGAAGCCGATTGTGTCGGACATGCCTCCACGGCCCTCTGCCGGCCCCCGTCGAGATCGTGGCCCGCGAACAGATCGACGTTGGCACCTGCCCTGAGGAGGCGGCGGACGCGAGTCCACTGGTCCGCGCCTCCACGCCAAAGGCCCCCATGATGTCGGCGCCGTGGGCAAGTGGGGCCGCGGGCGAGGCGGCTGTGGACGTCGGCGAAAAGAACCTCGCGATGCATCTGCCCTCGGCCACGGTGCAAGCACTAAGTCGCCCGGCAGTCTGTCCCCGATTCGAGAGGAGACGAGCCCTGAAACAATCGCGTCAGCAAGCCCGAGGGTTGCCGCACAATTCCCCTTTTTCGCGATCGCTGGCCCGGCCTGGCTGGATTGCAAATGGCCGCGGCGCCGAGAAGATGCGGCGCCGAAATAGCGAAGTCAACGCCGCTGTCGCCGCGGTGGCACACGACGACCTGGCTCTGGGCACGCGGGCCTCTCTCATCTTCGCTTTCTCGCGCGCGCGTTCTCCCGAAGGGTAGGCGCCGACGACCGAGTTGCCGGGCACCTCCTGTGGCCGTTAGTGTCCGTGGTCCTGAACACGCTGTTTGGTGTCTCGCGGCACGATGCGCGGCTCGGCGCCACGTCGGCGCGCGCCCGCAGGGCTGGGAGATGCGTTCGAGCCCAGCGAACAAACTGCCATCGCGCCCCGCTGAGGCCGGGCCCTCCGCGTCGCACCCGCGCTAAAAGATGTGCACCTGCAACGTGCCGCGCGACGCAAGACCTCGCGGCGCGTCAAAGCAGCGCGCGCCCTCCAGCGGATGACCCCAGATCCGGGCAATGTACCTCCCAGCGCACAACCTGCGAATTAGCCTACTCCTGCCATATAGAATGGGGACGACAACTTCTCCTTATTGCGCACGAGCTTCACCTTCCGGGCCTCGTCGGCCAGGCACATGGCAAAACGCTTCCCCCGGAGGTTCGCCCGCGCGCCGGCGTCGACGACGGCGCGTAACCGGCCGCCAGGGAGGTCGGCGCTCGCCAGGTAGCACGGCGAGTCGCTCGCTGGACTGGAACCTGCACGGGAACGCAAGTCGGCACAGCGGCACGCCCAGGTCCAGGTGGGCGTCGCAGGGCACCGCCACATCAGCGGCGGACATGAAACTGGAAGCTCTGCCTGGTGACTGCACGGGGCCCTGCAATGGCGTCCTGGGCGCTGGCGCGGGCCTGGGAGACTGCGCGATGTTCTGCCATGGTGGAGTCTCCTCAGACACGCCGTCGCCTGGCACTGGGCGGGCCAGCACCACGGGTGCCAGACCCGCATGGCCAGGGTCAGCCGCGCGGGCCGAGGACATAGTCATCGGGCCCGACGAGCCTCGACCTGCACCAATGACGCGGAAAACGACGATGGCGTCGGCTGAGCATTGGCACGCAGGGCAATGCACCGCGCGAGCGCCGGCGCCCTGCATTCGCCGAAAAGCGGCATGTCCAGCGCAAGCTGCGGCGGCGTTGCAGGCGCGCCACCTCCTCGCCATGTCCGAAGGCATCGAGGCTGACCCCCATCGTCGCTGGCAAATACAGCAACGGGGGCAGGCGCAGCGGGCGCCGCGGCCGGCACGTGAGAAGGATTAAAGGCCTCTGTCCAACTCCGCCCGGCCTGGCGCCGCTGCTCGTCTTGTCACATGAGCCAATGTTAACTGCGCACCGTGGAGCTAGTCGAGGCGCTGCGTTGCTCGCGGTCGAGTCGAGAGCGGCGCCCACGCCGCGATCGGATCGGCCACCGCTAGAGATCTAGATCTCGCGGACTGCGGACCACATGGCCGCTCTCCCAGATGGTTGGCTCACGTTGACAAAAACGTTCTGATTGAATACGTCCAGATCATTGGGAGAGTCCGAGCCCGGCGGCTACGCTGCTGGCGGCGCGGACTGCGGCGGCCACGCGGAGCTTGATCCACGCGACGAACCGATGCCGAGGGCTGAGACCGATGGCGCGCACGCCCAGCTCGACAATTTCACGTCGATACGAGGGGTCGCCCGCGCGGCGTCTCGCGCGTCGACGTCGCTCACCCACGCGCGCGCTGGAGTTCGCCCCAACGGGCAGGTACTGGCCACGCCGGCCAAGCGACGGCGGCGCCGCCGACGCCGCCGACGCCGCGGGCGCCGCGGGCGCCGCCGGCGCCGCGCCTCGCACCCCTGCCACGCGGGCCGGCACAATAGTTGCTGGACGCGCGCGCTGGGCAGAATCTGGCTGCGCGTGGTCCACGTACTCGGCCACATCGCGACGCAATCGCCGCAGCTCGGCCACGCGCGGGGCGCGGGAGAGCGAAGAAGACAAGGTGCCCCCCAAGCTCGACCAGGGGCCGCGGCCCACAGCTTGCCGCGAGCCATCGGGCGACGCACTCCGCGCCGCTGCCGCGGCCGGCCACGGCGCCGCCGCAGCTGGAGTCGGTCGCCCGCCGCCCGGGGATCGGCGCTCCGGATCGGACCATCATCGCCGGGGCCCCCAACCATAGTTTGCAGCAGTCCAAGGGCGCCCCTGGCCATCCAGACCGCCCGCGCGCGACTGTCGCGGGCTGCTCAGCGGCCAGCCCAGGCGCCCCCCGTCGCCCCAGATGCGCCAGCGGTGAGGATGTCGGCGGGAGCGGCGGCGCCGCTACGGCTGGAGCGCCGAGGGAGAAGGCGTGCCCTTGCCGACGGCGCCCAGGGACAGTCGCGCACAACGCGCGCCTCGGAGTCGAGCTCGCGGCGCTTGAGACCTTCCCCGCGAGGCCTAAGTAGGTCGCCTTGGCGGCTGAAGCCCACGCCACTGGTCCTGACCTCCCCATGGCCCTCACCCTCGCATTCCCCGAAGCCAGCAGCAAAAGTCTCGGGCATGTCGGCCAGGAAGGTGGCATTTACCGCGGCCTCTACCCCTGCGCTCGCAAAAACCTCCGCGCGGCGCGCGGGCATGCGTTCGTCGAAGCCGCGCCATCGGCACTCGGCTCGCTCGCTGGCCCACAGAGGCGCGCACCGCGTTGCGCCGCAGGGGCGTCGCATAGCTCGGGAACGCAGGCATCTGCATGTTCTCCGAACGAGCTGCTGGCGTTGGGCTCGGCGCCAGAATCGACGCCCGCCGCCGGGCGCGGCGCCGCCCGCGGGGCGGCTGCCGCGCAAGCGGCGGCGGCGGCAGGCGCTGCAGGCGGGCTCGACATCGCTCACAGGGCAGCGGGGCCCATGCCATCCCAGCTCGGTCTGGCCGCAGCACCAGCGGCATTCTGAGCCCGATCTTGCGCGGGCATGCCCGCGAGGAACGCGCGGCGCCGGGTCGAGTGAACGGTCGAAGCGACGTTGACCAGCGAGCCCTCGACCACGCGCTCACGCCGTCGCAGCTGGCCCGCCACGCGCGGCATCTGCTGCGCGTTCGCCGGGCAGGCCGCGCCGCGGCACTGCAACATCACGGCGAAATTGATGTTCGACGCGCCCGCCACGCGCAGCAGGAGGTAGCTGAGGCGCCCGTAGCCGATCATGCGTTGACCAGCCTGCTGACCCCTGTCGCAAAGGACGTCGAACCTGCCGAGGAGGTTGCCGACGCGTTCCTGCGGCAATCGGTTGAAGTTCATCAGCCGATACCGCTTCGGCGCGCCACTCCTCCTCCAGCTGCCCCCGCCGTTCGGCCGCGCGGTGCGTCGGGGAGGTCGCGGGCGGCACTGGGTTCCCGTTGGCGCGACCTCCCTGGATCAGGACAACGGGCGGCCACTCGCCCGCGCAATTGTGCGCCATGCTGGCGAAGCTGGACGAGAGGCAAGCCGCTTTGCGGAACTCGCCGAAGTCGGAGTTCGTCACTGAACGAATCATGACCTCCCGCACAAGGCGCCACAAGGGCACGCGACCTTGCTGCCCGGGCCACCGGGCGCAGAGGCGCCGCGCCTTGCAACCCTCACCGCCGCAAGCGCCCATGCAACCGACGCAGCTGGCGGCGGCGACCACGCCCGCCCCGACGGCCTTCGATCCAGAGTGGGGCCCCCAACTATGCATCGAGAAGGTGCTGGAGTCCTGGTACCCACCAACGGCGCTGGTCTGGGAAGGAACATCGCAGCCGTTGCGGGCATTTGTCCCAGGCATGCCCTTCCTCGTCAGCGCACTGGGCATTTTCCTCTGCGGCGGCGCGGCGAGGGCGCTATCGGCACTCGGAGCATCCAACGGCATAGTCATGGGGGTACTCGTCGTGCGTCGCCTTGTCACTGCACTGCACCGCGAACTGCACCATGGCCAAGAGGAGTCTGCATTAGGACCCAGGTCTGCCAAAATGCAGGGAGGGCGCCAGAGACGGCGAGGGGCGCCAGCCTAGCGCGACGGCTACGCCGCCGACGCCGCCAACGCCGCGGGCGCCGCGGGCGCGGCCAGCGCTGCGCCTCGCACCGGGGCCCCTGCCGCGTGGGCCGGCAACGTAATTGCTGGGCCCGCGCGCCGGGCAGAATCTCGCTGCGCGTGGCCCACGTTCCCGGCCACTTCGCGACGGAATCGCCGCGGCTCGGCCACGCGCGGGGCGCGGGAGAGCGAAGAAGACGAGGTGCCCCCCAAGCTCGACCAAGGGCCGCGGCCCACAGCTTGCCGCGAGCCGTCGGGCGACGCACTCCGCGCCGCCGCTGCGGCCGGCCGCGGCGCTACCGCGGCTGGAGTCGGTCGCCCGCCGCCCGGGGATCGGCGCTCCGGATCGGATCATCATCGCCGGGTCCGGGGCCCCCAACCATAGGTCGCAGCATTTCAAAGCGCTCCTGGCCATCCAGACCGCCCCCACGGGCTGCTCAGCGGCCGGCCCAGGCGCCCCTCGTTGTCCCAGATGCGCACGCGGCGCGGATGTCGGCGGCAGCGGCGGCGCCGCTGCGGCTGGAGCGCCGGAGAAGGGGCGCCCTTGCCGACGGCGCCCAGGGGCAGTCGCGCACGAAGCGCGCCTAGGAGTCGCGCTCGCGGCACTTGAGACGTCCCCCGCGAGGCCTAAGTAGGCCGCCTTGGCGGCCGAAACCCACGCAATTGACCCTGAACTTCCCGCGCCCGTCACCCTCGCATTCCCCGAAGCCAGCAAAAGTTTCCCAGGGGTCATTCTCGGACATGTCGGCCAGGAAAGTTCGGTGGCATGCGCCGCGGCCCCCGCCCCTGCGCTCGCAAAACATCCGCGCGGCGCGCGGGCATGCGTTCGTCGAAGCCGCGCCATCGGGGCGCGGCGCGTTCGCAGACCCGGGCGTCGCATAGCTCGGGAACGTAGGCACCTATATATTCGCCAAACGAGCTGCTGGCGTTGGGCGCGGCGCCAGAATCGACACCTGCCGCCGGACGCGGCGTCGCCCGCGCCGCGGCTGCCGCGACAGCGTCGGCGGCGGCAAGCGCTGCAGGCGGGCTCGACATCGCTCCCAGGGCAGCGGGGCCCTTGCCATCCCAGCTCGGTCTGGCCGCAGCACCATCGGCATTATGAGCCCGATCTTGCGCGGGCATGCCCGCGAGGAACGCGCGGCGCCGGGTCGAGTGAACGGCCGAAGCGACGTTGACCAGCGAGCCCTCGACCACGCGCTCACGCCGTCGCAGCTGGCCCGCCACGCGCGGCATCTGCTGCGCTTTCGCCGGGCAGGCCACGCCGCGGCACTGCAAGATCACGGCGAGTTTGATGTTCGACGCGCCCGCCACGCGCAGCAGGAGGTAGCTGAGGCGCCCATGGCCGATCATGCGTCGACCAGCCTGCTGACCCCCGTCGCGGAGGACGTCGAACCCGACGCAGAGGTTGCCGACGCGTTCCTGCGGCAATCGGTTCACTTTCAACACAGCCGATGCCGCTTTGGCGCGCCCCCCCCCAGCTGCCCCCGCCGTTCGGCCGCGCGGTGCGTCGGGGAGGTCGCGGGCGGCACTGGGTTTCCGTTGGCGCGACCCCCCTGGATCAGGACAGCGGGCGGCCACTCGCCCGCGCACTCGCGCGCCGTGCTGGCGAGGCTGGACGAGAGGCAGGCCGCTTGGCGGAACTCGCCGAAGTCGGAGTTCGTCACTGAACGAATCATTACCTCCCGCACAAAGCGCCACAAGGGCACGCGACCTTGCTGCCCGGGCCACCGGGCGCAGAGGCGCCGCACGCCGCCGCCCTCACCGCCGCAAGCGCCCACGCAACCGACGCAGCTGGCGGCGGCGACCGCGCCCGCCTCGACTGCCTTCCATCCAGAGTGGGGCCCCCAACTTCGCATCGAGGAGGCGCTGGAGTCCCGGCACCCACCAACGGCGCTGGTCTGGGAAGGGACATCGAAGCCGTCGCGAGCATCTGTTCCAGACATGCCCTTCCCCGTCAGCGCATTGGGCATTTTCCTCTGCGGCGGCGCGGCGAGGGCGCTATTGGCACTCGGAGCATCTCACGGCATAGTCATGGGGGTGCTCGTCGTGCGTCGCCTCGTCGCTGTACTGAACCGCGACATGCACGATGGTCAAGAGGAGTCTGCATTGGGACCCAGGTCTGCCAAGAAGCAGAGAGGGCGCCAGAGACGGTGAGGGCCACTTTCTGGGAGGCCGAAGACGAGCTGTCCCGTGTTCGTTTCGCAACCCCCCTGAGAATTGACAACATAAACGCCAGACCCTCCCCTGTCACCCCGTTCTGCTATGCCAGGCCCCCCCCCGGCTCTGGCGACACTGTCACCAGAAGCTCGTCGCGCTTCGACGCCGCCAGAGAGGCGAGCGCCGGGTCAATCCAGTCGACTCTCTCTCACCCTCGGCCACGCGCACAGGCGGACGCAATGGAGGCGTCGCGTCTGATGCCTGTTCTCGACAGAGCTCATGGAACATAGTCACCAGGAGCCCGCGGCCTTTCGCCAACGCCGAAGATGCGAACGCTGCGTCGAGGAACTGTCTGACATCTGACTTTTCATTACCAGGCGTGCTCACTGATAATGGAAGGGAGTGCAGAAGGAGGCCAGTCCCTGATGTGAAAGTCGTTGTAGACGTTCGCGCAAAGGTCCAGTTCCGCCACTCCTGGCGGCTGGGCGGGCGGCGCCCGGACGGCCCTCAACGAGCCGTTCGCCTAAGCGACGTAGAGGTTTTGTACGACGGCGAGATGTAGAGCGGAAGCGCGGGGACCGCGTCGACGGAGAGCGGAGACGCGACGAGGTCCTCGTCGATGCAAAACGATCGCAGCCCGGGAGAGGGAATGCCACGCGAGCCACGACAAGGACCGGGGAAGGGAGCCGAAACTCCGCTACCAACTATAAGTTCAAAGCGGAAGACGAGAATTTGATATTTGGTCGCGATGTGTAGAGCGGCGTGTTGTCATTCAAGGACACCTGCTTCGGCAAGTGCGTCCTGGGGGCTCGAGTGGTTGACTTTCAAATGAGCGTGGTCGCTCTTGCACACCGTACCTGCGTCACTGCTTGGCACCTCAATTGGCACGCCCTGCGTTACTTGGCACCGCCGTTATGATTGACGCAACTCTAATGTTGATTCGCGATGCTTCCCGCGCCATCTTGGCCGCGTTGAAGCCAGTTCCGCTCTGAGCTATGCGCCGCTCGTTTGGCTGTTTTCCCCTTTGCTTCGGCGCGACCCGCCTTAGCTTGCACTTGGCCTTGCATGGACTTGGCAGAGTGGTTGTCGCTCGCGTCCTGAAGTTTCTGGGTCCGCACGTTGCCTCGAGCGCACGCCATGTTGATGCTGATGGGCGGTTCGCGGTCCTCGCCTCGGATCTCGCGCAAGGCGCGCTCGACCCACCTCGTCACCCAGAGTCCACAGGACCAGCCGTCCACTTGGAACGTCTTGTTGCTGATCGGAGGGCGTTCCTCGCCGCCATCAGGAAACATCAGGGGGAGGGGGTGGAGACACCGAGGCAGGAGAGATGGCTTCAACCCCCCTCAGCCAAAAACAAATTCAAACAGGCCTGAGGCAACGCAAGGGGAACCTTCACGTCAAGAACCACATGCCCCGCGCCCACGAGCAATTATGAGCCATGCA
>CAUYUJ010015190.1:0-39696 GCA_963575745.1 Prorocentrum cordatum | reverse complement strand
CCTCCCCCCTCCTCCGCCTCCTCCTCCTCCTCCGTTTCCTCCTCCTCCTCCTCCTCCTCTGCCCTCCTCCTCCTCCTCCTCCTCCTCCTCCTCCTCCGCCTCCTCCCCCGACCAAACAATGCGTAAAGGCGGAGAGGCACAAGAGACGAAGAGATGGAACCAGGGGGCGGAGGAGGGGGCACGAGGGCAGAGGACGGAAAACGACGGGGGGAGGTGAGGAGAGCAGGGGGAAGAGGAATGACAAGGGGGGGCAGGATTGGATTGGTTATCTCCCCATGCCCCTCCTCCCCCTTGTATCTCTCACTCTTTGTTTCGCTATCACCAGGAAGCAGTATGTGGGGATGGAAGAAGGGGATAGATCCTCTTCTCCTCCCTGTGGTCCTCGCGATCGCCTCCCACCCCGGTCTCTCCCTCCTTTCTTTTTGTCGGTCGTCATCCTCCCCCACCTCTTCCTTATCCCCCTCTCCTCCTCCGACTCCGACTCCGACTCCTCCTCCTCCTCCGACTCCTCCTCCTCCTCCGCAGATCTACCATCATCGCCAGCATCGTCAATATCGCCCTCTCCCCGCTCCCTCCCCATTAGACTTATTGGGCACTTCGTCTCCCCCTCCCCCGAGAAAAAGAAGTGCGCGCGATGATGATGAGGGCGGATACTGATACGCATGAGGACAATGATATGAACGCAGGGTTACATGAACCGTACTGTTCACCGCCATGCCCCTCGTCTCCATCGCACTCGTCGTCGTCGTGTCCCCCTCCTCCTCCTGCTCCTCCGCATCCTCGGATCAAGAGGGTGGGCGATGAAAGAGGATGCGCGATGGGGATGAGGGGCCGATGGGGGGAGGGTGTGGTACAAAAGAGGTGATGGGGCAAACGGGAAATACGCGGAGTCGTCTCCTTCTCACCCTCCATCCCGATCCGCCTCCTCCAGCTCTCCCCTTTTTCCGACAGGTGAATGTGCGAGGACGGGGGATGCGGCGGAGGGAGCATGAGGGCTGAGGAGAAATGATAAGGGGAAAGTATGGGAGAGGAGGGAGGAAGAGAATAATGGCAGCGGGGTGACAGGATATGATTGACAATACCTCCATCTGCCTGCCGTTGTATGTCGTATCGCCTAACTGGCGATGATGAAGTACGCCAATGGAAGAGGGGGGAACATCCTCGTCAGCCGTCGCTTGTCACCTCGGGTATCTCTTACCGCGCATTCTCCATGTCGTGAGCGGCCTCCTCTTTCTGACTAGTTCCTTCTCATCTCCATCCCCACCCCATCACCGTCATCATCCTCATCATCAGAACACCACCACCGCAAGCATCATCATGAGTATCGCCCACCTCCTCCCGCTCGTGCTCAATCTCGACAATATTGCAAATGCACCCGTCCCTTCCCTGGCGAGGAGGAGACATGCCGACGATGTGGGATGAGGACGGCATCACTTCGGAGCCTGCCTCTTGCACATTTGCCACGTGATCAAAGTCCCCCTATTCCTGGTGTGCCTCCTCATCATTACCAGCATCAGCATCGGCATCATCATCATCATCATCATCATCATCATCATCATCATCATCATCATCATCATCATCATCATCATCATCATCATCATCATCGTCATCATCATCATCATCATCATCATCATCATCATCATCGGCATCAGCATCATCATCATCATCATCATCATAATCATCATCAACATGAGCATCAGCATCAGCATCAGCATCAACATCAGCATCATCATCATCAGCATCATCAGCATCATCATCATCATCATCATCATCATCACCATTCATCATCAGCATCATCATCAACATCATCATCATCAACATCCGCATCACCATCATGAGCAGAATCGGCATCTAAAGCATCATTATCAGCATCATCATCACCACCACCACCAACACCACCACCACCAACACCACCACCATCATCATCAGCATCAGCATCATCATCGTCATCATCATCATCATCATCAACAGCAGCAGCATCAGCATCAGCAGCATCATAATCAGAATCGTCATCATCGTCACACTCATCAGTATCATCACCACCATCATCATCACATCAGCACCATCAACCTCATCACCATCATGCATCATCAACGCCATCAGCAGCATCCGCAGTATCAGCAGCAGCGTTATCAGCATCATCATCAGCGGTAACATCATCAACATCGTCGTCGTTATCAGCATCATCAGCATCAGCAGCATCAGCAGCATCGTCAGCATCATCACCACCACCATCATCATCATCATCATCATCAGCATCAGCATCGTCGTCGTTGTCGGCATCGTCATCATCAGCATCAACGGTATCTTCAGCAGCAGCAGCAGCAGCGTGATCATCATCAGCATCATCATCGTCATCATCAGCATCAGGATCATCATCAACGTCAGCAGCACCATTAGCATGAGCAGCAGCATCATCATCAGAATCAGCATCAGCATCTTCATAATCATCAGCATCGTCATCACCATCGTCAGCAGCATCGTCATCATCATAACCAGCATCAACGACACCAGCAACATCATAATCAGTAGTACCATCAGCGTCAGCATCATCAGCATCAGCCTCAGCATCATAAGCATCAGCATCAGCATGATCATAATCAGTTGCATCAGCATCACCATCAGCAGCAGCAACATCACCATTACCAGCATAATCATCAGCAGCAGCATCATCAGCAGAATCAGCATCATCATCAGCAACAACATCGCCGCCCAGACCATCATCCTCATCCTCGCCGCATACGAGTATATTTCTCTTCCCTTCTTTCCACGACGAGGGGTAGATGTGTTGATGATGGAGAATGGGATGAGGATTGATGAGGATGCGTGTGCGGCGACCGCTGCGCAAGCGCCCAGCCTCCGTTGCATGTGATTGAGATGAAAGTGAGTATGGCCACTGCACTGCCTTGCTTGCAATATACACATAAGAAATACATTGCCAGTTGCAAATGCGTTGGGACCTTGTTGGTGTCGGTACGAGTCTTTAATTTGATGTATCAAACTGCATCACACCAGTGAGTTCTACATCATACGATGAAGACGAAAACAAGCCTTGGTAACTAACTTAATGGCAACATCGTAAATCCCATGGCAATTGTTTAAGACCCCACGAGGGGGCTGGGGGGGCACAGCTTGCCAACGCACCTCTGGGGCCTCTGGAGCTTCCAAATCGACACTATGTAGCCTCCAAGATGTCCAAGATACCCTCTAAGCTGGCTCCAACTGGGCTCCAACACGCCAGGAAGTCCTCAAAGACGACCAAGATAGCCTCAAGACTGCCCCAGGAGGCCTCAAGGACGCCCCGCGAGGGCTCCAAGACGACCCCCGAGAGGGCCCCAAGAAGCAAAAATCGTCCACACCCCTTGGAAAACAAATATCTGTAACAGATTCGCATTGTTGATCTTGACAGCGTCCGAGACGGCACAAGAGGCCCCCAAGATCGCTCCAAGACAGCCCAAGAAGACCCCAAGGGGGCCCCAAGACGGCCGACGAGGGTCCCAAGACGGCCCAAGAGGCGCCCAAGATGGCCCCAGAGGGCCCCAACAGGGCCCCAAGAGCAGTCCAAGAGGGGGAACTCGAACTGACACTCCGAGCCTCCGCCCCAAGAGGACCCCCAAGACCGCCAGGCCAGCAGGAGCCCAAGAAACTCCCCAGAGGCCCAAAAGACGCCCAAGAGAGGCCCCCAGAGGGCCCCCAAGGGACCCTACAAAGCCTCACCCATGAGTTTCTTCCCTCTCCTGGGGGCCGGCAGATTGGCGCAAGCCTCTCGAATTATCCCCTGGGAGCCCAGTCAAAGCTGACGCAACTCCCCGTCCACCCATCTCGGGCAGGACAGCCCAGAATCGAATCGGTAAGTCGGACCGGCGGCAAGCGGCAGCTCAGCCGGGAGGAATCGAATCGGCTGAAATCAGAAGAGCAAAAGAGCCTCATCGAGAAATCGGAGCCCACATCGGAATCCGAAGCCGAATCGCATCGGAACCGGAAGCCATCGGAGTCGGATCGAATCGAACTGGAGGAATCGAAACGAGCCCTGTCTCGGGCATACGAGAACGGCGGCCATGTACCGTACCATGCCTGGACTCCGTTCGGGCCCGCTCCATCGTGGCACGGTGTACAGTTCCTGGGCTCCCAAGAACCGATAAACTGTGCACCGTACCATTCCTAGGTCGAAGATCGACGACGCCTCGGGAGACCCCAACGCGGTACGGTACATACACATCGTCCGCGGAGGGGAGGATCCCCAGCTCCGAGCGCCCAGTATCTCCTCGAACCCAGAGGAGGCCCATCGTCGGGAGCCTCCTCCTACTCCCCCATGCCCGCCAAGAGGGATCTTGGGCCGCGGGCGCCTGCGGGGGATGTATACGCACATATACGCATACACACATACACACACATTACAAGCACGCACGCATTGCATTACATTACATTACGTCACATTGCAATACATTACATTAAATTACATTACATTACATTAACCTACACTACCCTACATTACATGACATAAAATTACATTACATTACATCGCATTACATTACATTACATTACAATACATTACATTACCGTACATTACATTGACCTTACAACACATCACATTACAGCACAGTGCGGTACAACGCATGACATCATACTGCAACACATTATAATACATTACATTGCATTACATTGCACGATATCCATTACCTACATTAAATACATGCATACATGCACGCATGCACGCATGCTGGCATACATACATACATACATGCATATATACATACATTACCTCGCATCACATGGCATTACATTACACGACATTGCATTACATTACAGCATACACATTATGATACTCAAATACAAACAAGCATATGTACATGCACACGTGCATGCACGCATACATATATACATACATACATACATACATACATACATACGCATACATATATAAATACATACATGCATGTATGCTTGCGGGCATGCATGCACGCATACCTGCATAACAACAATCCACACATCCATCCATCAACATATCCATACATGCATACATACATGCGTGTGTGCATGTATGTATACATATACGATGTATACATGTGAACACATATGTATATCGCTCGTGTTTCCGCGGCGCACAGTGCCCAGTTGATCACTGCACACCCTTGTGAGTTGATAAGAAGAGCGCCCGCGCAGCGCGGGCACTGTCCTCGGTCGCATTAGGAAGCGACCTCCTGATAATGGGAAGCTTCGTCTGTATGTTGTAGGTATGAAAAGCATGACCGCGCGCAATCTAACGCAACACGCTGCGGGTACTCGTCGGATTCTCCGCTGTTGAGGCCCAGACGAATTAAAATCGGCTGTGGGATGCATAATTGCGCATGCCACACTGTGCGCACTGCCTGCCAAAGAAGTGGGCAGCGGGTGTAGTGAGCCATGGCGCCTGAGGCGCGAGCGTCCTCGGATTGGCGGCGGCCGAAAATACAGGGGCTGCAAACGTCACGCGAGCGAAGGCGACGGCTCGTGGTCCATCCCCCCACCCAGGTCTTGAGAAGAGCCGAGTGAGCAGAGGGCGAGGAGCCCGGCACGAGCAGCTCCTTGGGCGGCCCCCATTCAATCTGGTTTCGCCCAGGAGTTGAGGCGAGAGAGAAAGGTCACAGGCAGGCGGTCAGGGAGGAGCGAGGAGACGAGGTTGGAGTGAATAAACTTCTGCATGCACAAGCGAGCAGTAGAACATTCGGCCAGAAGGCGGGCCTTCTCCTCTTTCCATTCCCTCAGCGCAGTGGCGCAGGCCACGGCCAGCGGTCGCTTCTTCTCGTTGGGGAATCCCTGCGCCGCTTCCTCGAGAGCGTGGGCGATCGGCTTCGACTTCCAGTGGGCAGGGGCGAACAGGCCGTGCGAACGGGCGTGGAACGAGAAGCCGATGCCCGCTGCGTCGCGCAGACGCCGAGCCCAAAACTTCCAGTTCAGAACTGAGCCAGCGGCACTGCGCATCAGTGCCGCGCGACTGCTGAGCTCGAGGGGGACCGCCTTGAGCGATGTCCAGCGCCCCAGTGCCAGTAGATCATCCCGAGGTAGAGCTTGCGGGGGCAGGTGCCAGACGCGACGCAGAGCCCAGCTTTCTTTCTTCTTCATCTTCTGCGGCCACGCGAAGAGCTGGCTGAGGCACGAGGCATTGCTTACCGCTCGTTGGTTGTAGAGCATCAGCGAGGTACTGGTCGGGGCCCCGACGTCGGCGATCAGGACAGTAGAGCGCTGCCATCCGAGGATTACCCTCTTCCACCTGTGTCCATCATCAACACTGGGTCCCAGCAGCACCCCCAGGTAATCTGCCCTGTCCGTGATCGTCATGTCACTCCATCGTGGTACCAGCTCAGCGATCTTGGCACGAACCCTGTCCTCCACCGCAGGTGCGAATGCCTCCGCCAGCGGGATGATCTTACACTTCGCCGCCCTCAGGACCAAGCGTGCCGGATTCTCCGCCGCGTAGAACACCCTGCTCATAGGACGGAGCATCTTCAATGAGGGGAGGGCGCTGCCCACGTCGTCAGCGCAGACGCCGATGACCGCGCCCTCGAAGTGCGCCGTCCGCGAGTGCAAGTCCATGATCAGCGGGTCCATGCCCACCGCCCACAGCGTGCCCGACCAGGGGCACCCCTGAAGAATGCTCGAGGCGAGGGCGCAGAAAATCTCGCTGGCGCCCGCGAGGTTGGCGCCTCAATCACGTTGCGGATGCCCTCGCGGAAGTCCGCTATCTCCAGCGCCATGTTGAGCCATGTTCTGCACATTGATGGAAACGCAACACCGAAGTCGTATAGGACCATCAGCGGGTCTTTATTCGTCAAGTCGTCTTGCATGGCGACAACGCGGGACTGCGCATCCATAGCCACCACGTGTTCGATGAAGCACCGCTTCGGGAGGACGCCTTTCTGCGTGGGCCCCTTTCGCGACGATTGGCTTCATCAGCTCGTTGCCCATGGCAGCCACAATCTTGCAGTCCGTGTTCTTCAGAGAGAGGGGCCTCGTGGCCTTCGCCAGTCTGGTAGCCGAAATTCCATCATCAGGTTCCGACCCTTTCGGGGTGAATAGCACGAGCAAGTCTTTGAAGTCCAGCGGCACGGGAAAACCTTGCATTACCTCGAGCGTCACCTCGAGGAGGAGCTGCGCCGCGGAGGGGATGCGCTTCCAGGCTGTGTACGGGATACCATCAGGGCATGGAGCCGAAATGTTGAGCCTGCGCATGAGGTTCTGCATTTTGCCCAGCGCCGGCATGTCCATCTGGGAGCAGTCGCGGGGAATGATGTGCTTGTCCAGGTAGAGACTGACGTGCTTGGCGTGGCTCGGTTTCGCCTGAAACACAAGGGACCATTGGCGCCGAAGCTCGGCAACCATGTCCTCAGGCTGCTCAGCGGCGCAGCGGTCGCGCAGGACCTCGATGGCCTTGAGCTTCAGCACTTTGCCAGTGGGGGCCCAGAGCTTGCCGCGCTTCTGGATCGCCCTCTGCATCTTGTGGAGGCGCTGTCTCTGGAGGAAGTGGGCCCCCCTCGCTTGCTCCTCCTGATGTAGGGCCTCCGTGCGCTGGCCCAGGTACCCCTGATGATGCTGCTCGAATGCACGACGGAAGGTCCCGGGCTCAATTAGCGCGACGTTGTTGCTGCCAGAGATGCCCAGGAACCTCGCGCCCAGCTTCGTGCAAGCATGCAGTGCGCGAGCGCCCTTCCAATCATTCCTCCATACGGCCCTAGAGATCGCTCTGCATGCCGTCAGGCCGTCAGGGCAGCCGCCGAGCAGGGAGCGCGTGCGTCAGTCATGTCGCTGCGCGTCAGCCTGGCCGCCTCGCGAATGAGGCGCTTGTATTCCTTGAGGCGGATGAAGGGTGGGTAGTTGTCCACGTCAGCAGCACCTCTCAGCAGGTCGAAGTATTTGGCGAGGAGGGGGCTCTCGAAGATGCACTGCGGAATCGGCTGCCGCTCACTGCCCTCGGGAGAACGCGCTGCGAGCCGAAGGCGAACTGGGGCGCGGTCAGAGATTCCCCTGTCGAAGAGGGTGTCAGGCGCCACGGGGATGTCCACCTTCGCGCGCCACTGCATCAGCAGCCACGGCGGCGAACTTATGTAGATCTTGTCAATCCGCGTGCACTGCTGCGATTGATCGGCGTAGTGCGTCGGTAACTCAGGGCCCACCTCGACCATGTCACCCAGAGCTTGTTCCCAAAGCAGCTGGTGTTCTGGGTGGTGATTTCGTCGGCGAGGGAGGCCTTTGTTGACCAGCGGTGCTGTCAGCTCTAGCTGAGCCTCATCCACGAAGTTGAAGTCACCCATGACGAGCACGGTGATCCTCTCCGGTTGTTGTTCAGCGATGCTGGGCCCGGCACGGATCGCGCCCCTCGCGCGCTGGACCTGGCCCGCGGCGAGCTGGAAGTTGTGGGCGTTGTAGATCGCGATCACGTTGGGGAGCGCGCCCGCTGCAGCATCGGAAACATCTGATTTGATGCGCAGGCGCTGGACACGACCAGGGATGGGCTCCGAGTGGCGGAATCGATGAGGGTCAGCAGCTTCGGTCGGCGATAGCCCAGGCACGAGCAGCGCTACACCGCCAGCACCCCGATCGGGGATGGAGGCGAAGCAAGCCGCTGTCTTGTGTGCGAAGTGAATCTCGCGGTTGAGCTCCGCTTCTCAGCCGTGGACCTCCTGCAACGCGAGCACGGCCGAGGAGTTCATCACCTGCAACATAAACGAAATCTTCTTCTTCCTCTTGATGGGGCCCCTGCAGAGCAGCGCCCTCGAGTTCCACGTCGCGAAAGAAATCGGCGTCGACGAGTCTGTGCCCCGCCAAGGGGCTAGAGTCCTGTTAAATATGTCACGGCACGTTCTGTGCGTCAAGCGAGGTCTGGAAGAATTGCTCGAACTGCACGCGGATCTCCTCGCGGTTGAGGCCGTGCTGAAGGCGGCCGCTGCAGTTGAAGAGCAAACGGGTGGGCTCGTCTCTTGTGGGCCCGACCACGATGGAGAGGACTGGCATGTTGTTGCAATATGCAATGCCCTGCTGACGGTCACTTCGCCACCGCTTCGTGGCATCCTGGGCTCTGCAGAACTGGGCGAGCTTCTTGGTCTGGAACTCCCTCCGCGCCGTTTTCCCTGAGCGGTCGAGGCCGAGGAAGAGTCTTGTAGATTGTCCATGAATACTTTGAACTCCTGTGTTGATCCATTCGCCGTCGGGACTTCTGAGCTTGCTGTAAAGGCCCCGACCTTCCGAGCAGATGCGTTGGCATCACCACTGAATTGAATGAAGAAGCGTCTCGCTGGGCTCTTCCCGACCACCTCCCAGTCGCCTTCGTTGAGGTCACACCTGTCCATGATCGGCTTGATGCTGTGCTTGAACTGGTCCGCTGCGTAATTCTCCGATGCAGTGCCGACAATGATGCTGGTGTCTGCCGCTCTGTCCCACTCAATGAGGTTCTCGTAGTTTTTGATCGGGATCCGCGCTTCTTGCATATATAGCCGCTGTCGCATTTCTGCGACTTGAGCACGTTATTCTCGTTGATATGCTTCCAGCTTGGGCGAGGCGGCCTGGAGCGACTGGATCTGTCCCGTGGACTGTTCGTTTTGCTTCTGCTGCTGTCCGGCGACCGCGCCCAGAGGACCTCTGAGCTGTGTGGCGAACTCTGCGGTGACCTCTTGTTTGACTGCGGCCAACTTCGCGTCGAGCTGCGCCGTGAGGAAGTCCTGCGATGCTTTGATGGCGGCGTTGACGGCCTCCATGGGGTCGGTGAGCTCGGAAGAGGTGGAGGCGTTGGAGGCAGCGTTCCGTTCTGTAGGTGCGTCAGCACGGAGTCCCTTGGAACCTTCAGCTGCAGCGCGGGAGAGAGCGGCCGAATCTCTCCACGGATCGTGCTGATGGACTGCATCTGGTTGTCGATCACCTGCGCGCTGAGGAGGTCCTTCGCTCGCATCAGCACCAGAGGGTTGGTGAGCAGCAGCAGGGTGGTCGGCAGCAGCAGTTCCACGACGAACCGCCATTCGCGGGGACCACTGGGTGCCTGGGGCTGACCAGGACTTGGAATATGGATGCCAGGGGCGGACCTGGGCTTCTGAATATGGATGCAAGGGGCGGACCTGGACTTGGAGCGGGTGCCAGGGGCGGACCTGGGCTTGGAGACAGCTGGATCTCTGGGTGGGAGCCTGCCCCGCGAAGGCAGTTCTGGAGGGTCAGCCATTTGGCCTTGAGCCAAAATGGCTACGGGTAAACACATATGTATGTATGTATGTATGTATGTATGTATGTATGTATGTATGTATGTATGTATGTATGTATGTATAAATATATATATATATATGTATATCGCTCCCGCCCCGGCCATCGGTGCTGGAAGCGTTGCACTTTCCTCTGCTAGGACGAAGCCAGGACGCGGCAAAAGTCGGGTAATGACAGCATCGAGGAGAATCTCTAAGATCCAGCGGTTTTGAAGGATGTCTCCAGACCCGAGGCCTTCTCAGAGCGTTCCAGAACGTTCTGAGAGCGTTCTGGAACGCTCTGAAACGGATTTTTCCTCGTCTCAGCCCCGCCCGATGGGGGATACCCGTCGGTCAGAAGAAGTAGGTAGAACCATGAAGTAGGACTGTGTTTAAGTAGATTGGGCTTCCGCCCGCCCCCTGAAGTGACAGGCAAATGAACAGGCACTCGACGATTGAAGCAGGCAGGCGCCTGAAGTAGATTGGGATCTGGAAAATCTGGGGATTTGTCCTCGCCCCGCCCGATCTGCTGAGGGGGGTGGGATTCCTGATGGCTTCCCAGGGCTGAACTGGATGGTCAGGAAAGCCCACGGCGAACCGTATGGCCCCATTCCCTGCCGACACGCCCCTGGGAGTGCGACAGGGAGGAGTTGCTTCTGAGGACACGGAGGAGGAGGAAGAGGAGGAGGAGGCCGAGAAGGATGAGAAGGACGAGGAGGAGGAGGCGGAGGAGGAATGGAGGAGGAGCCAGCGATCTGCGATCCGGGGCCCCATCCAGAGGCAGCTCAGCGGCCCGCGTCCCAGGGAAACTTGATCTTCGGGAAGGAGCGCTTGAACGCATAGAAGGACGGGATGCCCACCCCTGGCGGGAAGAAGCGCCGACATCGTGCTTTCTCCCCCCAACCATCATCCAACCATCATCACGCAAACTCGCTTCTATCATGACCAAACCTCTGCCCGAAACCTTCAAGTGTGGCCGAAGCTGGTGCTAGAATCCCACCAGCCCTCTGGGCGTCGGTGGTTTAGAGCGGTTCCTCTTCCACCCCTCCCTCTTCCCCTTCGGGGAAGGGTTTATCACTGTTCCCTATTAATAAACACCCCATCCCCCAGGCGACCGGGGGCCAACCCTGGTCCATGACGACACCCCCCCCCACAATCCCTTGTAAAAAAACATACAAACACACACACACACACACACACACACTCTGCCTCCAAATTCGGAACATGCGCAGCCAACCCGATGCGCCCCCCCCCCCACCATCCCTGTCAAAAAACAATACAGAATACACTTGGCGGAGGCGGCGGCGGTTGCGGCGGCGGCGGCTGCGGCGGCGGCGGCGGCGGCTGCGGCGGCTGCGGCGGCGGCAGCGGCTGCGGTGGCGGCGGTGGCGGCGGCGGCGGTGGCGGTAGCGGCAGCGGCTGCGGCGGCGGCGGCAGCGGCGGCGGCGGCGGCGGCGGAGGAGGCGGCAGTGGCGGCGGCGGATTGGCCCCCAGTAGCTACCCATCCAAAGACGATTGCTGAATATGCTGAGGCTCGGGCCAGACTCGGGTGCTACGTATGTGTTGGGAGGGCGGGTGGGAGTGAGCGAGACGGCTTGCGGGCGGGGGGGGGTCTTGACCCCTCCCCCATACCCTTCCCCCGTGGACCTGGACGGGGGGGGGGCCGCGGGTAGCTAGAGCGTCCAAAACGGCCTCGGCGAAGAAGCCAAAATCATTGATTTTACTATGAGTTTGGGCCCCATTTTGGCCTCCTGGAGGGGGGGGGGGGGGCGTAATTGAGGACCCCCCTTCGTTGACCGATCTCCTCCAAGATGGCCCCAAGAAGCGCCCAGGAGGCCCCAAGAGGTCCCAAGATGGCCCCAAAATGGCCCCCAAGAGGCCCCCAGGAGGCCCCCAAGAAAACCCTCAGCGGCCCCAAGGGGCCCCCCCCGCGGCACCCAAGACCCCGAAGAGCCCCCCAGGATCGCCAAGAGGCCCCCAAGACGTCCCAAGAGGCCACCAAGAATCGCCCAAAAGATACCCCAAGAGGCTCCGAGGGGCATCCAAGAGACGTCTGGCCCTTGTGCTTGCCCTCCTCCTCCTCCTCCTGTTCCTCCTTCCTGCTCCTACTCCTTCTCTTCCTCCTCCTCCTCCTCCTCCTCCTCCTCCTCCGCCTCCTCCGCCTCCGCCTCCGCCTCTCCCTCCTCCTCCTCCCCTCCTCCTCCTCTTCCTCCTCCTCCTCCCCCTCCCCCTCCCCCCCCTCCTCCTCCTCCTCCTCCTCCTCTCCTCCTCCTCCTCCTCCTCCCCTTCCTCTCCCTCCTCCTCCTCCTCCTCCTCCTCCTCCCTCCTCCTCCTCCTCCTCCTCATCCTGTTCATCCTCCTTCTTCCCACTCCCTCCTCCATCCATCCATCCACCTCCTCCTTCTCCTCCTCACTCCTTTGCACGGTTCGGCCGTCCCCCTCTTTGCTGCCGCACTTCCCTGATCACCTCAACTCGCCTGGGCATCTTTTCTGGATGGGCTGGTGGGGATACTTGTTTGGTCAGCGGCCGCGGGCTGACGCGCCGGCGGCGAGTCAGGTCAAAGCGGGCTACGCAGACACGAATTGAGCAAAGGCAACGCGAACAGGCTACGACAGGCGGAGCAAGCCGAGGCCTCACGCGGCGGCCCAGCGGCGGGCGGGTGGCAGGGGAGACTGAAACTGAGTCGAACTGCCAGCGAGCAAGCTGGTGGGGATACTTTCTTTCTTTTTTTACAGCCGCAGGCGGAAGCGCCAGCGGCGGGCAGTCGCGGGCGGGCTGCGGCCGCGACTAGCGGCGGGCGCGCGCTTGGCCGCGGTCAGGCGGCAGGCAGCAGCGTCCTAAGGCGTCAGAACCCACGTGCAGTCCAGGGGGCCTGCGGGCCCCAGAACGGGCGTGCAAAGGGCATCCAGGGAGCCAGATGAGCACCGTGAAGCCGACATGCAATCCAGGGAGCTTGCTGAACAACCCCTGAGAACGTGCAAAGGTACATCCAGGGAGCCTAAGACCGGCCCGAGGAGACCAACGCAGCCAAAATGGCGCGAGCGTTCCCACCAATGAGCGGAAAGTAGGAACGAATCCGAGGACGTCGACCAAATGTCAAGAGTACCCAATCAATGAGATCAAGTCCAGCGGAAAGCCTGACGACGAGAAGGGACGCGGCGTCAGAGAACGCACCCAGGGTGGTACATGTGAGCGGTGAACCCACCAAACTGAGATGCAAGCCCAGCCAGCAAGGGGTTGGGCCGTGGTGTGCACAATGAACGAAAGACCACGTTACGAGTGCACAACCAAGTCTCAGAACTACCCAAACGAGTCAGATAGCAGCCGAGAAGGGACCGTCTTAGAAAGGACACGTCCCTCGAAGCGATACGATCCAGGGTCACGGCGGAAGGCCGTTCAGTCGGTTAGAAATTCCAGGGAGAAGGCCAGTGGACAGGCGAGCCGCGGCCCACTGACAGGCCAGGAACGCCCGGCGGTGAGACATCTACAGCAAGGCCAGAGGCCGCGAGTCCACAGCGGAGGGGCTGTGGACGGCATTGCCGAAGCAAGCACCTGCATCCAGAGGCAGGAGGTGCACTCATCGGGTGGAGGGCGGCAGAGCGCCGCGATTAAGGGGCCCGCGGCGCGGCCTAGGGCAGCGCCAGATAGAATTCAGGAAGTGAAACCGACGGCGAGGAACGGGGGGGCCTTGCGGCGAGAGGGCCGCGGCCAACGGGGGAGAAAGGCAGCGATGCCAGTGGCAAGTTGGTCTGCAGGATGCGCGGTGTCACGCAGAGAGCAGATGGCATTACTGAACGGCACCCCAAGGCACAAGGGTGAGTGAGAGTGCCGCCCAGGGGAGGGGCGGCGGTGCTGCCCCAGGTTGAAGGAGAGAGCGGCGGAGGGCCGCGGTAGCGCGTCGCAGGGCGTAGGTGGTGGCGCGGGCACTGGGGGCGGGGAGAGGGCGGAGAGGGAGCTCAGTCTCTCCAATGGAGTCTCATTTCATCTCGATCGTCCCGATCATCAGGGCAACCTCCGCCGCGTCTGCCACCCGTCTGCCAGTGATCTTCGCGCCATCCATCGCGCCACTCGCCCTGCCAACTGCCCCAGGTGCCCCAGGAACTTGTCGCGCCGTCGCGCCAGCCCGTGTGGTGGTAGCCGCCTTTGCCCCTGTCGTCTGTCTGGGAGTGACGCAAGTAGTTGGCTCGTATCCTATCCCAGTCGATATCATAGCCCAACCTCGTGTTCATCTCGTAGGCGTCATACCCGCAGTCCTTCCAGGCCTCTAGGAAATTGTTGATATCCGAGGGCGCGTGTAGTTTCGGGTCGGATTTGGGCGCCCTCCATCCAGGGAGCAGGGTAGGCTGCGTGTTCGCTGTCCACAGCGCGCAAAAGACTGCCCCCAGCTCCGACTGAAGCCTGGATATGCGTCTGGCTGGTGTCTCGTCGGGATGTTCGAGTTCGACAGTGCCCAGCCTGACTTTGTACACTGGGCCGCCTCCATCAGGGCAGGACAACAGGTTGAGTGCGTCCTGTTCCGATGAACCAATATGGCGAGGGTGATAGGGCCTCTGTCCAGGGGGCATCGGGGTGGGCGCAGGAGAGCGCTCGTACCGCGAGCCACCACCGTCGCTGGCCCTCTCGTACCTCGCGGGGTCTCGGGCTGGACCCCTTCTGCGGTCGGCGTAAGGCGTTTCCTCTGCAGCTGAGGTCGCGGTATCCTCGCGGCTGGTGTCAGAGCTGTCCGCCGACGGGCTTCGCTGTGGCGCATCGCCGCCTGAGCGATTGTCATCATCTTCCTGGGCCGACTCTGAGCACGTGGGAGGACGAGCGGGTTCATCTTCTCCGTAGCCGGGCTCCATCTTGTTAAGGGGGATCCCGTCTTCCGCGCCTTCGCCGTTGTCGTAGTCGGGCGGGTCATGGTGGCCCATGCGCGAGTCGTTGTCCACCGTGCCCTGGGACCTGTCTGTGTCGGCAGCCATGGGAGTGTCTGGCCTGTCGTCGCTCACGGCCAACACGCCAGTTGGTGGGGGCTCTGCCAAGGAGGTGATGGGTGTTGGCTCTGATGCTGCACCAGAGCTGCCTGTGGCGCTGGGTCCAGGGGGATTGCTTGCTCCGACTTTGGTGAATTGGTCCTGGGCCTTGGCGTCCACGCCAAGCCAAGGGAGAGAATCCACAATGTCAACAGGCGCCTCGAACCCAATCTGGCTGCTGAGCGGGGGAAGGGCAGGAGGTTTTCCTGGATACAGCGATCTGAAGTCGCGATCCAGGATGCGATCCAGGGTGGCCGGGCCTATGTTCCAGATCGGGACCAGGCAGCGCCGGCAGCACCATGTAGCGTTCCATTGGCGTCCCCACCAGGCCAGGGCACGCTTGTCGATGGGGGGCAGCCCATCTTGCTCGGGAACGCCTATATCTCCCGCCGGCTTCCAAATGAAGCAACCCAGAGGCGGAGAGCCGGGGTTCCAGACAAGGAGCGGGGCCCCTTGGGGGCAGGTGTCGCACCGCGCAGAGTAGGTCTGCGTCTGGGCGGCTTTGATGCCGAAGCGCTCATCCCGGATCCGGAGGATCGGAATGGTGGTATTGGCACACTCAGGAATCTTCGTGCCCGTCGGCTCCATGAAGAGATCAGCTAAGCTCCTCGTGTCCGCCAGGGGGTTGCAGCCGTAGCCAAGCGGAAGGTGCCCCAGGGAAGGGAGGGCGCTCGCTCTGTCGTTGCTGGTCCCCAACATATGCTGCTCATGTTCCCTGACTCTGTCGGCGAGCTTCGTTCCGGCAGGCGCAGGGAGGCCATTGTCCTCGAGGTGGCGTATCCAGCAGACAGCGCAATGCCACCCCATGTTGGCACCGTTGATGTATGCCTGAGGTCTATTCTGAGCGACCATCTGGCGCGTGCTGTCGGAGATCCAGGTACCCTCGGCGGCAGTCAGATGGTCCTTTCCGCACCTGTCGCACGTGTATCTGTTATTCTTCTTCTCGAGCACGAGCCTCTCGTCGGGGATGAAAGGAGGGTCCAGTCTGGTGCCTGGGGCCGGAGCCGGTGGTGGAGGGGCATTGAGGTCGGTCTGGGACAGGGCAAGTCCGCCGCCGATGTAGGAAAGACCCGCGACCCTGTCGTTGGGACTGAGGGAGGCGTCGGACCCCGTCAGCGCGACGTGTAGCGCACACACTGAGCAGCCGCGCGTATCCAGGCAGGTCAGAGTTGCTGCCGGGGCGATCCGTTCGAGGACGAGCATCGGCGCTTCTAGCTGGAAGTCTTGCCTGTCCATCTCGCTCCAGGTCTGCGGGCAGCCGGCTTTCTGCGCAGCCGGGTGGTGATGCGCCAATGCCACGAGCTTGGAGATGTGAGGTAGCATCGCCTCGATGCGACCGTGCAGGTCAGCCAGGTCGCCCAGGGTGAGGCTCCAGGTACGGGCGAACTGGCTTCGGAAATCCTGGTGGACCTCTTGCCAGGGGACGCAAAACCCCAGAATGGCTTCGATGACGTCCCCGGCCTGCTCTGCATGAGAGAAAGGCCACAGAAACACTCGCGGTTCACGGAGCATGAGCATCATGACAACCAGAAGCGAACGTGCCTTGCAGGAATCCATGGGCTGGCCGTCGGTGTCTATGATTCCCTGACGGAGCTCTTCCATCGAAGAACCGCATCCTCGGAGGATGTCTCCCAACCCGGCCATTCCAGGGTGCCTCCTGTGTCTGCAGCAATCCTTGGTAGCGGAGCTCCAAGCCTTGGGGGCCTGACGGAAGGGCCCTTTGGGGGTGCACTGACGGCGCTTCCAGAGTGTTACACGCCTACCGTTGGCGCGGGGCAACGGAGGAAGGGAGTCATCGGGGACGGCGTAGCTCGCGCCCCCCCAGGGGGTGCCTTGGCCAAGCGACCAGACCATTGCTGCCCAAAGCGTGTTGTAGACCAGATTGGTTGCATCGAGCCCCAGAGACATGTCAAACAAGAAGCCCAGGTGCGACCAAGCCTTGCGGTCGAGCACGCCCGGCTGCCGCGGCGCGTTGGCCAGCGTGAATTCGTGAGGGTGCAGCCCGGACATATAAGGTAAATGAGCACATGAAAGGCAGGCGTCGAGAGGACATCGTGGAGCCCTCCCGAGACTAGCTTGCCCAGGGTGTCCCAGTCGAAACTCTCCTCCAGGGGTGCGTTATAACGCTCGGCGAAACAGGTGGCCTGGGCGTCGCGCGCTTTCTTCTTGGCGACGTCCAGCTCGTTCTGCCCGTTCTCCCCCTTTGCGACGCTGCCCCAGGCGACGGACGAGGGTATCCATGCGGCAAAGTCCTTGAGTGGGTCGAAGCTCTCGTCGATGTCCAGGGAAAGCCTGCAGCCCACAGGGGCGCGGCCTCGAAACTGGACCCAGAGGCGAGTCAATCGCCCGTACTCTGACAGCACGCGAAGCTGAGACCAGGTGGCGTTGGCAAACATGCGACCGTCTCCCAGGATCAGGATGTTCCGCTTAGCCCTGGTAATTGCCACGTTCAGGCGCTTGGCGTCATCGACGAAACCCCAGTTGTAGCTCCCGTTGCCCCGGGTAATTAACACTATTACGATGTCCGCCTCGCCTCCCTGGCTGGAGTCGATTGTCGTGAGCTTGAGCGCCCCAGTGCTCATATGCTCGCCCGCAACCTGTCGTAGTCCAGGGAAGTTGGAGCTGATGGCAGTGTGGGCATTATCGTCCTCTCGGAACACTTGTTGCCAGCGCTGAGTGTCCAGCTTGTGGCCTTGAGGGGGTTGTCCAGGGCCAGGTGTGTCCTGTCCACCACGTCCAGGACCGTCTTTCCCCTTGCCGGGCTGCCCTTTCGTGCCTCCTCTAGTGTTACGCAGGACGCCGGAGAGGTGACGAGGACCCTGCGGCCATCCGTCCATGAGAATAGCCGTCTGGAGCTGGTAGCCGACCACGATTCTGACAGTGGTGCCCTTGTTGAGCTCTGGTATACCGTAGAGCGCGCGATGTCCACGGCTTGAGCCGCTTCCGGAAGATTGGCAAAGCCTGGTTGTAGCTCTGAGGTGACCTCCCAGGAGGGTGTGCGAACCATTAAGAAACGGTGCATTTCTGCGCCTAGCGGCGGGTCCAGCGGTTCAAGGGTGGCGCGGAGGTCACCTTCGTCAGAATCGGTGAGTCTAGCCAGCTCTGCCAATCGCCCGGGTTCCCACACGCGAATGTCTCTCCAGGGGATGCCCTCGACGATTGGCCGCTCTCTGAGCGGATCCAGGATGCCAGACTTCATGCCTTTCCCGTAGTAGGCTGCGTTCGGGAAGGCGAGTAGCTGCGGACGCATCCGATAGCAGATTGAAAGGTGAACCACGGAAGACTCCTGGCCGCGGAGTGCGTGAAACATCCTGTCGAAGATGCTGACGCAGAGCCTTAGGTTGTTCGCCAGTTTGGAGAGCACCGTGGGCGGCAGCTGGTTCGGGTCTCCGACGAGGACCACGGCCCCCCCACTGTTGATCAGGTTTACCATGGACATGAGCGCGTGGAGCTCTGTGGCTTGCCCAGCCTCGTCGATTACCAGGAGGACGATTTGGGGGCTGTCCTGTTGACCGAGTGCCTCTGACGCCTCGTGCGTAGACATGATTATCCTGGCCTGACGTAGTAAGCTCGCCTTGTAGGGCCTGAAGCCCCTGCTCTTGTCCCCGTCCTGGAACGGGAAATCGCCGTGGGCGTTTCTGTAGTGACGTTCAGGTAAGGTCGACAAGTGCCTCGTTGACACGGTCCTTCTTTGCCAGGCGCACGAACTTGTCGGGGAAGCTCGTGTCTTGGTCGAGGCGCCGCTGACGTTGTGCTTCGATCATTGCCAGAGCCGGTTGGTCGACCGCCGTGTTGGACCCTGCTGCCAAAGCGACCGCGTGTCCAGGGCGTAGGCAGGAGCCCCACGTGTCCAGGCAGGCAACTGAGAAGGTGGTCTTGCCCGTTCCAGGGGGTCCGTGCACTAGAACGGCATGGTGGCTCAGGGTGGCCTGCAGGGCACTGGTCGCATCGCCGTTCGGCCTGTGCTTGTCCACAATCCTGTGGAGAGTGTCCAGGCTGGGAGTAGGACGCACTCTCTGAAAGACAGAGCCTGTCGCATCTGAGATTTCCTCGTCAGAGAACGCCTCTAGGCCTTGGGGGAGAGGCGGTGCCTGCAGTAGCGTGCCGTCTCCGACAGCCTGCATGTGGTCGGCATCGGGGACGCTCTGTTCCAGGGTGGCTGCCGCCCTGGCCCTAAGGCTCACCCCCAAGGAACGCGCGTGTCCCAAGTCGTTGGCCAAAGTCCGTTCCGACCGAGGGGCGTGAACGAAGGCCAGGAGGTACGTCGCAGGTGACAGCTGGTGGCCAAACAGATCCGCTGAGTTCTGGCGTGGGTAGTAGATCTGGTCCAGCGCCGAGCATTGCCGCCAAAACTGGATGTCAGAAGGGGCTTCATCCACGCGATACCACGGAAGATCGTCGCTCGGGGGGCGTTTCGCCTTGGTCTCGTCTTCGTGAAACTGCCCACCCTTCCCGTAGTTGTAGACCACGATGCACCAGTTTGAGGGGTACCTGGCGGAAGGGCCGAGGCCTAGCGCTTGAGCATCCTTGGGGTGGATGTGACCGCCCAGAGCGGGAGGCCACCAAACTGAGACGTCTGCGATCTTGTCTACTGTCGGGCCCGTGACTGAAATGTACAGCCACCTGCTCTCTTTGTCACGTTCCAGGGGTCTGGATGCAACCTTGTACATTGAGGGCCACTCCAACAACAGAAATTCTCTACCGTCGGGTAGGTTCATGGCGTTCCGCAGCCGAAAGGTGCCCAGGTCCTCCATGTTCGTGTCGGCATCGGTCCTGGTGACGCGAACTCCGAGAGCGCAATTACCTCTTCTTGCGAGATCCTCTCGCGTGGAGCCTCTGCCATCGTCTACCGTCTCGACCGAGGCTTGGCTTTCAACCCAGCCGATGCTCCGTAACGTTTGCCCTCGTCCTGGAGGGGGTAAGGCCATTGTGAGGGGAGTCGAACGACATTGATCAGCTCCCCGAGCGCTGCCTTGGGGTGGACCCTGGAGTGCGGGGAGTCCAACGGAACCGAGTAGAGGCTGGCGACCTCTGAGGCTGCCTGCATGGCCAGCGACTCATCCAGGGCGGCTGGGCTTGTCGGGGAGAGAGCGTCGATCTCCGTTGCACTGTCCTCGGCCAACTGGACTGTTCGCTGCTGGCAGGGTGGGCTCCAGGCAGGAGGAGGGCGAGGCGGCGGGGGCGGAGGAGGAGGTACCCTGGAGGTGCCTGCAGCCTGTCCAGGTGAGGGGGGTAGCCAGATGGACGATTTCGCCCGCATCCTGTTCCCGTCGCCGTCCTCGGACGGCCTGAGGCCCTCTCTTGCGGCGCCCCGCCTGTCCATCATGTGCGTTCGAACCTTCTCCGGGTCCACCCTGGTGCCTCCTGGGCAGTTATATGTCGGCGGATCGTCCCAGAGGGGGTAGGCAATGGGCACGTGCAGCGCATCCTCGGGGATCGCGATGCCAGGGAGCGAGCGCACCCCGTCACGGGTAACCGAGGGCTGGACTGGTTTCCAGCCGCGCCAGGGCATCCGCGTGACGGACACCTGGTGGGTCGAGTCATAGGGCTCCCCTCCACACATGCACCAAATATTCCCAGGAGTGACGAAGGTGTTCGGGTCTGGCCACCCGTCCTGGTACCGTGCCACCGACATGTCGTAGTGCTTCGCGCTTCGGATGTGCTCTGTGTCGTCGACGGGCTCCTGGCAGATCTCGCACCAGCGCCGCCAACCGCCGTGGAAATAGACCCAACGCATCCAGGGACAAAAGCGGGCCAGGAGAACGCGCGTGCCCATGCGCATTGGCGGCCCGTCGTCACTGTGCGGTAGGCAGGAGGGCCAGCGACGGAGGGGGCCCTGGTTGTTTCTGGGCATTATCCAGGGTGGGAACCGATCCAGGGTGGCAGCGGAATGCTGCGCTGTCTCGTGAAGGCAGCTGAAGCTGCGACCCGTCAGGACCTTAGTGCGCCGCGGCGGGGGGCGATCAGAGGGGGGGGGAGGGAGGAGGATTTTCGAGAGCATCAACAACAGCGCAACCTGGTCCAAGTCGCAGAGGTCGACGTCCGCGGCAGGGAAAAGGGGGGGGGGCGGCTGGGTGCCGTCCCAGACGATCCAGGAAATGACGGCCAGGTCGCCGGCGCCTCGAAGAGCGTCGGCCCAGAAAACCCCTAGTGTGGCAAGACGGTCGGCTGCCTTATTGAGGCGACGACGCGCAGCCTGCCATGTGAGTGTCCATCCAGCTTCGCTGGCTTGTCGAAGGGCGAAGTCCATCTGTTGTGCCAGGTGGAGCCGGCGATAGCGCCCAGTGCCGGCTCCGTACCGGATGGCAGCTAGATTGTCGCCGACCACTCGAGCCCCTCGAAACGTGGTGTCAAGGTGGGGGAGCAGGGCAAGTCCCGCTCTGCAGCCGGAAGCCTCCGCCGTCTGCGCAATGTCGCAGCCTGGAAGGGCAACGACGGCGACCGCGACGACGCGCGGGTAGCCGCGGTGCGGGTCGTGTCTCCAGAGGACAGCTGCCGCCCCGGAGACCTTATCACCTTCCCCGATCCGGCGAGCCCCACCGTCGAAGGTGAGCTCAAAGGGCCATTGGGCCGCATCGGCAGCGGGGAGCGGGGAGTCTCCGACGGTGATCTCCTCGCCTGCCTCCATGTCCCTGCTAGCTCTGAGCACCAGGGTATGCAGGTCGCAGAGTCTGCAGTAGCTCTTGGTCCAGAGGGCACTGGGGGACCTGTCAGTCCTGGGGCAGGGGAACCAACCCACCCCTGACGGCATCCAACTCGCCCTGGTGTCGCCCGTTTGGAGAACGGCGAGCCGATCCCCGCTCCGCGCGAACCTGGTCGCGACAGGGAGGCGCCGGATTTCCCCCCCGGCGCGCGAAGCTTGTCTGCCGAGATGCGGTCCGGCAGCCCCCTGTATGCGCAGCAGGTGTGGGCCTTGGGGACTGCAATGTTGACAGGGGTCCAGCAGCATGGGGGCCCAGACGGCGGTTTCGTCCGCCGGTGCAGCGGGGGCCTGCCCTTCTTGCATGTCGTCGTCCTCATCATTATCTTCCTGGAGGTCGGTGTCTGGTACGGAGATTCCCTGGACGATGAGTCTGGCGGCTTTGTCGGCACCGATGGGAGCGCAGTCCAGGTTCACGCAGCATCTGAAGGAGACCTGGTGTAAAAGGCGGCAGGCAAGCCTCTGGTGCTGACCTTTGGAGCATATCGCGGTGGGAAGGTCTCTGGGGTGGTCAGGGCCTCTAGCCTTTTCCCAGGCAAGGGCGGCGGCGGGGCACCAGCCCCACACGTGCTCAGTAGTGGCTTCCCCTAGGCCGCAGAGAGGGCAGGCTCCGCAGAGTCCCTGCCGTATGGGAACGGTGATGTTGCCGAGTTGCCTTCTTCTCTCCGCAGCAAGTGGACGCAAGTCCACGGGCAACGCGTCGTCGCCGAGGAGGGGCCAAAGGGAGGCAGGCCTCTCCGGTCCAGGGCCCGAGGCACGAGTCGCACCAAGCCTGACCGCGATCCCGTTGTCCAGCGGTGAGCCAGACTCTATTGGCCACCCTGCCGCAGCCGCACTGGTGGGGGATGCTGTCAGCAACACTTTGTCTACGCGCGGACCCGGGTAGTCCGTTGGCCAGGACTCGTACCGTCTGTTTGAGCCCACCTACGCTCGTGGCTGGTTGTGGAGAACCAGGTGCTCACCACGTGCCCGTGGAGCTGGGTCCATGCCGCGACGTATACAACGCGCCCGAAGCAACGAGCCCGGCGCCGAGGGAGCTCTCTTATGGCACGATTGAAGAGGTCAGCGGCCCTGGCGTCGGTCAGCAACTTGGAGCCGGGCCTGCGTGGCTCGTCCCGAGGGGTGAATTCCCGCGCCCATTTCACGAGTTTGTTCCACCTTCTCCCCGCCTTGTGCCTCGCCTGCAGGGGCCCCCACAGGTCGTCTAGGGCGTGCGCCCTGGCCGCGATCGCACGCGAGGTGGCAACCGGGCATTTGGGGCAGCCAGGGACTTGGAAGCGGATGCCCAGACCGGTGAGAATGTTGTCTGGGATCCAGGAGGCGGAGGCAAGACCGAGGGCGACCCGCAAGTGTGCCCGGAGTGCCCTTTCTTGCACGGTGTCAGGGAGGGAGTAGTGGGATGGGTACGGTATGAGCGCGATGAGGTAGGTGTTCCAGGCGAGGGCGGTTTTGGTGGGAGACATGCTTGCAAGGTGTAGGGCCATGGCCCGGTCCCACAGCGTGGGGAGAGGTCTGCCCCAGGTGCCGGCAACGAGGGCGTCGAGTTGCCCTTTTGTCATTCTCCCCCTGGGCTTAAGCTTTCCCCTTCGGCGGCCCGAGATACGACGCATGCGCCGAGATAGAGCCACTGAGAGCGGACGGCGGACGAGCCAAAAGGGGTGTAGTCCATGGTGCGTCTCCACCAATCGTGGTTGCTGGCGGGGACCAGGGCCGTTTTTAATTTGCAATTGCATGGGCTGCTCCAGGGAGAACACTGAGCCGCAATTCTAGGGCCGGCTGCGCGCCTGATCAATTCCAGGAGGAGTCCGGCAGGCAGGCCTGTAACAGTTGTGGTGGTGCCATTATCGCTGAAGTCCACCGGGGCGTTGTCCAGGTGCTGCCTGATGTTGATTCCGGATGGGGCTGCGATGCCCCTGCACTGGTGGGCTTCGACGAGGAGCCCTGCCGCTCTTGCAAGCCAGGGCAAAGCGATACCGGCACGTAGTGATTGGGCGGTGGCGCCCAATAGGGCAGCGAGGTCATCCACGTACGTCGGATCGTCCGCCCCGGTGATGTCAGCCAGGGCGCTGATGAGAGGGTCGTATCCTAGGCACCAGAGGAGCGGGGAGGCGGCGCCCCCCATTCCGATGGACCGTCAGAGCTTCCTTATTCTGCTTTTGCACCTACCTTTGCAGGTGGGCACGCTCCTGCTGCCGACGAGGCAATCCACGGAGTGCAGGAGCCAGGTCGGGAGTTGCCAACGCCTCGCCAGCTGCCCCATCCATTGCAGGGATATGCGCTCGAAAGCTTTGCTCTGATCGCAGAAGAAGACAGCCGTGCTCGGGGCAGGGCCTAGTTGCCGTGCGGCGTCCAGTATATAGCGGTCAACAGCTTCTTGGTGCGCGCCAAGCAGGGCGGTCCATGAGGGCCCAGGTTCGGTGTCGGTGACGGGATCCAGGGCAAGGTGGTTGGTGGCGGTGGTGATGTTGGGACCGCATTGCCCACCGCGCTTGGCAGCTTGATTGGGGCTAAGCCTGGGTTCAATCACGGGGCCGAGGCAATCGGCAATGGTAGCTCCATGCAGTCTCCGTAGGCAAGTGGGGAGCTGCAAGGGACGCATGTCGTTGGGACGCTCAGCGGCCGGTTTCTTGCCGATCCAGACCAGAAGGTCAACAGAGGGGCCAAGGACCAGGTCCAGGAGCCCTGGGTTCAGCGCCGCGGCGTACCAGGCCTGGGCGAGGAGTCCGGCAACAAAGCGCGCACCGGGATGATACAGCTCGCACGGCTCTCCGTCCACACCGGCGGCGCTGCCGCTAGGCCCCAGGACGAGGGAGGCGATCCTGCCCCACTGCGGGCTGGGAGAGTGTGGGAAATGCCCCGTGTCCTTTTGCCTGAAGTACTGGTTTAGGATGCAGTCCGCTGCAGGGGGGAGAGGAGGGGCGGTTTGCCAGATCGGACTCCAGCTCCGCCATAGGACGTCGTCTACTTCCTTGGTGAGCTCCTTCCAGCTTCCGTCTTCGTCGCGTACTCCGAGGATGGCATGTGTCCCGACGAAGATTTCTCGTCCCGTCCGGTAGTGGGAGGCAAGCGCGGGGCGTTCAACTCCGGGGCCCCTCTGCGCGGGAGTGAGGCGGGCGGCGCGTCTCTGCGCGGCGTCGTTGTCCCACCTTCGCAGCCAGAGGGCAGCCTGCTGAGGTGTTAAGTCGCTGCCGTCCCACTCGTATTTAGCGAGCCAGGCAGCAAGTGCTCCCACCGGGCGCGTCATGGAGTCCGATCTTACCGCCGCCGCTAGCAGGGCCCCTGGCGAACGGTTGGTTTTGCTTCTGCGCCACTTCCTCCACCAGTCCTGTATTGCGGCTGACAGAGCGCGGCGACCAAGCGTGAGGAGGGCGGGCAGAAGCGGGACGGTGTGGTCATCACCCGGGTTAGGGGCCGGGGGAGGAGTGGAGGGTTCCTGTTCTCTTTCTCCTTCGCCGTCGTCGTTGTCGCAGTGACTGGCTGGGAATTGACCTGGGGTGGCCGGGCGGACCCAGTCGGCGGGTTGTAGGAGGCCGGTAAGATCGATGTCCGGCAACCCGAAGGTGCGTTCGAGAAAGGAGTACAGAGTCCTTAATTCAGCGTGCGCCTCGCTTGGAAGTAGGCGGAGATCGCCCGCACGAATGGTGTTGTCTCGGCGGGTTCTGGGGGCGCCCTGCGGCTCCATGTGCAGGATGGCGTGGTCGGAGACAGAGGGTTTCCAGGCCTTCCTGACCCCGTAGGCACCGAGCTGACGAAAAGGGCAAGCAACGATGTCGATCTGTGATTCAGTGTCCGCGTTCACTCTGGTAGGGCCGTCGCAGTGGCAGACGCTTGAACCAGTCAGCGAGAGCAGGTCACTGCCTCGTCTGTTTCACCGTCCCTGGGATTGTCCAACTGGATGTTGACGTCCCCTCCCCAGTATGTAGGGGTGTCGTCCCACCTTTTGATGGCCTGTCTGATGGCGTCAATGGTTTCGGCTTTCCTAAAGGGTGGGAGGTACACCGAGCCCAGGCGGTAGGTGCTGTCACCTCGGCTGATGGTGGCTGCAACGGCACATCCGGGGACGAGGTCTTCTGCCCAGAGGAGCGTAGTGCCGTAGGGAATGATGATCGCCACTCCGCCGGCGCATCCCCCGGCTGGTCCACTGTAGGCTGGAGAGGCGACAAGCGTGCGGGCGTGAAACATGGTGGACCAGACGGCCGCCTCGTGTTCTGTCCAGTGGGTCTCCTGAATGAGTCCGATCCTACCGTTGGTGGTCATCTGCGTCAAGAAGGCGTGTTTAATCATGTTATTATGAGCAGTCGTGCTTTTGAGGTACCTAACGTTCCAACAGCCCACCTTGAGTGAACCAGCCTGCGTGGCATTGGAAATGGCGTCGATCAGTGACCGAAGGGAAAGGCCCCGCAGAGGTCCGCCCAGGTGGGGTTGCTCCAGGGGGTGGCGTGCGCGAAGGCCCAGAGGGAACGCGGTCGCCGGACGGCACGATTACTGTGCAGGGCAAGGGCTCGGCTCAGGGAGGAGCAGGCTAGTTGCCAGGCTCTGGTTCCGGCCCCCGGAACGAGATTCGTGAGCGGGGGAGACCCAAGGGCGAGGTGAAGCGTCCCTGGGTCTTCAGGAGAGTCTAGGGGAACGACAACCCTTGGTCTAGGAGCTGTTGCTGCAGCCTGGCTCGGACTATGTCATCTGGACAGGGGTTCCCGGCGAGCGGCGCCCAAGGGCAGTTTCTGTCGGCGAAGCTGCGCCCCTGCCTCCACGCGGCCCAGATATGGCCCTCTGTCGGAGCTTCGTGCTGGCAGCCGGAGATATTCTCGTTCCTGCTCCAATCCAGGATGGCGGTCGCAAGTCTGCCCTGGAGACATCTCGGGTCAAGGTGGGCCCCCACGGCATCGTAGAGTTTCTTTCCACTAATGTCCAGGGACCGATAGTAAGAACCAAGGCCCACTGCTCGGGCCCGCTCCTCCGGAGATGGGATCCTGAGTCCGTGCTCTCTGCCGTGGGCCAGGAGCCAACCCGCCCAGGCCCTCGCTTTTCCTTCGCTGGCTAGGCTCTCTCGCTCTCTTCCGTGACAGACGAGCGTCAGTCCTTCCGCGCAGCCCTGGAAGTTACGCTCGGCTCCGGTCTCCTGAAGAATGTTCTTGATGCCATTCCTGGTGTCGGCGAGGGTGCGGAGGAGCCATCTGTGGCTGCTGTCCCCACTGTATAGCAGACAATGGGGGTGTGTCTGGTAACTGCAAGGAACTATTGCCTCCAGGGCGTTGGCAGGAGCCTTGGACTGGGTCCAGGGAGGGATGTGCCCGTCCGGTCTGTACGTCCATCGCCTTTCCAGGGGCTGGGGAGCCGAGGGTACGTAACGAGGTCATCCGCGGGAGGGCAAATGCTGAACCACAATCGGTCTCTCGGGCTGGCGACTGTGGGTGCAGCATCTATGCGGACCGCCCAGTCTGGGGGGAGTTCCCCCAGTGCAGTGCACATTGCCTGCTTGTGTGCCTGTAGGATGGTGGCTGGACATTCGCAGCATATTATGACGTGGACATCCGGGCGGAGTCTGCGGGCGGTGCTCCACAGGAGAGGCACAGCGAAGAACTGCACTGCCTGGGAACCCGCAAGTCCATCTAGTCCCCCGTGCTGGCTGGCTGCAGAAAGGCTGGCACCTGGGGGCCCCGCTGTGATGACAAGTAAGCTTCCAGGGTCCAGGGTTCTGAGGTGGTCGATCCAGGGACTCCGGCAGTCGTCCCCTCTCAGGAGATCCCATACATCAGCTCCCAACCTAATGTGCGGGGGTCCTCCATCAAAGCGCGTGGCATTGTCACGGCCCCAACGCCTCTCCACTCGAGCCGCCACTTCCTCGCTGAACTCGACGAAGGCGGAGGATCTGAACCGAGAAGTCGCGGCGACTTGGCTAAGGTCGCCTACCGCCAGTCTCGCCAGGCCCCATTCATCGAAGAGTGATACAAGATGAAGACTTGTTCCCACGGTGGCACTCGGGCCGGGTCGAGGGTTGACTATGCGTGCCCTCGTTTGCTGGGTGAAGTCATACGTCCAGTCTTCCCCATGTCTGGGATCGCTGATAGGGTGGAGCCTCAGGTGCCCCGGGATGTCCCATGTGCCGTCGGGAGAAACGCTGGAGACGAGGCCATCCTGCTGGAGAGTCCTTAGAGTGCTGATGATCTGTGTATTGTCCAAGCCCGCAATCTGGTACGCCGCAAGCGTCGTGTATGCAGGTGCGACTGGAGAGAGGCCAGTTCGTCCGTCCCTATGTCGCTCCCAAACCTGCTGAAGCACATCGGCAGGCTGGGGGGCGGCCGTGGTGAGACGACAGTTGGCCGGGGCCGCGGCCTGCGGATCCGTGCGCCCTCCGCACTCGCCCTGTCTGGACGCCCGTCTTGTGACGCCTCTCCCTGTGACCCCGGTGGGGGGGCCCTCCCCTGCGCGGGGGCGTTCCCAGAGGTCGACCAGAGTTCTTGGGTGGGGAGGTCTGCTGTCTGGTCGGGTGGACCTTTCCCTGTCTGCGTTGCCCGCAGCTCGGCGTCGGGTCGCACCGCGTAGTGCGGTCCCGCGTGTGCCGCCATTCTTGCCTCTGGGTGGCCGGCGAGCCGGACTCCCACGAGCTCTGTCAGCGGCGGTAGTATAGGGCTGGGTGCTGGGCTCTACCGGTCGCGGCCCGGTCGTGCTTCGGCGTCGGGCACGCCTGGTCAGCCCGCCGTCGGCTGCACACACAGCAGTCCCGGCCGGGGCACGTGCAGGTCTGGGCGTGCCGGCACGCCGGGCGGCGTTACCGGTACTGCGTAGGTTCCTTGGAGAGGCCTCTACAGTCTCGCTCAGGACCTGGTCCCTATCGTCCGAGAATGGGACGCCCGCTCCCGCGCGCAGGATGGTGCGGAGCATGGCAGGCGCAAGGCTCTGAAAGGGGGCATCGGGTGCCGACGCGCTGTCCGAGCGAGAGGCCGGACCGCCTGCGAGTTGCCTCAGCTGAGCGCAAGCCGCGTCAGCAGTTAGCGCCGCTTGGCGTGAGTTTATCCTCCTGCCGGCGGGGTTGCGCGTACCCGGAGGTGGGTGGGTATTCGAGTAGCCGTTGAAGGCGTCTGGGATTCGCGTGGCGAGTCCAAGCTCTTGGTGAAGGTCCCTGACGGTTTTGTCCAGCTGGGGCATCGCTGCGGCCCATGCGATCACACTGAGAACTTGGTTCCATTAATGTCTTCGGAGGGGGGTTTGCCTGTGCCGTCAGAGGCGCGCACCTGTGCCAGTCTGAGCGTACGCGCCATGACTTCATATGCCCGTCTCCAGTCCGCGTCCATGCACGGGGGGAGCTCAGGCCCAGTTCGTGGCATGTCTCCTCGCCCCAGGGGGTCGTTGCAAGTACTAGGCACCGTGCCCGGCGGCGGTCTCCTGCTCTGAACTGTCGCCGCATACGCGGGGACCCGTGGAGGTGCGTCCTCGCCGCCCGCCGCGCCCCCCGTGCCCGTAGTGCTGGCAGCCGGGGCCGTGCACCGAGCCTCCTCTGCGCTGTCCAGAGTCGTGGCTCCACACCCACCAGTCGAGCGCAGCTCCGTGCTGGAATTTGCTTCATCCTGAGAGGTCCGTGGGCTCCCAGGGGTGTTCACGCCGATGTGTCTCTCGGGAGGTTCTGCGGGGTCAGAGCTATCTCGTCCCACAGTTTCTGCAGCGTTGCAGGCTGTGGAGGGGCCTTCGCCCACGCCCGGGCTCGGCGTGGCGGCGCAGACCGGGGCGTGTGACCGTGCTGGCCCCTCTCTGGGCGTCGCGGGGTTCGCAGAGGTCGCCCGGGGTGGGAATTGGACGGTGTTGTCGGCCCGGGTAGCGGCATTATCCGCCACTCCTTCGCCGGCCGGTCTGGCCACGGAGGGTGGTGCCGTACTTTGCTCGTGTGGTGCCATCTGTCGCCGAGGTTGCACTCCCTGCGCGGTAAGTGCCGGGTTGTCGTTGGCCCCTCCGCTGGGGTTTGCGCATGTCTGTGGTGTCACCGAAGTGGGGGGCCCGGGGTTTGCAGGTGCGGCTGGCGGTCCAGGACCTGTCGCAGTAGGTGGTCTCGCATCACCAGCTTGCATACCTGCCACGTCCGTCTCATTGTTCGCCCGGCTGCGGCTTCTGCGTTGGCTCGTACCTGGGTTGTCCATAGGTCTGTCCCCCGCTCCAGCGGTTCTGGGGGTCTGGGAGGTGCCTCTCCGCCCCCGAGTGACTCTTCCGGGGTCGTGGCGCTGCCGCTCCTCCCAGTGTAGGTTAGACAGCCTGTTGATCAGGGCGTCCAGGGCACTAGTGACGTTTTCCGGGGTTGAGAGCGCAGTGGTGGCGTCAACGTCTGCACCTCTGGATCCAGGGACTTCGAGCCAGGGCTGGTGGGCTGAGTAGGTGTCGTCAGGCTCAGGCGCGAGCCACTGGGTGAAAGGGAGCTGCCTCGTGACTTCTTCTCGGATCCCAAGCTCTCGGATGAGCTGCCAGACGTGGTCGCGGCCCAGGCTCCCCGGGTTGGCCAACTGCAGGATCCAGATGGCGGCGAACATGTCCCAATTGTACTTCTGCGTGGGCCGGCCCTCGAGTTGTCTGCGGATTTCGAAAGCGATCCGGCGCTGGACGCCGCGCGCCACGTCGCGCACAGCTTGCTCCGGGACCACGGCGGCATATCTACCCAGCATACCCCGCGCGATGCGGACTGCATCTTCGTCGGCTCTTACCAGTTCGGCCGGGGGCGGCCTGCATGCGCTCACTAGTACCTCGGCGAGCTCCGGAAAGTGAGTGGGTCTGGCGGGTCCAGGGAGTGGGTTGAGTGAAGCCGAAGTACGTCTAGGAAGTGGCTGCTGGGAGGGAGCATGGACCCTCAGCCCCACTGAAGCGGGAGTTGGTGTGGCTGCAGGGGCAGAGTCCAGGCGTGCAACGTGGATGGGGCCCGCGGCAAGCTGAAGTTTGAGTCTAGCTTGTGGTCTGTCAGCACCCCTCGCGGCTGCCCTAATGTCCGCGTCCGCAGGGAGGAGCACCGTCACCCAGGTGGGGACCGACGTGAACAGGAAACCTGCCTCACCGCTCGTGGTGACCTCGACCGGCTCCACCGGCTGCTATCGCGGCGAGTAGGTATTCTCCAGGCTGTAGGACGGTCTCGTAGTCCCGTAGGCCACTTTCCTGCGACACGCTAGGTGCCGTATTGGGCGCGCTCCTGCTCATCGCCCTAGCGTTCTCTCGGAGCCGGTCTCCCGTGATGATAGGTGGGGCAGCTCTGGTATTGGCTGGGTGCGAGGTACCGCCCGGGCCATCCGGGAGTGGCCAGAGTCGAGTTAGTAGCTGGGCGTCCGCCGAGCCAACCGAGGCAGAGAAGAGCCGAAGCGTGCTGTGTCCAGGGAGCCAAGCGTCAGGGCGCATGCTGCGTGGGCGAATTTCTCCAAGCTGCGTCCCGTGCCTGTCGAAAGTTGTGATCTCGAGGTTTTGGGGCTGAACGGCGCGTCTGGGGGCTTGTCGGACCGAGATGCTGGCCAGCGCGTCCACATGCTCTTGCAGTTCCCTGGATGTCGCAGCCGCTCTGTGCATGGGGTCCCTGCTGGGTGTGGCAGGGAAGATCCTGACGGTCTGGGCTCCGATCATTATACAACTGGTGCCCACGAAGGCTGCCGCCATGGCGTCGGCCGCAGCTAAGCGTATGCGGACTTGCGTCATGTATCTGTAGTCAGAGACGTCTGGGAACCAGGCGTACACGGTGGAAACCTGTTCGACCGTGCCAAGACCGGTCGTGGCCTCTACGGCTTGCAGGACGTCCTCAGGCCGCGTTTGTCCCATGTCCGCGAGATTCCATCTTAGGTGAAAGCCATCCTCGGGGTCGGAGAGGCGCACAAATGAGGGTCCCCCATCCCAGGGCCCTTCCAGGAGGATGCGGCGCGGTCCTAGTGCCATGGAGGAGGAGGCGCCCCCAAAGACCCGCGGAAGCTCGCCCCGGAGGTGTCTCAAGACGGGGGCGGCAATCCTTTCTGGAGTGGAGATCAGAAGAAACCCCGTCCCGCAAATTCCGACTCTGTGCCCCATGGCTCCGGCTGTTGCGGAGGCAACGGAGTGGGCTATGCAGATCGCCCTGGTGGGAACTGGGATGTGCACTGAGTCACTTGTCTCGTGTGTTCTCCAGACGCACGCCGTCTGGTGGGCCAGTGTGGTGGTTTGAGCTGCCGCCTGCAGGTTATCCAGGGGGGCACGTATGCCGTCTTCACCGCTCGTAGGTCTCGCTGCTCTGCAGCGGAGGACGTGGTGGAAGAGCATCTCGAGTCCCTGGTATCTCAGGAGCTCGCCCCGGGGGAGTTGCACTCTCGTGGTGACCCAGTCGGCTGCGATCGTCCCGTTGTGGGATCGCCCTAGTTCGTCCCTCCACCTCATGATCTGCGCAACGACACCGTCATTGCCGCTCTCAGGGGTTAGGATGTGTAGAGCGTCAGAGGTGTCCCCGTTCCTCCCCCCCCAGTGCACAACTATTGACGGGGGTAGGATCGCGCGCAGCGTCCTGCCCTCTAAGTCGAATTGAGCGGCGAAGAGTTGCTGCATTGGTGGGCTGGGCTTGCCAGTTCGGTAGGGGTGTCCAATCGGCACGAGATGGGTAATTTTGCTGGCGGATCGGTATCCCCACTGCGCGTTAGCCAGAGCTGCGAGCTCGACCGGATCCGGTCCTCCAGGGGACGGCGCTCCCTCGGTGGCCAGGGCGACGAGACAGCATGGGCTACCCGCGACGGCGGCTGCCGTCAGGGCGGCATCCATGCGTTGAGCAAGGGCGTCTACCACAAGGATTGTTGGGGCGGCGTTCCTCTGAGGCTGGTTCCTGCGCTGCGTGACTACTGCTTTGATCTGCTCCCAGCCGTCTGGGCCTGCAAAGGCAAGAGTGACTCCCGTCTCATCCGCTACACGCTCGCCGAGATAGGTGCTTCTGGAAATTCTTCACGCTTCGCGTATCCCCACCAGCCCATCTCAAAACAGCAACTCTAGCGAAGCATGCCGACAGTCGTGTTTTTCAAGCGTGTTTCCGCCTGCCCCCGCATATCTCCCCTGTTCCTCCTCCCTCCCGCCCCCTTGTACATCCTCCTCGTGGTGGGAGCGGGAGAAGGACGAGGCGGGGGAGGAAAGAGAGAAAGCGCTCCTCGTGGTTTGAGTCGTTCGGGCTTCTCGTCCCGGTGTGAGTCGTTCGGGCCCTTCTTCCTGGTGTGAGTCGTTCGGGCTCTTCGTGGTGTGAGTCGTTCGGGCTCTTCGTCCTGGTGCGAGTCGTTCGGGCTTCTCGTGGTGTGAGTTGTTCGGGCCCCTCGTCCTGGTGCGAGTCGTTCGGGCCCCTCCTCCTGCCCGTCCAGAAACGACGCCCAAGCGAGTAGAGGGTCGTCCTGCTGGGCTTTTCGGCGTCTTGGGTGCCTCGGGGGGGGCCTCTTTGGGCCGTTTGGGATCCTCTCGGGGGCCTCCTGGGGGCCTCTTGGGGCCATCTTGGGGCCTCTTGGTGCCTCCCGGGCGCTCCTCGGGGCCATCTTGGAAGACGTCGATCAAAGAAGAGGGGAGCTTTAATTAGCGCTGCCCCCTCAGAAGGCCAAAATGGGGCCAAAACCTTAGTACAATCAATGATTTTGGCTTGAAAGAAGAGGAGAGCTTGAATTAGCGCTGCCCCCTCAGAAGGCCAAAATGGGGCCAAAACCGTAATGAAATCAATGATTTTGGCTTCAAAGAAAAGGGGGGCACTTTCCCCCCCCCCCCCCCGTCGGGGCCAGAATCCTCGTGAGGGGTGTCGTTTTTTAGCCCTCCCAGGAGTCGAAAAAGACCCCTCCGGCCACCCGCGGAGGGACCTCTCCAGGCCCAGGGGGAGGGGGTAGGGGGAGGGGCAAACCCCTCCCCGAAGGGGAAGAAGGGGGGTTGAGAACAGAGAGAGCTCCCTGAACCACTCACGCCCAAAGGGCTGGTGGGATTACCAGATCGGCTGCGATGTCTCGGACGGCCGCGGTAAGCAGCCCTACCGGGAACCGCCCAGGCCCCCTCTTCCTGGGTTCATCCTCCGGGGGGTTCCGTCACAGTAGCAGTGCCCATCTTCCGAAAGTGATTCGCGGGGCTTGCCGTATCCTATCTGCCCTGTTGGTGGGACCGAGGGGTCGCTGCGGAGGCGAGGTCCCAGGTCCCTGCGTGCTGTTGTGAGTGTCGTCGGAGTCCATGCCGCTTCCACCGTTTCCACCGTCAGGTGGGGTCCCATCCGCCTCCATCGGGGCATGACGTGACTCCTGCGCGGTTCTCCTCTCGGTAACGTGCGCGTGGATTCTGCGCACGTCTGAAAGTGTGACGTATGTGTGGGGACGTCGGATGGAGAGTGTTTGTGGTCTGAGGCAGTCCAGATCTGGGGCCAGGTGCCTGAAGGCATCGGCTAACTCTTGCAAGCTCAGGAAAGGCTGCAGTGGGAGTAGGGTCCCGTCGCGGAGCTGCAGGAGGTCTGGTGGCACCGCCACCTCAGCGGCGTCGGCTTCTCGGGGTCGCCCTGGCATCCTTACGGAGACGCTACCCCTATCATTGGAGCGGCAAATAGGACAGTTCACTGGGAAGCATCTTCCGTGGGACAGGGCCTGCGCTGGCTGGCTAACCCTCCACTGTATCAGGCATTCGGCGTGGTACAGGTGGCCGCATGGCACCAGGGCTTCCGCGAAGCCTAAGATGTCTTCGCTGCAGATCATGCATCGGGGGGTCCCTACCTCCAGGTCCCAGGGAGGAACATCCACGGCGTCCATGCTTTCCGGAGGGAGCCTGACACTGTCTCCAGGAGGGTGGCTGAGTTGGGAAAAGCCATCCCCCAGGCTCTCGATGAGGGCTCTGGCGGACACACTGGCGTCGAGGTGCGTCAGACTAGCTCCTTCACTGAGATGGGATATGAGGGCCTGGATTTGTAAGTTGGTGAGGTCGGAGTATGGAGCTAGATCGGCATCCGGGAAGTCCCTTCGAAGGTAGGCCACGAGGTCTTCCGGCGCGTGCATTTCAGTCCTGGTCATCGAGCGGTAGAGAACGTCATAGGGTCGAGAGTCCAAGGCCCGCACAGTCAGCACTGGTCTGAGGAGGGGGAAGTAGTGTGGGGCCAGGCAGAGCCACAGGGCTCTAGAGATCCAGAGACCCGGTTGTCGATCTACCCTATGTTCCAGGAGCATGCTCTGCGCCAGGCACTGTGCCTGGTCTCCGTTGACAGAGGTCCTTTCTCCGGGGGCCGGCATGGTCCCTCTGCCTGCCTCCTCTTCATCCCGCTGCCTGGCGTCGAGAGTGCGTACGAGTCTGTCCAGGAGCCCTTCTCTGGTGCTGCCAGCCGGTAACCTGCCCTGGGGGGTAGCGAAGCTTGCCCGGTTGAGCATCTGTCTTATGTCCGCGTGCTAAGGCGTGGTTGTGCTTGTGGCCTCCACAGCTTCGGTCTCAACTCCAGGGCGAGCTCTGCCTTCGCTCGCGGGCCCGTTGTTCCTTGGGTTTAACCTTGGTCCGGCGCTGGCCATTTGCGCACGAACCCTCGCTCCAGCCCCCACCGCCTGCCGATCCCCTGACAGGATGGCAGTCTGAAGGAAGCCGCTTGTATCCAGGTGCAGCATCATCCGCTCCTGGAGCCGGGGTGCAATGTAGCCGCCTACCTCGGGGGCCTCGAGCGAGGCACCAGCTGCCCTGGACGCCGTGTCTGCTTCGGACGCGAGCGCTATCTGGGCATCTCTGTAGGAGCTGGCGCCCCGTGCTCTCCACCAGGCTGCTGCATTGTCAATAATAATGGTGCTGAGGTTGCTGCTCCTGAAGGCCAGCTCGAGGGCGCTTCGACCTCTGTCGGTGGCTGTGCCCCATATGAAGGGGACCAGGAAACTGCTCCAACGCATGCCAGGGGTGACGGAGTTGCTTGCGACCCTCGTCCTGATTCTCCGCACCTCATCGATGAAAGCGTCTCGCTGGGAACGCTCCGCTTGGGAAAGCCCTTCCCCCAGGACTGGGGGGGGTCTCTGGGGAGGCCTGGCTCCTACCCCTTCTAAGCCCGCGTGGCTATCCCTGCCGTTGCGGGGGTTGTCCACGCCCATGGGGGCGTGCCCTTCACTAGGACGCCCAGGACGCACTTGGTCCTGACCCCTGCTGTCTGCATCCAGTCGTCTAATGACGGCGTCCGTGACGAGGTTTCCCAGGGGGGTACCCTGCCCCATTTGGGGATGCATTGGGCGCCAGTCAGTGCGTGCGGCTGCTTGTAGCGCCCCTCTCATTGAGAGTGTGGGCTGTCTCTATTGTGCCACCAGCGTCTACTGAGATCGGTATGGTCACGTGCGTCGCTTATAGCGCGGTCAAGGTGATCCCCGCCGATGGTGTACCTTAACCAGCAGAGGTCATCCGGGTGCACCAAGGTGTTCGGTCCTATGGGTACGGATGTAGTTGTTCTGCTGGGTAGTGGGGGCCTCCGGTATGTTGGTGGGTGAGCGTCTGGGCCGCCGTGGTAGAGAGGGGGAGGGAACCGCCCATCGAGCCGTCCATGGGGGTAGGTCCTAATGACGTGCCGAGTTTTCTGGCAGACATTTAAGGCCCAGGAGCCTGGTGCTGAGCAAAGTAGGGCCAGCGAGATCGTTGCTGCGCGGAGATGCCAATCGCTCCCGACCTCTTCGAGGCCTCCTGAGTTTTCGCATGACCAGATTTCAGGTAGGCCTGCAGCGTGGGCCACCATATGCCTCCAGGCTCCCAGGAGTTCGCCCACGAGCCAAGTTGGGGTGAAGTCGGAGGGGCCAGGCGGGGTGGGGGAGTAAAGGTGCTCGGCGATTGGGGCGTGCCGCATGCCCGCTTTGACAAGCTGAACCAGCAGAGCGGAGTCCAGGAGGTCGACGGCGTGCCTGTTGGGTGGCTGGCCAGGGCCTGCTCCTGGGTGACTCTGAGGTGAGGCGTCTGCTCGCGGCTCCTCTGGGTTGTAACTCCAGGGGTTGGCCAGCCTGTGGCAAGTAATACAGGTTCGCCCTGTGGGGTCTCGGAGCACCCAGGTGCCACAGAAATTGCATCTCTCTCCTGGGCAGAAGAAGTACCGCAGCCGCAGTCTGTGAGCTGTGGTGGACCATGGCCACACGTTGTCGCTGCTGTCGCTTCCTTGGATGGGGACTCCAGGGATGCCCGTGGAGCTGGCGGGTATCCCCAAGAGGGCGGCCTCTACCCATGGTACTGGGCCTCTACCTGCTTGTCGTCTCGAGTGCACGTCACTCCCCATTCGCTCGAGGTTCCCTCTCGTGATGGCCCACTGCCTGACGTCCCCATGGTCCAGAAAGTGGACTATGTCTTGTCCGCGCTCGTGAATTAGGACTCGGTGGGCATAGCCCATGACCTCATCATCCATGGGGTCCTGCGCCCCGTCTGCTCGGTCGGGGCCACTGATGTGCAGGGGGGCAGCGTCCTCAGGGGATCTGGTGGGCATGAGCATCCTATCTGTGTCAAAACCGCTCGGGAGCTCCATTCCTATGTCGCAATAGTGTGCAGCGGCGGCCATGGCAACGTACTCGAGCCGTGCTAGCTGTCTCTCAGTCACTGAGGGGTCGGCTACATCCAGTCTTTCCCTTCTTATGCTGGGATCATGAGTAATGCTCGCAAAGCGGAAGGCAAGGACCTGTATTGGGACCGGTTGAACGCCTCCCAGACGCCCCTCATAGTCTCCTCCAGTGATGGGCCATACTAGCCAAGTGTGGTCCAGGATAGCGAGAATCGGGGCTGAAGTGGCGAGCTCCGAGCGACGCCCAGGGAGAGCTGGTTCTACGGGAGCCGCGCGCATGGGGCTGTCGGCTCGTATGCCTGGGTGGCCTGGGCGGTGCCCCCTTCCACGCGTGGTGTATGAGGAGCTCCAGGTTGCTGGTTTCACGAGATGTTCTCGGCGCTCCGCGGTTGGGAACCTCGCGCCACGGACCATCAATGCGCGCAGGGTGCCGACGTAGGGCCCTCATGGTGCCCCCCCTGCCAGAGATCCTGGCGTCCGCAACGCGTGGGCCACAGATGGGTCCGTCCGCCTCCCGGCTGGCCGCCCAGTCAGCATTCGCGTGCCCAGTGGCGTCCAGCCACCGGGCGTGGAGGTCCGCAGCGCTTTGCCTTCTGCTCCTCAGCGCTTGGCTGGGGTCGTCAAGGTCTGAGGGGGTGGGCGGGTTCTCCATTCGCAGCTCATCCTCCAGGGCAAGGTCTGGGGATGGGTAGGAGGGGGGGTCCGCGAGGACGGAACCCCCGTGCGCCGTGTGGCTAACCACGAAGGGCGAGCCGCTGCCCGTCCAAAGGAGAGGCCCCGCTCTCTGTCCTGTGACGAGTAGTCAGGTCCACGGCGGCATCCACCGAACGCGGCGTTAGGAAACTCGAGCCCAGGGGGCGGGTCAGGAGGGGAAAAGTCGGGAGAAGAGCTGGTGGGCGAGGGAGGAAAGGCACGGGGAGATCCAGCCGCCGGGATCGGAGACCTTGCCCGATCGATCCGATCAACATGAGGAGCGGCCCCGACCGCGGGATCGGAAGCAACCCTGGGGGTGCTGGGCGAACGAGGAGGCCCGTCGGGCCTTCCATCCGCCGATCCCAGAGAGGGACAGATGCGATCGATCATCCCTGTGGAGGAAGGCGTCTCCCTGCGATCACTGGAGTCGGGGACCCCCGACTCTCGTTCCACTCCCTCTGGCGGAAGGCCAGGCCCGTTGCCTGCTCCAGGGGAGCGACGGAAGGTCGCACTATCAGTGTGTATACTGTCGACGCTCTCCCGCCCCGCCTCTGTGGGGGCTGGGTCACAAGTCATGTCTTCCATCTGCCAACGGTCCCTGGGTCGAACGCCGCGCGCCTCCCTCTGCATGCCGTCGTCCGATCCAGGGTACCGACGGAAGGTCGGACGTTCTGTGTGTCTCGCGGGAGAGAGAGCCTCGCCCCCTCCACCAGCGTCGTGCCTAGCGCTCTCACCTCCAGTGGGTCGACTGAAGGCCGCAGCGTTAGGGCGCACACAGCCACCGCACCCCCGCCCAAACCCCCGCGGGGGTAGGGTCTATAGCCCTTACTCCCACATCCGACTGGTCCCTGGGTCGAACGCCTTGGGCCTCATCCAGCCTTCCGCCATCCGATCCAGGGTAGCGACGGAAGGTCGCAAGATCTGCGTGTATCTCAAGGATGTCTGCATCACCCCCTTCTCCAGCATTACGCCTGCCGCTCTCGGGTCCATGGGGGCGGTCGAACGCTGCGTCGGCGTCGGGATGCGCTTCGCGGGTGGAAGGCCTGGCTCCACCGCTTAGCTCACCAGCGGGGACGGCCTCACTCAGCGCGGGCACGTCCCAGGGGGGGGGGGGGGGGGGGTCGGCGGTGGGTTGGCGCGAACCTTCGTGAAGCGGGCCAGGGCTGCGGGCAGAGACCTGCCCATTCCTGTTGCCTATGCCCTCGTGGGCGTCCCCTGAGGGCATCAGCTCCCTGAGCTCCCCACCCGAGTCGCCCTGGGCCCTGGGGCGACCGCCGAGGACATTCATCTGCGCCTCGTCAGTTGGCCTAAGCGGGGCTGGATCCGTGAGGGGGTTTGCTTGTGCAGAAGCGAGGCCCTCTCCCCCCGTAGCCCTGGTGTCGCCTAGGGCCGATCCACTCTGTCCAACAGCGCCTGGAGAGAAGGAAATTGGGCGCCCCGCACTGGGCATGGGAGCGGTGGGGGTGAGAGAGGCGGTTGGGTTAGACAGGAGGGCTTCGTGCCCACGGTCATCGCATCCAGGGGGGCGACGGAAGGTCGCAGCGTCCGAGTTGCATGCTGCCAACGTTCTCACGACCTCCCCCCATGGGGGTTAGCTCCCCGATGCATTCTTCCCCTTCACACCGTTCCCTGGG
>CAUYUJ010015189.1:336466-348567 GCA_963575745.1 Prorocentrum cordatum | reverse complement strand
GGATACATATATACATATATACATATATATACGTGTTTGTATACAGGTGCATATACATATACATATACATAAACATATACATAAACATATATATATACTATATACATATACATGTGCATATACATATATATGTGTACGCAAACATGTACGTATACATATACATATACATGTACGTATGCGTAAACATAGATGCTTGCATGCACATATACATGCACATAGACATATACATATGAATATACATATACATATGAATTATACATAAACATATACATATGTATCAAAAAATACAGATACATATACATATACATATATATATGTATATATACATCTGTGTATACATACATATATATACATGTACCTATATGTGCATGGATGCATGCATGCATACATACATGCATACATGCATGCATGCATACCTACCTACCTATCTATCTACATACATACATGCATGCAGGCATGCATGCTCACATACATACACACATACGTGTGTGTGTGTGTGTCTCTTAGTCCCTTTTCCCGTCAGCTCTCATGGGCAGGGCTCATGAATATGCTGGTCGGGATTCGCGAAGCGTAAACAAGTTAAAGCGGGTGCACGGATGGATGGTTGTTGGTCTCCAAAATGTGGCTCTCGCCTCAGCGTCGCGCACATTCGGCCTAAAAGCTCCAAACTAGGGTTTTCCACCGAGACGTCCCACAGCAGCAGAACCACTGGCGCAAAACTGCGCAACAGCTTCACGGGTGGAGGACGGCCGCTTTCAAAAGTGAGGCTCTCGCTCGAGACTCGGTTTTCGGCGGCGAGCGAGGGGGAAGTGAGAAGGGTGGGCCGTCTCAGAAAGATCTCGGAAGTCCCCAGTCTTATTAGAAGTCTGCAGAGCCTCCCCGAAGACACGGGAAACCACCTCTCAAGGCGCGGCCTTCCGAAAGCCCGCGCCGCCTTCTGATAAGGCCTCTTCCTTCTCACTCCCCCCCCCCCCCTCGCTCGCCGCCGAATGATGCCTCCTCCTCCTTCTTCTCCTCCTCCTCCTAGCTGTAAGACCAAAAAGAAAAAGTGTGCCGCACTTCCGCGAGTGCCTGGCTGGGCACAGCCTTGGGACCTGAAGCCCATCCTGTCGTGTTCCTCATGACTCTCCTCGGCCTCCTCCACCCATCAACCCTCCCTCCCTCCTCCTCCCTCCCTCCCTCCCGCTTTCACCTCCCTCCCTCTCCCTCCCTCCCCTCCCAATCCCACCCTCCTCCCTCCTCCCCTCCTCCTCCTCCTCCTCCTCCTCTCACATCATCCTCCTCCTCATCCCAACCTCATCCTCATCCTCATTCCACATCCTTCCTCAACCTCATCTCATCCGCCTCTAGCTCGCAATCCGCATCCGCATCCGCATCCTCCATCCTCATCCCTTCATCCTCTTCCTCATCTCTCATCTCATCCTCATCCTCATCCTCATCTTCCTCATCCTCATCCTCATCCCTCGTCCTCATCCAGACATCATCTGCAGCAGCAGCAGAGCAGCAGCAATCATCATCATCATCATCATCCTCATCATCAGCATCACATCAGCATCAGCAACAGCATCAACACACAACATCATCATCGTCATCATCATCATCATCATCATCACATCATCCACATTCATGAACATTCATCATCAGCATCAATCAACATCAACGTCATCGATCACATCAACCTCATCATAGCCTCATCATCATCATCATCCCCTCATCCTCATCCCATCCTCATCCTCATCCTCATCCCCTCCCTCCCTGCCTCGCCCCCTCCACCATCCCTCCAAACCACCATCCCACCCCTCCTCCTCCTCCTCCTCCTCCTCCTCCTCCTCCTCCTCCTCTTCCTCCTCCTCCTCCTCCTCCTCCTCATCATCATCATCCTGCTCCTCATCCTGCTCCTGCTCCTGCTTCTGCATGCGGCGGCCGGCGAAACAAGGCTCGCGCCCGAATCGCGGGCCGTGGAGCGCTCGTCTTTCAAAGGCGGGGCGGCGCCTCGCGCAGGGAGAACAAAAAAAAACATGCGCGGGGGCGGGCGTCAGGGCGTGTCGCAGCACTGGTGATACGTCCTCGATTACCCAGACGTCGGGCGTCTCGAAAAAAAGCCAGGCGGGGGGTTTTCGCCGTTTTTGGCCTCCCGGGGCCCTCGCCGGGACGCGGGACCGTCGAAAACGACTCGGGATGAAAAACCAGTCTCAGGGAAGTGGTCGGGAGGTCGGTGGCCTGTGTGTCGAACAAAAACGAGACGCCGGATGTCTGGGTAGCTATGGTCCCCGTCCTCCTCCTGCAGCTCCTCACGTGGCCGTTGCCCACACATAGATCCGTGGAGCTGGTGCGTCCTGCCACCAGGATAGAGTATACAGCAACCCGTATCATAAGGACGCACGATAGGGATGCAAGGGCCTTGGAAGGCCACCTCGAAGTTTTTCGAGCGGGACGCGGCCAACGAAAGTGGCCAAGGATGGGCCGAGGAGGCAAGGATGCAAGGGTACCCTTTGGAAGGTTGAGCATCCTTGATATGCGGGCTGACTGTAGAAGTCCCCAACTTAAGCGACGTGGCTCCAGCGAGGAAGACAGCAGGCATCACAGGCGAGCAACAGGGACGCTACAGTATGGTGGAAGAAGGGCCACGGGCAGCGGCGCACTGTCTTCCGCCCGCAAGGGCATAGAAAAGGACGGCAAAGCGCGCGGAAATTCGGAGAGGGGTACACCCAACCAAAACCAAGCCTCTCTAGGCGTCGGTAGGGCGGGCCAAAAGGCCTCGTCGTGGCTGGCCCTTGACGGTCCCAGGGACAGGCGAGGGCCCGCGGAGGCCGAAAAGGGGCGAGGCCCAAAAAATCCCGTAGCGGTTCTGTCGCAACGCAAGAGGAGGAGGAGGAGATGAGGCTTAGGATGAGAGTAGGGTGCGTCTCTCCGCAGCCCCCCCTCAGCCCCTATGGCGGCAGGGCGGGGTGCCCGACAGTCGGCTGAATTCCTATCAGGCTCCCTGATAGCAGCTCGTTGACCTCTCCGGATGGGATGACCGTCCACACCCATACCTCCCCACTCCCCCCTTTTCTCCTCCTTGCTCCTCCACCTCTCCTCCTCCTCCCCGCCTCCCTCGCTCCTCCTCCCTCCTCCTCCTCCTCCCCCTCCTCCTCCGCATCCTCCTCCTCCGCCGCCTCCTCCTCCTCATCCTCGTCCTCATGATCGTCATGATCGTCGGCTCATTCTTACTATGTTTTTCTTCATTATCATCATCCTCATCATCCTCATCATCCTCATCATCATCATAATCAGCATCAGCATGGTCATCATCAGCATCAGCATGATCAGCAGAACCATCATCATCAGCATCAGCATCGATATCAGCATCATCATATCATCATCAGCAGCAGCATCATCATCTGCATCCTCATCCTCATCCTGATCATCATCCCCATCCTCATCATCATCAGCAAGATCAGCATTAGCATCATCATCAGAATCATCATCAGCAGCAGCATCAGTATCAGCATCAGCATGAACATCACCAACATCACCAACATCATCAGCATCATCATGTAATCATCATCAGAAGCAGCATTATTAAAATCATACTTAACATCATCATCACCACCATCATCACCACCATTATCACCATCAGCATAATAATCATCATCATCATCAACATCATCATCATCATCATCATCATCATCATCATCATCATCATCATCATCAGCAGCATCATCGTCATCATCAGCATCAGCATCAGCATCGAGAGGAGGAGGAGGAGGATCAGAAGTAGGAGGATCAGAAGAAGGAGGATAGAGGGAGGAAGAGGAGAAGGAGGAGGAGGAGCTGGAGCTGGAGGAGGCTAGCGACCTTCTGGCGCTTCACCCCCTTGATCAGCTCGCTGGCCACGCGGGCGATGCGCTGGTGGCCCTGCCCACGAGTGAGGGGAAGCGAGGCGAAGAGAGAGGATTTGTATTTGGACGTGGGTGGGCGTCGAACCTCCTGATCCTCCTCCTCCTCCTCCTCCTCCTCCTCCTCCTCCACCACCTCCTCCTCCCACCTCCCTCACCTCCTCCAGGGTCGTCACGCTTCATCCCCTCCTCCGCCTCCTCCTCCTAACCTCCTCCTCCTCCTCCTCCTCACCACTCCTCCTCTCCTCCTCCTCTCCTCCTCCTCCTCCTCCTCCTCCTCCTCCCCTCCTCCCCATGACTTACAACGGACGGCTGGCCGACGGCGGACGGCGCCTGGCGGCAGTGCGTCGGTGCAGCCGCCTCGCCCCAGCCGCCGTTTACACTCAATAAAGGAGGTAACTAATCCGGAGCAGCGCAAACTGCCTGTCAACAATAAAGGCCAAACACATAGAATCAACAACTATTAAATGGTCGCACGGATAGAGGCGGGCAGCAATAACCAAGCTCTTCTCTGGTGAAAACGCTCCTGGGGCAGAGAAAAGAAGGGGAGAGGAGCAGGAGAGGGACTCTGGGCTGCAAGTGTGTAGATCACGCATCCGCAGAAATCAAGCCCTGCTGCAGTGGGCCTAAGGGTAGCAAGACCTTCACCAAAGTCGACGTACGGTTGCTTCGAATTGATCAACGGCCTCTAGTGGCGCCATTACGAATATTCTGGTAGGAGGAGTTTATCTATGCCGTCCATGCTCCCAATGTTGGTCCTGCAACCCTCGATTACAAAGAACGGTGGTCGAATATCGAGCAATGTTACCAACGGTGGCCTCATTCTCTGGTACTTGGGAGCATGACTGCGACACTTGGCTTCAACGTGCATGGTTCTGGTGTTGGCGGCTACCACCCTACCTATTGCACCAACGAGTGTGGCGATCATCCTGGAGCACTGCTTCGGCAAATCTCTTCTAATCACGAACTGTATGTGGAGAACGCCTTCCAAGAGCACGAAGGAGGCCGTGCACCCACACGTTCGAGTGGAAGTCTGCATCGGTTAGATCATCTGCTGGCACCTGCAGCACTTCACAGCATGGTGGTCGGCAGCTGGGTAGACTGCATGTCGTGGACGCGTACCCGTGTTGTGGACACTTACATGTCGAAGGATCGCTTGCCTGGTGGTTATGACTACTGGTACACCCACGCGCGCGCTTTCCGGCACGAAAAAGATATCAGTCAAAGTGGACTCCGCAAAACTCACGACTAAGGAGCTTATGAATCGCTATGAGGTGATCCTGGAAAACATTTCGCTGCCATCATAGACGGTCCATGTGAACACCCGCAAGGCGAAATCGGATCTGGTCATGGGGAGCGCAGCCCAAACGTGTTTTGCGGCGGACAGGACGTGACTGAACAAATGATGGGCTTAGTTAAGTTGAGAATGTACGTCCCCAAAACTACACGGTGGCTTACATGTCATTCCCGGTCATCACCTCCATGGTTGTCCTTCTTCCATCACCTTCGCGACCCCCGTCGTGTTCCACCCGTGGAGGCGACATGGGCGCGCGTTACGTAAAACTCGAGAATTGAATGTCGGAGGCTTGCATCGAACAAATCATATGAGTCTTAGGAGGTTGCGTCAACTCTACGAGGTGTTCGTTCAACAACGAAGTGAACGAGCAAGAAGTCTGCGCGTGAAGACCAGTCGCAGGCTCGGTCGTCGCAAGAATATGTTTAAGGGGAAGCTACTGGCGATCATGATGCAGTCGAACCATTCGAGCGGAGATCTGACGTATGGCATACATGTTGACGATGATGGTAGCCACCATCGCCGTCGCCGTCGTCGCCCTTGCCGACGGCGTCGTCGCCGCCACCGCTGTTGCCCTCGCCGCCTCCGTCGCAGCCGCCGTCGCCGCCGTTGCCCTCGCCGCCGGCGTCGCCGCCGCCGCCGCCGCCGCCGCCGCCGTCGCCGCCGCCGCCGCCGCCGCCGCCGTCGTCGTCGTCGTCGCCGTCGCCGCCGCCGCCCGCCGTCGTCGTCGTCGCCGCGCGAGCAGCAGCCGCAGCCGCGCCGCGCCTCCTTCGCCCACGCTGCGGCGCCTCGGCCGCGGGCGCCGCGGGGGGCCGCGGGCCGCCCCGTCGGGAGCCCCCCGCCCCCCCCCCCCCTCCGGCGCCGACGGCGCGCCTCTCTGGGAGGGGCCCCAGGACACACGAGGAAATACACACGTTTTCCCATGTTTTCCCATGTTTTCCCATGTTTTTCACACGAAGAAATACACACGAAGAAATACACACACACACACACAAGAATATTCCCCCTGTTTTCCCACATGTTTTGGGGTTTACGCCTTCCCCCCCCCCACTTCCCATGTTTTCCCACATCTTCCTGGGATTCGACGATGAATTCTGTCTGTGTTTTTGTCCCTTCCTGACTCTCGCGGCCCTCCTCGCTCGGAGGCGACGATGGGAGCAAAGATCGGCGGTGGACAAACCTCCCTTTGGCAAACCACCCCTGAGTGAAAACGGCCCAGGGCCGAAACCGGCGGACCTGGGACCCACCAAAGTGGCGGCCGCGACGCCCTCTCGCGAACCGAAAGCGGCCAGTTCGCTGATCGACGTGTCAGGGTAGGGGTGCACGGTTTCCCCCGGGGCCGTAGGCGACCCGAGGAGGAGGAGGAGGAGGAGGAGGAGGAGGAGGAGGAGGAGGAGGAGGAGGAGGCGGAGGAGGAGGAGGAGGAGGAGGAAGAGGGGGAGGGGGAAGGAGAGGATGATGGAGGAGGAGATGAGTAGGAGGAGGAGGAGGAGGAAGAGGAGGAGGCGGAGCAGGAGGAGGAGGACGGGTCGCCTAAGCCCTTCGGAGAAACCCTCCAGGCAGGGGGCCTGTCAGCCTCCGAAAAGGAACTCGGAGGTCCGAGGAGGTGATTTTTTTGCAGTCCGGCGGTGCCCCCTGGAGTTCGGCCGCTGGGGCCTGTTATCGGGCCCGGGGAGCAGCAAAAGTGGCTCCGGGGCGAAAGACCACCCCCAGGGAGGGGATCGGGGCCTCTGGGGCCGCGGACTGGAGAAATGAGATCGGCGCATGTCCGAGAAGGGGCCCTGGGACACACGAAGAAATACACACAAGCAAAAAGCTTCCCTCTGTTGTCCCATATTTTCTGGGTTTCTGTCTTCCCCCCCACTTCCCATATTTTCCCACATTTTCCTGGGAGTGATCGATTAATTGTGCCTGTGTGTTTCTTTCCCTCCTGAGTCTGGGGAGGGGGGAGCCGTACACGTAATTATCCAGTGGGGCCGATGCTCCACGTTCGGGGATCTGCTGACCCGGGTCAATCCAAACCCGTGTCAATCACGCCTTGCAAAATCCTGCACGATCCTGCAAAATCCGGCACCCAAACCCGGATCAGCGCGAAGGATCCTGCAAGATCCTGCAGGATCCTGCACCCAGAACCAGGCCAGTGCGACCCTGCACCTGCAGGATCCTGCGAGATCTGGCACTCTGGCTGACCCCCGTTTGCATTGACCGGAGGAGGAGGAGGAGGAGGAGGAAGAGGAGGAGCAGGAGGAGGAGGAGGAGGAGGAGGAGGAGGAGGATGAGAGAGGGGAGGAGGACGGAGGGTGGTGAGATGAGGAGGAAGAAGGATAAAGAGGAAGGAGCAATGGGAAGGAGGAGGAGGATATATAGGAAGTAGGAGGAGGAAGGAGGATGAAGGAGGAGGAGGAGGAGGAGGAGGAGGAGGAGCCCCGTTTGTATGGACCCCCGTCTCGAGGCTCCCGGCCACGTCTTCGGCGAGGCTCCCCGGCGAACACGAGTGCTGCCCGCCCCCGGGCGGCTGGCCCTCGTCGCCGCCGCTGGCTCGCGCGTGCCACCCGAGGCAGCTGCGGCCGCGGCCAGGCCGCTGGCCGCTGTGGCCCGGCCGCCGGGTGAGGCCCCCGCGCGCCGCTGGCCTCCAGTCGGCCATGTCCCCCTACAGTGAAGGGGCCCTGGGACACACAAATAAATACACAGGTCTACTCTGTAAGAACGGTTTTTTGAAGGCAGATCTGCCTTCAAAAGAACGGTTTTTTGAAGGTAGATCTGCCTTCAAAGAACGGTTCTTTTGAAGGCAGATCTGCCTTCAAAAAACCGTTCTTACACAGATAACAAGATTCCACATGCTTTCCCCTATTTTCTGTGTTTTTGTCTCCCCCCCCACTTCCCATATCTTCCCATCTGTTCTGGGAGTCGACGATTCATATTTTGTCCGTGGGTTTCTGTCCCTCCTGATGCAGGAGGAACCCTCAAAGGTGGTCGAAGAAAAATAGTCTGGGGATGATTGTCTGTTTCAGCCTGCTTTTGGCAACTGGGGAATGCTTCGCGGAACATGTTTCACTCTACATCCCAAAGATTGCCTGTGGGAGGACAGGCCAGACCTACAGTGGAGGCCAGTCCACAAGAAGCCTTCCACAAGAAACCCAACCCTGCGACCCCAGGACGTCCGTGGATTTCTGGTGTGGGAGCGTCACGCCTTCCATAGCAAAACCATCGAAAACCAAGAAACCCCAGGGCACCTGGGAGGCAAGCAGGCTGTTTCTGGGCACGGGCCCCCACTGTAGCCAGCGGGCATGGCGGGCGGACCCGAACGGGCGGGTCGGGCGGGCGACGGCGCGGCGGAAGGGAGAGGGAGGGGGGGGTGGTGTGGGGGGGGGGGGGCCGAGGAGCGGGCGGGGCAAGGGGCCGTCACGGAGGAAGGAGGCGGATGAATGAGGAGGAGGAGGGCAGGAAGAGGAGGAGGATGAGGCAATAACGTGGCGAGGAGAACATCCAAGCACGAGGACGCGACTATTCCTTACGGGCAGGTCGGCGGCAGAATCCGACGGGCAGGTCGGGCGGGCGGATCCCGACGGGCGGCGCGGGCGGGCGGGCCCCTGACGGGCACGTCGGGCGGGCAGAGGCCCTGGCGGGCGGGCTGGGCGCCACACTTCAGCGGGCGGGCGGATCTCACGCAGGCGCACGGGCGGACCCTGCTCTGGATGGGGTATTCGGCAAAGGGAGGGCGATTAACCGTCCGACTGAGCTTGCCCGATCCCGCCCTCCTCCGTCCTCCTCCCCCTCCTCGTCCTCCTCCTCTTCCTCCAACCCTCCCTCCACTCGTTCCGACAGCACGTGCCTAACCCCCCCCCCCCGAGCGGATCCGAGGGGGGGGGCGATGACTGCCCCATCCAGAATAGCGGGCGGGGCGGGCGGGCGGACTCTGACGGGAAGGTTGGGCGGGCGGGCCCTGACCGGAGGGACGGGCGGGCGACGCACTGAAGCGAACTTTGCACATTGCAAAGAAGCCTCGGGCGAGCACGAGTCCTGAGTAAACTTTTATAGAGTCTCGGGCGAGAGCGCGATTCCTAGGCGTCCAGAGCGCGGCGCGAAGATTGTTTGCAATGAAGTCCTGAGCGAGAGCGCGATTCCTCAGTACATTGTGTAAAAAGTCCCGCGCGAGAGCGCGATTACCAAAGTGATTGATGAGGAAGTTTTGGACGAGAGCGTGACTCCTGAGTGTCGAGAACGCGGCGCCTGAAAAAAATGCCAGGAAGTCCAACGCGAGAGCGCAAGACGTGGAAAAATCACAGGGAATTCTCGTGCGGGAGCGGGGCTCTTCCATAAATTGCGAAGACGTATCAAGCGAAAGCCGTGGTTGTAGTTCGGGGGTCAGAAGCCTACTTTGAGCCTCAACACTTTCCCTGATAAAAATGGAATGTGAGCGTGGAGGTAAGCATTCAATTGAAAACTGCAATGATTACCAGAGGGGGGTCAACAATGATTCCCAACCCTCCTGTGTCCGGCTCTGGTTTTAAAAAGAGAAAACTGTGGTCTCCACTCCTTCCTTCCTTCCCGCCTCCTCCTCATCATCATCATCCATCGCCCTCCTCTCCACTGAGTCCACCTCCTCCTCCTCTCCTCCTCTCCTCCTCCCCTCCTCCTCCAAATCCTTCACCTCCTCCTCCTCCTCCTCCTCCTCCTCCTCCTCCTCCTCCTCCACCTCTCCTCCTCCTCCACCTCCACCTGACATTTCCACCTCCTCCAACCCACCACCTCCTCCTCCTCCTCCTCCTCCTCCTCCGCCTCCGCCTTCCGCCTCCGCCTCCACCTGCCTCCTCCTATCCCAAACTCCTCCACCTCCGCCATCCTCCCCCTCCTCCCCTCTCCCCTCCTCCTCCTCCTCCACTCCTCCCCTCCTCCTCCTCCTCCTCCCTTCTCAACCTCTCTCCACTCAACCTCCTCCCCCGCCTCCTCCCTCCAACTCCTCCTCCTCCTCCTCCCCCTCCTCCTCCCCTCCGCCTCCTCCTCCTCTTCCTCCTCCTCTCCTCCTCCTACAACCTCCTTCCTCCTCTCCTTTCCTCCTCCTCCTCCTCCTCCTCCCCTCCACCTCCTCCTCCTCCTCCTCCTCCTCCTCCTCCTCCTCCCTCCTCCTCCTCCTCCTCCTCCTCCTCTTCCCTCCTCCTCCTCCTCCCCCTCGCGGCTCCCAGGGGAGCTCCAAAGTGCGCAACTGGCGCCGATGTTTTGAGCTCTTGGGATGCACGGCGGATTGGGGGAGTACGCAGACGCAGTCGAGACATGGGGCGCTGCGAAGTGCGTAACTGTGGCCACTATCGTGTGGGCTCCTGGGATGCACGGCGGAGTTCGCGAGTACGCAGACCCAGCCGAGGCCTCGCGGCTCCCTTAGGGGGCTGCGAAATGCGCAACTATCGCCGCTGTCGTGGGCTCCTGGGAAGCACGGCGGAGTGGGGGAGTACGCAGACCCAGCCGAGACCACGCGACTCCCTGGCGCGCTGCGAAACGCACAACTGTCGCCACTTTCGTGGGCTCCTGGGAGGCACGGTGGAGAGAGGGAGTACGCAGACCCAGCCGAGACCTCGCGGCTCCGTGGAGGTCGGCGAAGTGCGCAGCTGTCGCCACTTTCGTGGGCTCCTGGGAGGCACGGCGAAATGGGAGAATATGCAGACACAGCCAAAACCTCGCACACGTGCATGCGTTCGTTTGGAACAAAGCGTTTCTGATTATAGTCGCCGTATGTGTAGAAAGGATTTGGTGCGTCCCTGCGAACTTATTCTTCAGAAATGGCACTTCAACAGCAACAGCAAGGGCGCTCGTCATGACCTCGAAAGAAGTCGGGAGCTCTGGGGTCCCCTCCCTGTTCCCTCCTCCATTGCCGAAGACGGCGACGGCGACAGCGGCGGTGACGACGGCGGCCAAAGCGACGACGACAGCGACGACGACGACGACGACGACGACGACGACGACGAGGACGACGGCGGCGGCGGCGGCGGCGGCGGCGGCGGCGACGACGACGACGACGACGACGACGACGACGACGACGGCGACGACGACGACGACGACGGCGACGACGACGAAGACGAAGACGAAGACGACAGCGACAGCGATGACGGCGGCGCAACGGCGGCGGCGGCGGCGGCGCAACGGCGGCGGCGGCGGCGGCGAACGGCGACGGCGGCGGCGGCGGCGGCGACGGCGCCTCGGGGCCGCGCGGCCAGGCACGCCCAGGCCACCGCGGCCCCCAGGCGGCCTCGGCAGCGCGTCCGCGCGCGCAGACGCAGGCGCACCGGCGCGGGCCTCCCCCGTGGACCGCCCGCGGGGGGGCAGGCACTGCGGCCTCCGGGGGGGCCGCCGACCTGCGGCTACGTCCGCGCCCTGGCGGCCCCACGTGCAGGGGCACGACGACGCCGACGACCGCGACGACGACGACGACGACGACGACGACGACGACGACGACGACGACGACGACGACGACGGCGACGACGACGACGACGACGACGACGGCGACGACGACGACGGTGACGGCGACGACGACAACGACGACGATGACGACGACGACGACGACGACGACGACGACGACGACGACGACGACCGCGACGACGACGACGACGCAGACGCAGAAAACACCTAGCGGTTTTCGACGCAAGGGCCGCCAGACCTCTCCGACGGTTCCCTGTAAGGCTGGCCTTCCCGCCCCGAGTCGCTTTGCGGATTGCACTGGGCCCGACGCTGGCCCCCCCACCAAAGCCCCAAACAAGGACGAAAATCTGGTAGTCTCGATTTCTTCGAGGCGTCATCTCGATTTCTGCGAGGCGCCAGAAGAATGGCATTCCTCAAGTTCGACATCCAGGCGTCATCCTCTTCCTCCTCCTCCTCCTCCTCCTCCTCCTCCTCCTCCTCCTCCTCCTTTTCCTCCTCCTTCCTCCTCCTCCTCT
>CAUYUJ010015189.1:328410-336366 GCA_963575745.1 Prorocentrum cordatum | reverse complement strand
CTCCTCCTCCTCCTCCTCCTCCTCCTCCTCCTCCTCCTCCTCCTCCTCCTCTTGCTCCTTCTCCTCCTCCTTCTTCGCCTCCTACTCCTCCTCGTCATCCCTCGAACAAGGCCTGGCACCGGCAGCAGCCGCCACCGCCGCCCCTGCTCGGACGAGCCCCATCGCGGCGACCGCGACGGCGCCGAACTGCCCGAGCAGCGGCCCGACATGGCCTCGGCAAGGCCGGCGACGACGACGACGACGGCGACGTGAACGACGACGACGACGACGGCGGCGACGGCGGAGGCGGCGGCGGCGGCGGCAGCGGCGGCAACAACGACGACGACGACGACGACGACGACGACGACGACGACGACGACGACGACGACGACGACGACGACGACGGCAACGGCGACGGCGACGGCGACGGCGACAGGGACGGCGACGGCGACGGCGACGGCGACGGCGACGGCGACGGCAACGGCGAAGGCGACGGCGACGGCGACTTCGACGGCGACGACGACGACGGCGACAACAACAACGACGGCGACAGCGACGACGACGACGACGACGACAACTACGGCGACGACGACGACGACGACGAGGACGACGACGACGACGACGACGACGACGACGACGACGACGACGACGGCGGGCGGCGACGACAACGGCGACGGGGACGGCGACGCCCACGCCCGCCACCGCTGGCACCGCTGCCGTCGCCGTCGTCTTTGTCGTCTTCGTCGTCGTCGTCGGATGCCCAGGCGGTCAGCCCGCGACCGCGCGGCGGAGTGCGGGCGCCCGCAAGCGTGAGCGCAGCAGCAGGGCCGTCGCCACGGTCGCCGTCGCCGTCGTCGTCGCCGTCGTCGTCGCCGTCGGCGTCGCCGTCGTCGTCGCCGTCGCCGTCGCCGCTGTCGTCGTCCTCCTCGTCGCCGTCGCGGTCGCCGTCGTTGTCGTCGCCGTCGCCGTCGTCGTCGCCGCCATCGCCATCGTCCTGGTTGTCGTCGTCGGGGCCATCATCGTCGTTGTCGTCGCCGTCGTCGTCGCCGCCGTCGCCGTCGTCGTCGTCCTACTCCTCGTCGTCGTCGTCGCCGTCGTCGCCGTCGCCGTCGTCGTCATCGACGTCGCCGTCGCCGTCGTCGTCGTCCTTCTCCTCATCCCGTCGCTGTCGCCGTCGCCGTCGCCGTCATCGTCGCCGCCGTCGCCGTCGTCGTCGTCCTACTCCTCGACGTCGTCGTCGCGTCGTCGTCGTCGTCGCCGTCGCCGTCGTCGTCGTCCTCCTCATCCTCCTCATCCTCCTCGTCGCCGTCGTTGGTCGTCGTCGTCTTCGCCGCCGTCGCCGTCGTCGTCGTCCTATTCCTCGTTTTCGTCGTCGTCGCCGTCGTCGTCGTCGCCGTCGCCGTCGTCGTCGCCCTCCTCCTCCTCCTCCGCATCCTCCTCGTCGCCGTCGCCGTCGTCGTCGTCGCCGCCGTCGCCGTCGTCGTCTTCCTACTCCTCGTCGTCGTCGTTGTCGCCATCGTCGTCGTCCTCCTCCTCCTCCTCATCCTCCTCGGCGCCGTCGCGGTCGCCGTCGTCTTCGTCGTCGCCGCCGTCGTCGTCGTCGCCCTCCTCCTCCTCCTCGTCGTCGTCGTCACCGTCGTCGTCGTCGCCGTCGGCGTCGTCGCCGTCCTCCTCATCTTCCTCGTCGCCGTCGCCGTCGCCGCCGTCGTCGTCGTTGTCGTCGTCGTCGTCCCCGTCGTCGTCGTCATCATCATCCTCGTCGGCGTCGTCATCGTCCTCGACGTCGCCGCCCGCGTCGGTGCTGTCGTCGGCGTCTTCGTCGTCGTCGTGCTCGTTGCTACCATCGCCGCCGCCGCCGTCGTAGTCGTCGTCGTCATCCTCGTCGTCCTCGTCGTCGTCCTCCGCGTCATCGTCCTCGTCTAGATCGTCCTCCTCCTTGTCGTCGTCCTCATCAGCATCGTCGTCGGCGTCCTGATCATCCTCTTCGACGTCGTCGTCGTCGTTGTCGTCCTCGTCGTCGTCGTCGTCGTCCTCGTCGTCGTCGCCCTCGTCGACGTCGTCGTCGACAAACTCGACGTCGTCGTTATCGTGGCTCCCATCGCCGCCGCGGCCGTCGTCGACGTCGTCGTCGTCCTCGTCGTCGACGTCGTCCTCGTCCTCGTGCTTGTCGAACTCGTTGTCCTTCTCGTCGTCGTCGTCGTCGTCGTCCTGATCATCCTCGTCGTCGAAGTCGTTGTCGCCGTCGTCGTCATCGCCGCTGTCCTCGTCGTCCTCGTCCTCGTCGTCGTTGCCGTCGTCCTTGTCGTCCTTGTCGTCGCGGTCCTCGTCGTCCTCCTCGTCGTCCTCCTCCTCCTCGTCGTCGTCGGCATCGTCCTTGTTCTCGTCGTCGCCGTCGCCGTCGGCGTCGTCGTCGCCGTCGTCCTTCTTGTCCTCGTCGTCGTCGTCGTCCTCGTCCTCGTCACCACCGTCACCATCGTCGTCGTCCTCCTCCTCCTCCTCCTCCTCCTCGTCGCCGTCCTCGTCGTCGTCGTCCTCGTCGTCGTCCTCGTCGTCCTCGTCGTCGGCCTCGTCATTGTCGTCGTCGTCCTCGTCGTCGCCGTCGTCTTCGTCGTCGTTCCCGTCCTCGTCGTCGTCGGCAACGTGGTCGCCGCAGCCGTTGTCCTCGTCATCGTCGTCGTCGCCGTCGTCGTCGTCCTCGTCGCCCTCGTGGTCGTCGTCGTCGTCGTCCTCGTCGTCCTTGTCCGTGTCGTAGTCGTCGTCCTCACCCTCATCCTCGTCGTCGTCGTCGTCAGCATCCTCGTCGTCCTCGTCGTCGTCCTCGGCCTCGTCGTCGTCGTCCTTGCGGTCGTCGTCGTCGTTGTCGTCGTCCTCCTCCTCCTCGTCGTCGTATCGTCATCGTCGTCGTCCTTTTTGTCATCGTCGTCGGCGTCATCCGCGTCCTCGTCGTCGCCGTGGCCGTCGGCGTCGTCACCGTCGTCGCCGTCGTCGTCCTTGTCGTCGTCGTCCTCGTCGTCAGCGTCCTCGTCCTCGTCCTCGTCGTCGACGTTGTCGTCTTCGTCCTCGTCGTCGTTCGTCCTCCTCCTAGTCGTGATCGTTGTCCTCATCGTCCTCGTCGTCGTCGTCCTCCTCCTCGTCCTTGTCGTCCTCGTCGTCCTCGTTGTCGTCGTGCACGTCGTCGTCGTCGTATTCGTCGTGGTCCTCGTCGTCCTCGTCGTCGCCGTCGCCGTCGCCCTCGTCGTCGTCGTCGTCCTCGTCGTCGACTTCTCTTCCTCTCTCTCTCTCTCTCTATTCCTCTTCCTCTCTTCCTCTCTCTCTCTCTCTCTCTCTCTCTCCCCACCAGCAGCAGTGCCACGGCGCGCGCCGCCTGGGTTGGGGGGGGGGACCGCGCCGGAGCGCCCGATGGGGCCCCGCGCTCACCCCGGGCGGCGCGGGGGCGGCCCCGGAGGCAACCCTGCGCCCGCCCGGGGGCTCGGGCGGGGGAGGGGTCGGGCGGGCCCTGCGGGGGCCGCGCGTGCCCCCGTCGAGCCCTGCGGGGCAGGTCCCGGGAGGGTTTTTCGCGGGAGCGAGCGAGGAGCGAGTACAGGCAAGACGTTTATGAAGGACGGGTGGTAAGGACGCAGGACCCTTGGAGGCCGAGGTTGGATTTTCGGGGCGGGGGGCGGCCAGTGAAAACGGCGACGGAGGGGCCGCAGAGGCAAGGACTCAAGGGCACCCTGGATGAAGGCACGCGTCCCTACTGGGCGCGTTGACTGTAAGCCCGCTTGACGGGGCACGAAGCCAGATCGGCCGAGCGGGACTGGGCGGGACGGAGCAGGGCGATGCCAGGCTTGGACTGGCCTCGGACCACGGACTTGCCAACGCCCATGCTGACGAGCCGAAGTGGGCACGGAGCAAGCCCGAGTCCTCCCTCCCCCCCAGCATTTGAATGAGGACCGACCGCCCCGGCACCCCCATAGGCCTAGCACAACCACGACATGTCATGGGAACCGAAAAGTGCTCCAAGAGCCGATATAATGCCCAATTCCATTGGGACATACAACCGGTTGGTTGAGACGAGACTGCCTCAGCCATGCCGAGAACACGTCGGGCAAACCACAAAAAGGTGTTCAGGACATGCCTTGGGTGGGCCCAGGGGCAGGTGAGGACGCTGCGCCAATGTCTGATACCCAGACATGCAACGTCCTGATTTTTTCAATGCGGGGTCCCTGGAAGTCCCGATCCTTGCCGGGACAGGTTTTTCATCCCGACTCATCTTTTGACGGTCCCGAGGCCCAGCGCGGGCCCCCGACGCCGAAATTGGCCAAAAACCGCCCGTCCTGATTTCCTTACGACGCGACCATGTCTGGGTAGTCATTAGGCTCATCCTGCGAGGCCCATGCCGGGTCCTCGCGGTGCCTCGCTCGCCGCGGGGCGGGCTGCAGACACGCGTCGCGGCAGCTGAGGCAGGAGCAGGGCCTGCGATTCCAGGAGGGCGGAGGAGGAGGGGAAGGAGGGGGGAGGGGGAGGACCGCACGCCACTGCGGGGAAAGAGAGGGAGGCTCAGTCCGAAAAACGCCCATCCGAGGAGACCTTTTGGTCTCCCTGGCAGGCCACCGCCCCAGCCAGGGGCCAGCGACACGGCCCCCCCCCCTTTGATGAGCAAACTAACAGTCGGACTCTGCACCGTGCTCATCGGCGAAGTCGCGGTCCAAGCGCTCTCCAAGGGCCATGGTTTCAGCTGGGTCGGGCCCAAAGGCCTGGAGGCAGCCCGCCAAGCCGACGAGAGGAACTCGGCCCTCGAAGGGCCCTGGAACACATCCTCGTTGCTGGGCTCCTGGAGCCCTCGAAACCCTCAACAAGCTCCCGAGCCTCGCCCCCAGGAGTCCTCCAGGGGTCCAGCTTGAGGGGTCCGTTGGGGTGCTTCCCCTTCAACACAGCTCTGGAGTTCTTCCTGCCAGGGTCCACGGAGGCATGCTGGGAGCCCAGGCAAGACTTGCGGGGCCCTCTGGAGCCTGGCGGCACAGTCGCATTCCTCCGAGGGTCGAGCAAGAAAGGATAGGCGGCTGGCCTTCAGCCGCTACCCTAAGCTCGAGCAGCATGTGGCCGTGGGCCGACCACGCAGACTGCTCGGGACCTCTGGCCATCGCGGCCAACTCCGGACTCGGAGGCTCTGAGCTGGGGCCCGAGGAGGAGGGGCCCCCCTGGAGAGGGGGGGCAGGGGCAGCAGCGGCATCCCCCCCCACGCCCTCCCTCCGCCTCGACTCCCCGATGGCCTCTCCTCGAGCTCCGCATCGCCGTCAAGCGACACCTTGGCGAGCCCCCGAGCCCGGATAGTGTCGCATTTACAGAGGTCGGAACAGTGGACCCCCGCACTGCCGATAACTTCTCAACAAGGAACGCGCCAGGGCCAGCATCCCTCGAGCCAGGAGGCCCACCGCGGGGTCTCGCCTGGCCAAACTCGCACCCCGCTTGGCTAGACGGGCTGCCCGTGCATTGCCCTGGTGCTCAAAAAGCGTGATGCACCCCTCACGGACATCCGACATGCTTGCGTGAGCCGCAACTTTCCTGAAACCAATTCCTGGGTGTTGTCCCTCCTCGAAGGCACGTCGCCACACGTGAGCCCGAAAGTTGGACGAGCGAGTGGCGAAAGCGGGGGACCAACAGCATTGGAGCGTGTCTTTACAGTCAGAGTACGCCGTGTACGTGCCAATGATGTGTCGCAGTGCCATCTGAACAGCGAAATCCTCGCCGTCTCGGGCCACTTGGTCGGGTGCTTCAGTCGGGGGAACCGCCCCAAACCACCCTCCAGGGTAGCGAAGCTCCTTGTCATAAATCGACAGCCCCCAACCAGCAACACGAGAAGACGGAACAGGCCATGCATGCCCTCACCCGTCGGGGGACAAATTTGGCCCTCCTCAAGGGCCAGCGGCGCCCCTGGCCCTTCAACCCTGAACTCCCATGCGGGGTCCCAGGCGGGCCCAGCAAAGGCTTGACAGGGGCCAGGGAGGATGCCTCGCGCAAATTTCTCCTGCAGGTCTATTGGGCAGCTCGACAGTCTGGCAACGGGTCGCTCCAATTCTTTCGGCAGAAAATCGCTTCTCCGACTCTGACGCGCTGGGCAGTCGAAGTGGCGGTGGAGCAGCGTGCCATTGTCCTCCCCACATAGGAGGCAATGTCTGGGCAGCATCGGATCACGCTCGAGCATGCGGTGTTGAGACCAGTGCGAGCCTATGACCAGCCCCCGCAGCACACGCTGCTCCCTCGCACACCATGTCCCGTCCAACACACCCTCGTCCTCTTGGTCATGGCGTGCATGCAGCATTTCATTCAGCGGCTACCAAAAAAATGGCCTCGCCATCCCTTGCCTTGACCTATCGTGGCCAGGCCTTCGACATCCAAAAACCTGCGAGCCGCGAACTGTGCCCTGCGTGCCACGAACGCTGGTGAGACCTTGCGGAGGTCCCTTTGCTCCTCAGTGGCTTCACGGAGGGTCCACGGGTCATCGACAAAGAAGCCTGCACGAGCGCAGGCGAGGACAAGGGCCGCCACAGGATCCTCGGCCTCTGCCCAGGCAGCGGCCCCCTGAAGGAGGCCCCTGCCTCGCCCAGAGAGCCACTCGAGGACTGCAGGCGGGAGGCGCCGATCCTGCAGAACTCTTGGCAGAACGTGCGGGTAGCATCCGACGTGGCCACCTCTTCCTCCTCCTCCTCCTCCTCCTCCTCCTCCTCCTCCTCCTCCTCCTCCTCCTCCTCCTCCTCCTCCCCCTCCTCCTCCTCCTCCACACGAACGGGCCCCGAGACCGCCCACGTCCGGAGCACGCGGAGGCCAACTCGAGTGCGCATCCCTCTGGGAGGCGGCCGGCAGCGCGACGCGCCGAGACATGGAGCCTCTCGAGCTCGCCACCGGGGAGCCCCTGCGTGCTGGCCCCCCACAGGGCCTTCGAGGTCACGCCCAGCTCCGAATACGCCACCCAGGCATCACGTGCCCGTGCTGAGGCCGGGGACCTCCCTGGCACAGGAGGCCAAAGCGGTGTGCGCCCAGGCACCCGTGTCGCAGGCCGTGCTGGAGCTCACGCCCCAGAAAAACTTGCCATCTACCTCGCGCTCCCAGTCCGCGCAGAGTCGGTGGCGAGCTCTGCTCCACGCTCGGGCCCACAGAGGAAGGAGGCCTGTGGGCCTCACCCCTCCCGTGGGTCGGTCCGAAAACACCACCACGACGAGCCAGAGAGGGCCTGTGACAGGGTCCCTCTCCCAAGACGTGAGGATGGCCGCACGTTGTTAGCACAGGCGATGGCGAGAGGAGTCCCGGCTTGTTTGGGGGGCTGCTGGGAGGCCCATGCGCTCAAAATCCGCCACGATGGAGCAACAAGAATGAGTGAGCTCGCTGCATGTGGCGTCGGCACCTCCCACCGCATGCAGTGGCACATCATCTATGACATGTTTGATGCACACTGTGGGGGGAGCCAGCAGCCGCCCTGCGCAGGACGCTGAACAGCAGCATCCTCGCAGGGGTCGTGGCCCCCGCACAGCCAGCGATGACTGTGCCGTTCGGCTCCACCACCCTGCTGATGGCCCCTTGCCACGACACGCGACGCGGGCCGCGATACATGCAGCATGGGGCTCCTGCCTGCCTCACGACGGGGGAGGGGGCGGAGAAGGAGAAGGAGAAGAAGGAGGAAGAAGGAGAAGGAGGAAGAGGAGAAGGAGAGGAGGAGGAGGAGGAGGAGGAGGAGGAGGAGGAGGGGCAGGAGGAGGAGTAGGAGCAGGAGGAACAGGGAGCAGAAGGAAGAGGAACAGTGTAAACCTAAGACGCATCAGCGGTGTTTCAATAGACCCTCCGTCCAAATTCCCTTTTCGTAGGCCCCCCAAGCATTTGTAGCCGGTGCGGAAAATGCCCCATTGGAAGACAACCGTCTGAGAATCCTCAACCGTGCCAAAACACCGCTCCTGGGACTTCAGCGCCGCGAACCAACGTTGCTTGGTGCACCATGGCGTTCCT
>CAUYUJ010015189.1:278410-325910 GCA_963575745.1 Prorocentrum cordatum | reverse complement strand
GCCGATTCACCCCCCTGAGTGGAGATCTGGGCTGCTCCCTTGGGACTTCGAGGGGCACATCCCCAAATGGGGTGGTGGGATGGCGGGAGTCGGGATGGGGATGGGGGTGGAGATAGGTACCCATCGGTCGGAAGAAGTAGGGACAAACATGAAGTGGGAAGGCGTTGAAAGTAGATTGGGCCTCCGCCCGACCCCTGAAGAGGACAGAAAAAGGGTGAAGCCACTCGATCGTTGAAGAAGGGGGGCGCTTGAAGCAGATTGGAGCCTGGGAACCCAACAATACCTGCTTTCAACGCCCGATAGGTACCGGTCAAAGGATGCTGAGCCCCCCCCCCTACCCCCACGCCGACCAGCCACAGCTGGGGGAGCTGTGGCCTTTACCCCCCGGAAGGAACCCTCCACGTCGACGATCTCTCGAGAGGGGTGTCGAAATTGATGGGTCCACCAGGGGGGTAAGGACCACAGCTCCCCCAGTTGTGGCTGGCCCCCCACGAGGCCTCAGCGCTGGCCGCGGCAGCGTCCGTGCGCTTTGGACGCCCGAAATGGGCACGGAAAGAATGGGCACAGTGCCCAACAACAAATGCTGTCCCAAACCAACGGCGGCCGCTGTTGGGCAGGCGGCCTTCTGTCTCGAATGGACACAAGGCCGCGGCGGCGTGGACAGCGAATCCTGTTCAAATGAACGGGGGCGGTCCTCACGCGTGAACGCAACACTCGACGAATGCGTCCTCGTCACCATCGTGTACACCGTCATACCAGCGAGAGGGGTGCCGAAATTGATGGGTCCCCCAGGGGGGTAAGGACCACAGCTCCCCCAGCTGTGGCTGGCCCCCCGTGAGGCCTCCGCGCTGGCCGCGGCAGCGTCCGCGCGCGGAGGCCGTGCCATCGCCGGGGCGACCCCCGCCGAGCCGGCCAGGAAGGGCGCGCTCCGCGGCGGGGAGGCCCCGACGGGCCCGGGCGCGCTCGCGTCGCGAGGGCCGCTCGGAAGGGCCAGGAAGGGCCCCGAGGGTCGCAGAGCCGGCCAGGAAGGGCGCGCTCGCGCCTCTGGCCGCTTCTGGCCTCCAGCTCGGATACGTCTCGACGCTACCTCAGCTCTACCTCGGCGCCAGTTCGACGCAGGCCCGACTCGAGTCCGGCGCAGGTTCGACTCTCGAGTCGACGGACGTTCGCCGCAGCATCGACTCGTGAGCGGAGCCAGGAAGGTCCCAAAAAATCTGACTGACATCCTCGTGATGCGGGAAAAATCCACGACGCGGTGTTTTGCCGTTTTCGGCCTTGAGACGGGGCCTCGCGAGGTCCTGGGGCCATCAATGAACAATACGGGGCGACAAAACCAGGTCCCGGGAAATGGTCCGGAGCTCCAGGGACCCCGTGCTCAAAAATTACCCTGGCGAGAGGCGAAAGACCTAACCAGATGCAGCTGTGAAAAATGCGTTGTGAAATACGCGTTGGGGCCACAAAAAGTTTAAGGGATGTGCCCGAAACGGGCGCGGTGATGCCATGCGGGCGCTGCCACGGGGGCCTGCGGTGGAGCTCCCTATGCGGCCATGAAACGCATGAGGGGTGTGCCGAAACGGGCGCGGTGGTGCCACGCGGGTACTGCAACTGCGGCAATTCGCATTCGGTTTGGGCTCAAGTCCTGTGCAACTCAATCTACCTTTCTGCTTACCTTCCTGGTTACCACACACCCTACCGCTACAGTTATGTTCCTCTTGATACTACGCAGATTTAGATTGTTTCTGGGTGCGTCCAAACTCCGTGAAGATGCTGGTGGAAAAAACACCATATGGGGACTCCAGTGAAAAGTGCGTTGAAGCAGGCCAGGACGAGCAGCCCACCACATGAAATGGCTGGTCTTACAGAAGCAGGAAATGATTATGAAGGACTCCAGCGACAACGTCAGCAACAGTTAGAGCAAGACCTCATAGGAGCACCCGGAAGTGCGAACGAGCAATTAACAACCCGAGCAGTGGAACGGAGTCTATGCAATACGTTGGACCCGATCTGGCAAGAGATTACAGCTATCAAAAAGCACGGCGTCTCACAATACGATTTGCAGAACGCGGTGGCGCCGCTAAAGTCAAACATGGATGACCTCACGAAGCATATGGAGTTGATGGAAACACACTACGCATCGAGGCCAGCTTCCACGAGGACCGCATCAGATGCATCCATTGACACAGATACGCATGGCAAATTGGCAGAGCTTGAGCGTGAGGTAGCCACATTACGGAAAAGCACGGGCACATGTACAAGAACACCGTACCAGGCAGACAAAAGAGATTTCACAGCAGTTGTTAGAAACTTGGATGGGTTCTCGAGTGAAGGAGTCGCCAAGGAATGGATCAAAGAAGAATCCAAGCGGCCGTCCGCACCAGTGCCTCTGACCACTTACGCTAAAGGAGAGCTCTGGGACATGACTCACTTGGCATACAATACCATTGAGGAGAAGCATGTTTGGCCGTCGCTCATTTCCGTCGCGCTAAAGACGTGAGGAATGGCAAGCAGGTGTCGGCGACTCGAGACCGCCCGCCTCTACTCCGAGCCGCTTGGAACCTATGCTTCGGGCTAAAAAAATGCTGAAGCACACCATAAACACAGCGTACCCCATACGCGTGGACGACACTGCACAACCGTACACAATTACAGTTGGCGGTCAAACAGCGCTTACAATGAAGATCGAGACTGGGCTGGTGCACTGGGAATGAGGAGAGGAATGGGCCGAATGGGAAGAATTGCGAACGCATCTCAAGGTCCTTGAGATTCTTTCTGCGTGCGACCGTATTGTCACTCGTGCTTCGAAGAATGTGAAAGGAGGAAGGAAGGGGCCCAAGTAGGGCCAAGGGCAGGCACTGGGAAACGGTACCTCTACTAGTTCTTCTGCCAGCAGTGCCAGGGCCAAGGCAGAAATGTTGTGCGCAAGTTTGGGAGAGAAGGTGGCACTCCAGGGAAACATGCCGCTTCGTGTACAACGCTGCACAGACGTCATCGCCACAGACGACGATGCCGACCTACACCGTCGTCGTCGCTTGTCGGTGTGTGTGTGTTTGTGTAAGTCTGTGTGGATGTGTATGCGTGTATGTGTATGTGTAGATGTGGGTGTGGTTGTGTGTGCGTGTGCGTGTGCGTGTGCGTGTGCGTGTGCGTGTGCGTGTGCGTATGCGTGTGCGTAGTTATGCGTGTGGTTGTGTGTGCGTGTGCGTGTGCGTGTGCGTGTGCGTGTGCGTGTGCGTATGCGGGTGGTTGTGTGAGCGCGTGTGCGTGTGCGTGTGCGTGTGCGTGTGCGTGTGCGTGTGCGTATGCGTGTGCGTGTGCGCGTGCGTGCGCAAGTGCGCGTCTGGGTGCGGGTGCGGGTATGTGTGTAGGTGTGTGTGTGTGCGTGTGAATGTAGGAGTGGTTCGTCTTCGCACTGGGCCCCACCGCCCCCAGTTCGTCGACGCAGCAGCCGCCGCGCGCTGGGCGGCGGGGCCGGCCACGCCACACGCTCGGAGAGCGGTCTGATCCCTGAGCCGCCCACCTCATCCTCATTTTCCTTCGGCCGCGTCCCTCATCCATCCCCCTCCTGCATGGTGGCACAATTCGGCCCAAAGGTACCCCCGCTCATGCCATCCATCGCCAGCGCAGTCACCCTCTGCCTAGCCGCCGACGCAAAAAGTCGGCCTGGACACTGCAGAACCACGACGTCCCCGTCAGGAACGGCGGGTGGATGCCGGCCCCTTACAAGCTCCTTGCCTTGCACTACGCATTTGGATGCCATGACAGTGGACACTCTAACAATCCTATCGTTGAATTAAAAGTGCGTTTAACATGGGTAAAACGTGTTCTAAAAAAAATCTGACATGTCTTTACATGCTTAAACTATGCTTGACACATTTTTTAGGACATCTGGAAATTATCTGGCGGCATGCTTCCTCTCCATTAGCCGACTTCCACAACACTACGCGGCCCTCAGGGCCGAGGTGATGAGACACCCTCGTCCGCCACCCCCCCCCCAGACCTACACAGCTACCTACACGTGCGCACCAGAAGCCAGGCTGCCACGACACTCGACGCCGCCGCCCAATCGGCCGCGGGGTCCAACCTCGGCGCACGCCCGCTACGCGACGGCACGATTGACCTCAGGCCTTACATACACGAAGACGGGATACACGCGGCCCCTCACGATGAGCACACGGCCAACCTGCCTATCAGCACCCTTGCAATTGACAGCGGACAAGGACGGGTTTGTTTTCCGGGCACGGACGCCATGTTTAGCTGGGCCCTCAGCCAGGCCGGCGGCTCGGCCGAACCTCACGCCCCAGTCAACATCGGCACCGAGCAGGCGGGCGCTCCTGCCCTGGGCGAGTACGACACTTCGGCAACGTGGCCCGCCCAACTCCCGCCCCCCAACATACTGGGCGGGGATTTCTTCGCGCCTGCTGACCGAGGCTAAACGCGCAGTTCCCGGGTGCTCCGCGACCCTACTCCCTGGTCCTGCATCGCCTGCCGCCGCCTGCGACGCCCAGTGGGCTGCGTAGCGGGGCCGCAACGGCCACGCCTTCACCAGGGTGCCCGCGCACGTCCTTGACCAGCTAGGTGACGACATGCTCTACCACCTGACTGGCGCCGCCTGTCGATACGCCCCCAGAGGACATCGCCTCTCCTTCTCCCCTGGCCCCACCGACTATAACGCAACGTGGCTCCTGAGCGAGCTCCTGCGAACCTAGCGAGTTGACCAAATCGGCCCCCGCGACCCCTTGCAGCCGGACGCCGCAGCCGCACATAGCCCAGCTGACTCTCTCGCGCGATCGGGGGGCTTCTCAACCGCTCGGGCCGACGAGCTGTGCGCGGCCACAAGGGCTCGGATATGCGCAGTCCCCGAACTCGCTGAATGGCTCCCGGCCGAGCTCAGCGCCAGAAACTCCGATCCCTCCACCCCTCCCGACTGTTCAGAAATGGACGAAGACCCCACCCCGGCACCGAAGGGGCTGGAACGTTTGGGATGCACCTCGGAGGCCCTCTTCCTCCTCCTCCTCCTCCTCCTCCTCCTCCTCCTCCTCCTCCTCCTCCTCCTCCTCTTCCTCCTCCTCCCTCCTCCTCTCCTCCCTCCTCTCCTCCTCCTCCTCCTCCTCCTCCTCCTCCGCCTCCTCCTCCTCCTCCTCCTCTCCCCCCTCCTCCTCCCCTCCTCCCTCCTCCCTCCTCCTCCTCCTCCTCCTCTCCCTCCTCCCTCCTCCCTCCTCCCTCCTCCTCCTCCCTCCTCCCTCCTCCCTCCCTCCCTCCTCCCTCCTCCCTCCTCCCCTCCCTCCCCTCCTCCCTCCTCCCTCCTCCCTCCTCCTCCTCCTCCTCCTCCTCCTCCTCCTCCTCCTCCTCCTCCTCCCTCCTCCTCCTCCTCCTCCTCCTCCTCCATCTCTTTACTGAGCAGGCCCACGAGCACGGGCGGGCGCGCGACGCTCCGCCCTTGGACATCACTGCCGCGGGAGAAGCCCTCGGAGGACTCGCGGCCCTTGCCCGCGGCCTTCCCTCCCTGGCTCGACGGCTAACCCCCGCTGACCCGGTCGGCGCAGTTGCACGAAGCATGACACATAGTAGTATACTTCCCTACCTAGGCTCTGCCTAGAAGGAGTCTTACTCCCTGGGCTTATAATCATGACACATCGTAGTATACTTCCCTACCTAGGCTCTGCCTAGAAGGAGTCTTACCCTCTGGGCTTACAGGAGCCGGGCAGCGAAAAGCGCCCCGGGCGGTTCCCCCAGCATCCGCCCCGCGGTTCCCCCAGTGACGTCCCCTTAGCTTAGCGTTGCTTATAGAATCTTAACTTAGCCTATTCCATCTTAGCTTAGCTTAGCTTCATCTTAGCTCAGGTCTATCTTAGCTTAGCTTACCTTCATACTAGCTTCGCTGAGCTTTAGCATAGTAGAGCACAGCACCGCATAGTATAGCGTAGCATAGCGCAGCATAGCATATCATAGCATAGCCCAACATAGCATAGCATAGCGCAGCATAGCGCAGCGCTGCATTAGCAGAACATAGCATAGCATAGCATAGCCAAGCATAGCATAGCATAGCATAGTGTGGCATAGCGCAGCATAGCATAACATGTCATAGCAGAGCATAGCATAGCACAGCATAGCATAGCGCAGCTCAGCATTGCACAGTATAGCTTAGCATAGCTTAGCATAGCACAGCGCAGCATGACATAGCATAACTTAGCATAGCACAGCAAAGCATAGCACAGCATAGCATAGCATAGCGCAGCACATCATAGCATATCATAGCATAGCGCAGCATAGCACGTCATAGCAGATCATAGCATGGCATAGCAACTAACGCTGCTTTTCTAGGGGCTCCAACTTCTAGGCAGGGTCGAACTGGGGTAATGTTTTAGTGTTGCTCCTACGGAGGGATCATGATGTGTCAGATCCGCTGTTCTTGCCAAAGCCACTCTCGGGCGTAGCCGAGAGAGGGGGGGCGGCCACCAGCCCGCGCGAAGGCGAAGGGTCGACCTGGAGTCGGATAATCCTGATGCTCCGAAGAACGCAGACGGAAAACGCGCAGCACGCCGGGCATTCCGCGCGCACCCCGGGCCCCGGGGGCCGCGAGCCCCGGCGCCCAGACCAACCACGCGCCTGCCATCCTCGCGAACCCCCACACGCCCACCCCACCGCTGCGCCAGCATCCCAAGCAGCCCACGACCGCAGGCGCCCTACAGCTGCTCCGAACGCGACAGGACATAGCCCCCCGAGCCCCACGACCGACCCGAGATCGCAGACTCTGCACCAACCACCGCGCAGCTCCCGAGCGCTCGGCCCCAGACGCTCCAGGACGACCTCAGGGGACTGCGGCACGCGCGCCCGCCCAGTGGTGGAACCGAGCGAGGGACACCCTGATCTGGGAATCGGCCACTGTTCCGGGGAGACGGCTGCTCGATAGAATCCTGGCTGCGCCGCGCGTCGCCACAGGAACGTCGCGTTCCCTGGCGACCCGTTGGGGCAGTCGCAGGGCTGACTCCACAGAGCGAGCTACTGGTGCTCCAAGAGCTCACCTCCGAGTTCTCTGCAGAAGCCTCAGCCCACCTCCGTGCGTGTCTGCGCATACCCGAGCCGCTGCCACATCCCTCCGTCCACCCAGCTTTTCATGACCGCATCCTCAGCACAATTGACCCAAGGCAGCAACGGATGGATGACATACTGCGGGGAGACCCTTCCCCCCAACAACACGCCACCCACTGCCACGACCCGCGAATAGGAGCCATGGTACACAATATACGATGGATTCGGGAACGAGTTCGGACCCGAACGTTTCCCGCTGGATATACACCTGGAGCCACATACTGGCACCCCTCCTCTGGGGCACGGCTCTCGCTTCCACGAGGGACCACCTCAGGCAGGCCCTGGAGGACAACCAAGTAGACCTGCAGGGATTCTACGCCCGCGCGCGATGGTGGGACCCACGGGCGGCATTAACGCTTGAAAACGTCACGGCCTCTCTCAGTCGAGCCGCAAGGCATGCCGCCCAGGTCGCGCAGACACACGTCCCCGCCCCCTACTTCTACAACTACCTCCACGCCGCCCTGCAGGAATGGGTCATGAAGGCTGCCGGCCCCCACTCTGCAGGCGGCGACCCCCGTAACAAACAGACCCTCAGCCCGACCCCCCGCCCCCTACCCCACCGCCCTCCCACGCCGGCCAAGCTCCCCAGGAGGTCACCAACCCCGTGGCTGGAATCAGGAACGGGGACATCGACATGACCGACGCCAGCTCGACCACTGGCGCTAGTCACCAAACGCGGGCACCCCCCCCAACCCCGACCACATGCAACCACAGGAGACGGCGAGGCAACGGATGAGCTGCGCCCTCCAGTCGAGAAGCAGCTCAACTGCTACACAACTAGGCACCAGCTCCCACTCCGTCTGATCCCGTTGAATAAGATCCATTACCAACGCCATCCTTTCCTCCTCCTTGCGGGTCACCTCCTCTGAGAAAGCCCCCCCCTCTTCCTCACCTCCCGCCCTGACAACACCTGGCACTTGAAGAGCACAGTACTGTAACAGCTCAGAGATCTGCAACGTCTCAAGCACAGAGCGCACGAAAGCAAGCCACCCATGTTCAGCCCAGGAGAGCTGCCCCCACCACCTCTCGCCACCAGTTTTTTTTCAAACAGGGCAACCCAAGGAGTGATTCCAGCCTGGCAGACCAACTGGCCTCTTCGACGGGTAATGTCTTTAGCCCGTTGCGATCCAGCCCACGCAGTCTCCGCATCCCGAGCACGAGTCCATTGTTCAGACCCAACAAGCATCAAGTATTTGCTGTGCATGTCAGCCGTGAGTTCTCCACGTGCAATCGCCATGATATTCCGCCTCTTTTCCAAGGGGAACAGGTGTGGCAGCCTGACAGCGAGCCCTCATGCGACACGTATTGTGAGATAGTTGTCCTCTAACGTGCTTCCTCATCTCCACAATATAATTCCGACGACTTTGCTTTCTTTTCCTACCAAACCCAAGTCTCAATATCCACGAACGATTGAGAGCCCCCCGTCACCGAGATAGAGGGTACCCATGAAGCTGCTGAGACTCACTGCTAGGAAGCTGAAGAGGTTCAGGTGAGGAGAAACATGTGAGGGCGACATCTTTGGCCCAGCGCCATTGACAGAAAAGGGCCAACTGTACCAAGGATGGGCGCTCCTCCTACAAAGGGCCTGTCTGCCACGATAGTAGAATCGCTGTAGAATCAGGGGCCATGATTCATCCCTACGTTTGTTCCGCCAGACCACCCAAGCTAGGAACTTACCCTCTTCCGCGCGCAGATAACGCAGAACCGAGGCACCCAATGAGGCACCTTCCAAACCAAACAGTATACGGGAGCGCACACAAGCATTATATCTTCCCTTCTTGGCATGCAGAGGGAGCTCAAGACATCAGAGAGCTCAAGATATCGTCACTTGCGACTCTGATGAGACAGATATGTGATATCTCCTCTGATCGATGCGTCATGCTGTGATCATGAGTAATATATGTCCGGGATAATGTGGCAATTGGCATGCCATCAGCGTATGTCACCTCAATATTATCGTGCCTACGGTATTGTGAAAACGTACAGCTTATGCCCCAGCCATCCTGGCTCGGCAGGACCAAGAGAGCATGTTTTGAGATTGCTATTGCTACTGTGCATTCATATTGATAGTGTTTTAGGCCTCGTTTGGAGAGCCATATTGGTGGATCGAGGAAAGAATGAATACAGACTGTGTAGCGGCCTTGTTTGGAGAGCCGCACCTGAGGATGCAGGAATGAGAAATGAGATGTTGGCTTCGTTTAGAGAGCCACCTTTGTTTGATATTGATGGAATTGTGCACTGATATCGTGTAGTGAGTAAGAACCATATCGGCTTCTAAGGAGAACCATATCGGTGTAGTGAGTAAGAAGGAAAGCAGACTGTTCTGCGGCCTCGCTTGGAGAGCTGCACATGAGAAGAAGTGATGTGTTGGCCTAGTTGGAGGAAATAAGAGTATTCGGCAAACAATTATTGTCTGGGCCCTTGTTTGGAGCGCCTGGATCGATTTTTTGTTCGGTCGCAGCTCTGGTCGAAGGCTGATTTGAGACGCCTCGTTACTGTCGGCGAATGTGTCTGATTATTGCCATTCTAGGTGCGTTGCCCAGCTCTGTAGCCAGCGTACAGCTCGAAACAAGTTGAGAAAACTATGATCTCATCCTTAGAAAACTAGCAGAGTACGAGTAGATTTGTTGGTCAGCTCTGGTAGCAGACCGATCTGAGCCGCCTGGATACTTTCGACGCGAGCTCCTGATCATGTACTGTCGATTGCTGTGCCAAACAGTTCTGTAGCTCATCTCGAGTTAAGTTAAGAAAGCCGAGAGCATCTGAAAAGATTCAGATGGCGAGCGAATAAGAGTCGAAGATGGGTGAAAAAGAAGAGGTCCAACGAATTGCTGAAATTTCGAGAACATAATTTTCAACCGACCGAACAAAACTTCCGTCGAGATTTTTCGATCCAACTAGCCCGCCAGCACGTTCGAATTACTGAAAGCCGGCGGTAAACCGTCATGGTTTGCGTTTGCGTTTGCGTGGTGGTCGAGGATCCTCGGATTCGAGGCCTCCGCGGCGTCGCTTCAGGCAGAGTAGAGGATGTCACGCCTCGGTGAAAGCCACGGTGAGAAGAGGCAAGCAGGGAAGGAGAAGATCGCTTAGCAGCGATAAGATGATCTTGTCGCAGTAGCAAGTGAAGAAACCATCCGGTCATTTTATAGTGCAGACTACCCTCGAGCATCAGGCGTGGCTCTCCAAACGAGGCCGAGCACGAGGAGCACGCGAAGCAGGAGGAAGAGGAGCAGGAGAAGGACAAAGGGCAGCAGGAGCAGAAGGTAGAGGCAGAGAAGAAGAGGGAAACAAGGATAAAGGAAGAAACAAAAGAAAAAAGAAGAAGAAGAAGAAGTGGGCAAGGAAGAGGCGAAGACAGAGGAGGAGGCGAGACGAATAAGAAGGAATCGGGGATGGAAAAGGAGCATAATGAGGCAGAAACCATATCTGAGCCGTCTCGACCCCATAGGCGACACTAGAGCTACACCAACTTCTATATCTACACTTGCCTTTCTCTGTGCCTTAGTTAGAACCAGAAGACATTCGTACTCTACAGTTTGCAGAGATTACAATGCCTTTCTTGATTCTCCCTCTTCTTCTCTTTCTCCTGCTCCTGCTCCTCCTACTTCTTCTCTTCCTCACCCTGCTGCATCTCCTTTCTCCTCACTCCTTCTTCTCCTCCAGTACTCCTCCATGAAACCGCGCCCTCGCGCGCGCAGAATGCGATTGCTGCACACGCATTGCAGCTCTACGCGTTCCCGGCGGTAACCAAGACTGACGGTTTACCGCCGGCTCGCAGTAATAGCAAAGGAAAAGCAACTGAAACAGGAAGCGTGCCAAGTTCGGCCATCTGGATATCTGTGATTTCTTTACGATTGCTGCACCGAAGAACTCTGCAGCTCACCTGCAGCTCCAGAAATCTGAAGAGAACCACCATTATCTCTCTAAAAAAACTAGCAGAGTACGAATAGTTTCTGGGAGCCAGCTCTGGTAGCAGACCGAATGCAGGCATCTCGATGCTTCAGACCAGCAATTCTCATTATAGAACAGAGTACGAATAGTTTTTCCGACCCAGCTCTGGTGGCCTACCGAATTCAGGCATCTATATAATTTTGAGTAGCGCACCCGATAATAGGCTTTCGATTAGTTTTGTAGCCTCTCTGAAGCTCGAGTGAAGTCAGAAATGCATCATCACCTCTGAAGAAAATGAGAAGAATACGAAAACTGGGAGCCGGCGGTAAACCGTCAACCCGGTTACCGCAGAGCTCTTTTCTCGCACGGCGCTGCCCAGAACACATGGAGGAAGTTTTTTCAAGCGTAAGCTGAAAAACTCGTTTTTGGTTTTTATCCAAAGTCGGTTGCGTCAAGTGTTTTGAGTAATACTGCAGCTACCTCAGAATTTCACTGGCGGACGCAGCATAACCCACTACAAAAACCGGTTCTTGAAACGGCGCTGCTCGGAACACATGGAGGAAGCTGTCTCAGCGTGAGCTGAAAAAATCGAAAATACGATTTTCGGTTTTTATCCAGAGTCGGTTGCTTCAAGTGTTTTGATAGTGATACTGCAGCTACGGACACGAGGATTCAACTGGCGAGCGCGGCATAACCGCTACAGGTGCGAAAAATACCGTTCCTCGAAACGAATTTTCAAATCTCTCACAACTGGCGCCGGCGGTAAACCGTCAACCTGGTCACCGCCAGGAACCTCGTAGCGCTCTTTGCATGCAGAAAAGTGCTCATAACCGGAGCAGACAGCTTCTCGGAGCATTTCCAGAAAAACGTGAAATTCTCATTTTTCGGTGTCAATCTGATGTCGGTTCCCGCTAATTTTTTGATAGTAAAACTCTCTCTAGAGAGCTGATTATCTCTGAGAATGAAGTTTAGACACTAATGCTGGACGTAAAAATCTGGTTTCTCAAAATAAATGGTCAAATATCTTTCAAATCTTAGCAAACCCGACCAAAAGTTACCACATCTTCTTTTCTGGTCGGGTCGACCAACTAGCTCCCCCCCGCGCCGGAATTCGCCGGCAACCTCGTAGAGCTCCTTGCACGCGATAGTGTTCCGAGCTCAAGGAGAGAAACTGCAGAAGATTTTGCTTTAAAAAAAATCTGCATTTTGACATTGTTTGATGTTAATATGAGATCGGTTCCCGGAAGTGAGCCGATAGTAGAACTCCCTCGGGAGAGCTGAGCCGCTCTCAGAACGAAGCTTATATGCGAATGCTTAGCGAAAATATTTGGTTTCTGAAAATAAATGGTGAAATATCTTTGAAATCTTAGCAAAACCCACCCAAAGTCGTCACATTGTCCGCCCGGGCCGGGTGGGACAATGGCGCCGGCGGTAAACCGTCAACCTGGTCACCGCCAGGAACCTCCTAGAGCTCCTTGCACGCACTAGAGTGCTCAGAATCAAAACAGGGAACTTCGCAGCGGATTTTCTTAAAATCTTCATTTTTGCATTTTTCGATGTCAATATGAGGTCGGTTCCGGGATGTGAACCCATGGTAAAACTCTCTCGGGAGAGCTGAGCTGTTCTGAGAACAAAGATTATATGCGTATGCTTAGCTTAACAAATCTGGTTTCTCAAAATAAATGGTCAAATATCATTCAAATCTTCGCAAAACCGACCCAAAGTTGTCACATTGTCCGTTCTGGTCGGGTCGACCAACTGGCGCCGGCGGTGAACCGTCAAACCGGTCTTTTGCGTCTTTTGCGAAGGCGGGTTCGAGCTCCCATGGGAGCAGGCCTAAACACAAAGAACCTAAACAGCGAAGCTGTACAGGAAGACAGCGAAGCTGCAAAGATTAAAGCAGAGGTGCATCAAACAGCGAAGCTGCACAGATATGCACAAGACTGCCAATACACGAGACGACAAATAAAAAATAGAATAGAGGGAAGCAAAGCAGTGCGAGACCATGCAGTAACCACACATAGCGATTACCGTCTCAGCAGCACTGAAAATAAAAGCAGTGTAGTGTCGACTAGATTTAAGGCCTACTTTGAGGCACCACGTGACAAATCACGGAAAGTCACGTTCAAAGGTCAATGAGCACTGAGAACACCACTGAGAATGCACAAGAGATTAAAGGTCAGAATGCAGATAAGAAATGCGAATTGAAGTATGCACACACACAACAGACAAAGTGAATTACAGGCATACACGCAACAGGAAAACGGGCGGCATACCAGAGTCAGGCAAGACACCCACCACTCTTTGAGCGGGAGTGGGCAAATGCAAAACTCGTATTCCGAACAAAGTGAAGAACACGCGGAGCTCTTATACCAACACGCGCGCATGCCCGACAAACACACACAGCATGGCAAGAGTCAACGCAAACACAAAGTCCGAAGTATGTCGTAACAACCCGCGGTAAGACAAGAGCACAAGCAGACAATGCAACAAGTACAAAGCAAGCGGCCTGGAAGTACAAGGTAACAAATGCAGCGAGTACAATCAAAGCAAAAGTTGAGCTCAGGAAGCGAATACCATCAAATTCACAAATGAGCGAGAGTAGCATCTAACTTTGCCGAACGTCTTCCCAGATCCTCGCCCCGTCACGTCTTAGACGAGAAACGACCGACTCAAGAAAATCATTCATGAGCTCTTCATCGTGGAAAGCACCATCCCAGACCTCGCTGCACTGCAAAGCATGCCACACCGTGACCCGATTTTTGCAGCAACTCCTCCACCGTCCACCACATCCCTGCGGAAGTGACTCTATACAGGAAACGGATTTTACACCGAGCTCCTCATCCCAGCCCGCTGCAACCAGACAGCCCTCAAAGTACGAGATATCCGCATGGGAGTAGCCACTGCCCAGAAGACGTTGAAGCATATTCAACTCTTGGAATGTGTGGGGGTCCGTGTATATGAGACGCTTACTGTCTGGAGCACTGCTACAGAGCGCCTCGGGATCCAAACCACGTTGCCACTGTTGCCAGGCGGAGGCAATAGCATGCCTGTCCGTAACAATCGGCCGTTCAAAGCAATATTTTCTGATCCGCAAGTTTGTTGGCACGAGCTCCACTGCTGTTTCAACATCAACCATTGCGTCAGGTGCTTGATTGTGCTGCAAGTCATCCTCATCCTCTTCCATCACCTCCTTCTCCTGCACATCCATCTTAGAACTGCTTACACACGGAATACAGAGTAAATTTAAACCGAGAACTCGGCGCGTATCTTGCAACGTCCATTGGCTGAAATCCTCCTTCCAAAAACTTGCATGAACATGCTCGCCCAGAGTTCTAGGCCCACCTTGCACCACAATGAGGTCTTGCAGGATGCCCTCAACAACGGTATCGCGCGTTGCCCTTTGCCTGGTGAAACCGTGAATTTCTGATCTTTTCAATCTGGTACACATATAGAACACACCAAAAAGAATGTCGTGATTGAGGCGATACCCGTAACCGAGCTTCGGCACTGAGTCTTAGAGGCAACTGGAGTGCCGAACTTTCTGCCCAGACACCTGGCGAGACGAAACACGTTTTGTGACGTGAAGCTCATGCGAAGCATGTCATCTATCAAGTAACTTCGCCCGTGCACTCCAACCTCAATTACGAACTGATCGAACTGCTCCATTTTATCTGGCACCCTAACATCAGATCGATTCACTCGCGCGCAAGTTGTTGCACTACCAGCTGAAGAGACTCGCATTCCAACCTCCGCATCTTGTTCTGCTGAAGAAACTTGCAATCCAACATATGACGAAGAAACTTGCATTCCCACGTCTGTTGAAGCACTCCCAGAAACGTGCATTCCAACATCTGCTGACGAAACATGCATGCCAACATCTTGTTCTGCTGAAGAAACTTGCAATCCAACATCTGCTGAAGAAACTTGCATTCCAACGCCTGTTGAAGCACTCCCAAAAACGTGCATTTCAACCTCTGCTGAAGAAACATGCATGTCAACATCTGGTTCTGCTGAAGAAACTTGCAATCCAACATTTCCTGAAGAAACTTGCATTCCAACGCCTGTTGAAGCACTCCCAGAAACGCGCCTTCCAACATCTGCTGAAGAAACATGCATGCCAACATCTGCTGAAGAAACTTGCATTCCCACGTCTGCTGAAGAAACCTCGTAGAGCTCCTCGCCGGGAACCTCGTAGAGCTCCTCGCACGGGTAAGAGTGCTCAGAATCGAAGCAGAGAAATTCGAAGAAGAGATTCTAAAAATCTTCATGTTTGCATTTTTTGATGTCAATATGAGGTCGGTTCCCGGAAGTCAACCGATAGTAAGATTTCCTCTTTAGACTGCTCTCAGAACGAAGCGTATGTGCAAATGCTCAGCGAAAAAAACCTGCTTTGTAAAAAAACGAATGGTTGGATATCTTTCAAGTCTCAGCCAAACCGACCCAAAGTCGTCACATTGTCCGCCCGGGCCGGGTGGGCCAACTAGCTGCACCCCGCGCCGGAATTCCTCTAGCTCATCGACAACGAAGGGCTCTACGAGGTACTAGCTCCACCCCGCGCCAGAATTCCTCTAGCTCATCGATGCCGAAGAGCTCTACGAGGTACTAGCTGCACCCTGCGCCGGAATTCCTCTAGCTCGTCGATAACGAAGAGCTGCTCTACGAGGTAGTGGGATCCAGCGGTAAACCGTCAACCAGGTTACCGCCGGGAGCCTCGTAGAGCTCATTTCTCGCGCAGCGCTGCTCGGAACACATGGGATGGATCAGCTGGGAAACTCGAAAAATTACGTTTTTCAAACTTGTTTCCCAAAGTCGGTTCCTCCAAGTGTTTTGATACTAAAACTGAAGCTACGGACCTGAGAATTGCACTGGCAGACGCGGCATAACCCACTACAGGTGCGAAAAATCTGCTTTCTCAAAATGAATGGTCAAATATCTTTCGAATCTTAACAAAACCGACCTAAAGTTACCACATTGTCCGCCTGGGCTGGGTGGGCCAACTGGGCGCCGGCGGTAAACCGTCAAGCTTGGTTACCGCCGGGAGACTCGTAGAGCTTCCTTGCCATATACTGTTTCCAAAGTAATAGCGGAGAACAATACTTTTTCAGCCCGAGCGCTGATAGCCGACTGATTTCAAGCGTGTAGATACACTTCACTAGCGCCCCTGACGATTCCCTTCCCATTGCTGTGCTGCACAGCTGTAGCTTATCTGCAGCACGAGAAAACCAAGGAAATCAATACCATCTCCTAAGTTAGCAGAGTACAAATAGTTGTTCAGCCCGAGCGCTGAGCGCAGACTGAGATCAGCCGCTTAGATACTTTCAAATAGCGCGCCTGATGATTATCTTCCGATTGCTGTGCCTTAGAGCTCTGGAGCCCATCTGCAGCTCGAGTTAAGTCAAGAAAACCAACTCCATCACCAGAACAATAGCAGAGTATGACTACTTGTTTCCGCTGATAACAGACCCAATCCAAGCGTCTAGATTCTTCAGACTAGCGCGCCTGATGTGTTTCTTCTAGCACATCTGCAGCTCGAGTTAAGTGGAGAAACGCATCATCATCTCGAAAAAATCGGTAGTTTACGAATACCTTGGCGAACCCAGCTCGAGAAGCAGACCGAGTGCAGACCTCTGGATGCTTCAGACTAACGCGTCTGATGATACTGAATGTGTGCGTAACAGCTCTGTAGCTCTCCTGCAGCTCGAGTTAAGTACAGAAAACCAACAGCGCATGTCAAGAGAAACAGTAGAATACTAATAGTTTTGCGGACATAGCTCGCTTATGAGACCGAGTTCAGACCTATAGATGCTTCAGACGAACACGCCTGATGATTCCGAATCGATTACGTGTGCGCAACAGCTCTGTAGGTCTCCTACAGCTCGAGTTAAGTTCAGAATACCGACAGCACATGTCGAAAAAATCGGTAGTGTACGAATAGCTTCCCAGACCTAGCTCGAGTAGCAGACCGATTTCAGACCTCTAGATGCTCCAGACGAACGCGCCTGATGATTCTGAATCGATTACGTGTGCGCACCAGCTCTGTAGCTCTCCTACAGCTCGAGTTAAGTACAGAAAACCGACAGCACTTCTCAAGATGACTCGAAACGGCCGATTCCGCCCAGACGCTTTTTGGCAGTAGTAGCTACCCGGTCGAGCTGAGATTCAGACGGCGAGCGGGAATAAGATCGAATATCACGGGGGAAATATTAGAGCTCTAACGAACTGGGCGCCGGCGGTCCACCGTGAATCTTGGTTACCGCCGGGAGACTCGTAGAGCTTCCTTGCTCCTCTGCAGCTCGAGTTCAATCATGAAAAACCAATACCATCTCCAAAGAATTAGCAGAGTACGAATAGTTGTTCAGCCCCAGCGCTGATAGCAGACTGAGTTCACGCGCATAGATATTTCTAACCAGCGCGAGTTAAGTCGAGAAAACCAATACCATCGCCAAGAAATTAGCAGAGTACGAACAGTGTTTCAGCCTGAGCACTGATAGCAGACTGATTTCGGGCGTCTGGATACTTTCAAATAGCGCGCCTGATGATGTTCTTCCGATTGCTCTGCCTAAGAGCTCTGGAGCTCATCTGCAGCTCGAGTTAAGTCAAGAAAACCAAGTCCATCTCCAAAAAATTCGCAGAGTAAGAATAGTCTTTCGGCTCGAGAGCTGATAACAGACCGAGTTCGGGTGTCTACATACTTTAGACTAGCGCGCCTTATTATTTACCCTCCGATTGCTGTGCCAAACAGCTCTTTAGCCCATCTGCAGCTCGAGTTAAGTAAAGAAAAGCATCGGGGGGGAACACACACACACAAAAACAAAAAACAAACAACACAGCAAAAAAAAAAAAAAAAACTTGCATGAATAGTGCTTCGGTTTCTGCGCTGATAGCAGACCAAGTTCAGGTGTCTAGTAGCGCGCCAGATGATTTCATCCCGATTGCTGTGCCGAATAGCTGTAGCCCATCAGCTCGAGTGAAGTCAAGAAAATCATCATCATATATTGTTTTAAAATAAAATATTTTAAAATAATATATATTATAATATATATATATATTATATATAATATATATATATATATAAAAAAAAAAAAAAAAAAAAAAAAAAAAAAAAAAAAAAAAAAAAAAAAAAAAAAAAAAAAAAAAAACTTTGCAGCCCCAGCGCCGATAGCAGACCGATTCCAGTCGTCTAGATACTTAGAACTATCGCGCTCCATGAACCCCGGCCGATTGCTCAGGCGAACACCTCTGTAGCTCATCTGCAGCTCGAGTTAAATCAATAAAACCATCACCATCTCCGAAAATTCCCAGAGTACGAATAGTTGTTCGGCTCGAGTGCTGAAAGCAGACCGAGTTCGGGCGTCTAGATACTCTAGACTAGCGCGCCTGATGATTATCTCCAGATTACTGTGCCGAAGAGCCCTCTAGCTCATCTGAGGCTCGAGTAAGTCATGAAACCCACCATAAAATCGATCGAATACGAATAGTTTCGCGGACCTAGCTCGAGTAGCAGACCGAGTTCAGACCTCCTAGATGCTTCAGACGAACGCGCCGGATGATTCTGGATTGATTACGTGTGCGTACCAGCTCTGTAGCTCTCCTACAGCTCGAGTTAAGTACAGAAAACCGATAGCTGTTCAGTCCCAGCGCTGATAGCAAACTGATTTCAGGCGTCTGGATACTTAGAACTATCGCGCCTGATGGTTCCCTTCCGATTGCTGAGCCGAACAGCTCTGTAGCTCCTCTGCAGCTCGAGTTAAGTCAAGAAAATCATCACGATCTCCCGAAAAAAAAAGAGTACGAATAGTTGTTCGGTTCCAGTGCGGATAGCAGACTCAGTTCGGGCGTCTAGATACTTTAGACTAGCGCGCCTGAGCACTGCCTTCCGATTGCTGTGTCGAAGAGCCCTTTAGCTCATCTGAGGCTCGAGTTAAGGCAAGAAACTCATCATCATCTCCCAAAAAAAAGAGTACGAATAGTTTCGCGGACCTAGCATCTGTAGCTCATCTGCAGCTCGGACCAGCTCTGTAGCTCTCCTACAGCTCGAGTTAAGTACAGAAAACCGACAACACCTGTCAAGATGACTCGAAACAGCTAATAGTTTTGCAGACCTAGCTCGAGTAGCAGACCGAGTTCAGACCTCTGGATGCTTCAGACGAACGCGCCTGATGATTCTGAATCAATTACGTGTGCGTACCAGCTCTGTAGCTCTCCTACAGCTCGAGTTAAGTACAGAAAACCGACAGCACCTGTCAAGATAACTCGAAACAGCCAATGGTTTCGCGGACTTAGCTCGAGTAGCAGACCGAGTTCAGACCTCTAGATGCTTCAGACGAACGCGTCTGATGATTCTGAATCGATTACGCGTGCGCACCAGCTCTGTAGCTCTCCTACAGCTCGAGTTAAGTACAGAAAACCGACAGCAGCTGCGAAGATGACTCGAAACAGCCGATCCCGCCCACACGCTTTTTGGCAGTAATAGGTAACCGATCGAGCTGAGATTAAGACGGCGAGCGGGAATAAGATCGAATACCACGGGAAAGCATACTAGAGCTCTAACGCATTGTTGAATTTCGAGAACATACTTTTTCAACTGGGCAAAAGTCATCAATAGGTCCGTCGAGATTTGTCTTGCCAGCTAGCTCGCCAGCGCGCCGGAATTACTCTTAAGCTTCCAGCAACTAGCTAAGGGAAGCTCTACGAGTTATTGTTGAATTCCGAGAACATAATTTTTAACCGAGCAAAAGTCAGCAAAAGGTCCGTCGAGATTGTTCTTGCCAACTGGGCGCCGGCGGTAAACCGTCAACCTTGGTTTTTGCGGCTTTGCGAGGCTCCTACTGGCCCTAGGGCCACGAGCAAGCACGAGGTCAGGTGTCTTCAGGAAGCGAAAGCTCTTATTCGAACATAAAGTCAAGACAACCCAGAGCAGCGAAGCTGCGATGAATCATCAATCACAAATATGAGCGAACGAGCAAACGCACACAGAAATGAATCAAAATGCAGTCAACTAAACATGCAAGAGAAAAGAGAACTCCCAGCGAAGCTGAGTATATCATAGTAAGAGAAAGAAACAACGAATTGAGAAAACTGCAACTATCAAGTCTGTGGTAACCATAGAGCTGCCTGTGGGAGCGCAGTCACGATGCACTCCAAAGCACTGAGTTCTGTATCAGTAACAGTTGTAGTTGGACAAATAAGCCAAGCCCTCTCAAAAACTGACTTCCATATCAGCTGAGCGGGGTCCCGTCGATCCCAATACCGTGGTTTGAGGCCTATGTCTATCCAGCAACCGCACCCACATCCCTCAGACGACACGCCGCCATCGAAACCAGCCCGAATAGCAGCAGCAACGTAAAATTCTGTCTCATAATCATGTGTATACGGACTACATTCTGAACTAAATATCTGGCCCTCTCGGGCCTGGTGTGTAAGGACGTCGGCTCGAGTATTCCACTCCCGAAAATCATGACGAATTAGATCCATCCCCGGCGCTGGAGGTCGTATATTATAGCTGCTACAAAGCCCATCAAGCGTATTGATTATTTTTGATATTCTATCAGCATATGATCTGTTATCTGCACGCCACCGTCCCGTAGCCCAGCTAACCACGAGGAGCGAGTCACCCACCACCTCCAGAGGGATTCCAGGGGCCTCCAGGTTCCAACGAGTTGCTTTCATATTATGAAGGGCGATGCGCTTTGCAAGTTTCTCAGCAGCCATCGGACTATCATCCGTGCTCACCTGAATTTCACCATGCTCTGAGGGCGCCAAATATGCGGGCGAACTCACAGGTCCACACGTCGACACCTCCTGGAAACATCGAAGCATGCTCTGAGTACAAAGGTGCGTGACATATTGCATAAATCCAAGCTGGGAACCTGTGAACTGAATCCACCAATCATCTCCGAAAAACTCAGCTAATGTATATTGCCATGATCTCTGGCCAATACTCTCCGTCCCTCGACAGCGACGTTTGTAAGAAGAAGCCTCCGACCAGTTGCCAAAGTGTCTCATCGTCTCACTCATAAGTGTGCGAGTGCGGTCAGTGTACGGTCCAAAACATAAACACGCCATACGGGAATCGCGCCATGTCCTCTCCGCCGCCTTCAAGTCGATCACTTTCTCAACAATCATGCCATTTGCGAAACTTGCAATGTCTTTTGCGAAATTCCAGTGCAACATCAGATAACGCTGGACGAGAGAGGAGTACCCAGCCTTCAAGAAACGATCCCGTGCAACATGATATCTCCTTTCCTGATAAGCTTGCTCCGTTTCCGTCGGCCCTTTCCGAGACGAGATCATCATCTTCAGGCACTTCCCTTCGAAGGAATGGAGAAACGAAAGAGTATAAGAATCTGCAGTGGTGGTCTCCATACCGTACAGAGCCAGGCTCTGGACTCTATCCTGGTATCTCCGAAGCTTATCCTTGAGAGGGATACAATGCGACCTGAAATACCCTGCCTGGGAGTAAAATGCACGGCGAGCACAGTCTAGGCGAAAAGACACATCACGATGTACAGAACAGTTATATTCACTATGCAGCTGCGTGCCCAGTACGTCCATAGAAACGACTCGACGGTAACATAACTCATCAATCTGCTGCACTGCATTCTTCCCACCACATGCATCAGAGAAAATCGGTATTTTCAGATCCATCGAACGTGGAATATTCCCGTCCTCATCCAAGACAGCAGGAGCTCCGCACACCATGTACTTCAGCGATGTGGGTTTCCATCGCATCGAGAAGTTGTAAAGTGGAAGTGTCAACCTTGGTGCGATGTGGGTTTCCATCGCATCGCATCAACCTTGGTTACCGCCGGGAGACTCGTAGAGCTTCCTTGCCATATACCATCTCTCAAGAATTAGCAGAGAACAAATAGTTTTTCAGCCTGAGCGCTGATAGCAAATTGATTCCAGGCGTCTAGATACATTTCACTAGCGCCCCTGACGATTCCCTTCCAATTGCTGTGCTGAACAGCTCTGTAGCTCATCTGCAGCACGAGTACAACCAAGAAAACCAATACCATCTCCAAGAAACTAGCAGGGTGCGAATAGTTGATCAGCCCGAGCGCTGATAGCAGACTGAGTTCAGATGTCTAGATACTTTCAAATAGCGCGCCTGATAATTATCTTCCGATTGCTGTGCCTACGAGCTCTGAAGCTCATCTGCACCTCGAGTTCAGTCAAGAAAACCAATTCCACCACCAGAAAAATAGCAGAGTATGACTAGTTGTTCGGTTTCTGCACTCATAACAGACCCAAGCCAAGCGTCTAGATACTTCAGACTAGCGCGTCTGACGATTCCTTTCGAATGCGCCGAAGAGCTCCCAAGCTCATCTGCATCTCGAGTTAAGTGAAGAAACTCACGATCATCTCGAAAAAATCTGAAGAATACGAATAGGTTCGCGGACCTAGCTCGAGTGGAAGACCGAGTTCAGACCTCTAGATGCTTCAGACGAACGCGCCTGATGATTCTGAACCGAGTACGTGTGGGTACCAGCTCTGTAGCTCTCCTACAGCTCGAGTTAAGTACAGAAACCCAACAGCACCTGTCAAGATGACTCGAAGAATACGAAGAGCTTTGGGGACCTAGCTCGAGTAGCAGACCGAGTTCAGATCTCTAGATGCTCCAGACGAACGCGCCTGATGATTCTGAATCGATTACGTGTGCGTACCAGCTCTGTAGCTGTCCTACAGCTCGAGTTAAGTACAGAAAACCGACAGCACCTGTCAAGATGACTCGAAGAATACATATAGTTTTGCGGATCTAGCTGGAGTACCAGACCAAGTTCAGACCTCTAGATGCCTCAGAGGAATGCGCCTGATGACTCTGAATCGATTACGTGTGCGTACCAACTCTGTAGAACTCCTACAGCTCGAGTTAAGTACAGAAAACGGACAGCACCTGTCAAGATGACTCGAAACAGCCGATCCCGCCGGAGTGCCTTTTGGCAGTAATAGGTACCCGATCGAGCTGAGATTAAGACGGCGAGCGGGAATAATATCGAATATCACGGGAAAAAATAATAGAGCTCAAACGAATTGTTGAATTTCGAGAACATAATTTTCAACTGAGCAAAAGTCAGCAAAAGGTCCGTCGAGATATTTCTTGCCAACTAGCTCTCCAGCGCGCCGGAACTGGCGCCGGCGGTGAACCGTCAACCTGGTTTTTTGGTTTTTGGTTTTCGCACCGTTCGTCCAGCAGGGTCAGCTGGCGGTGAGGATCTGTCGTGCCAAATGCACAACAGCGCTTGAGAGCGCCTCAGCAGCACTGAGTTCGGCATCGGTTATCGTAGCACCTTCCTCAAGGCACCACGCGGCTTCGCACACATCCCTCCAAACGAGGGGGGTATTGGAGGGCACAGAGTAAGGAGAGGAGGAAAGAAGAGGGGAATAAGGAGTACTCTTATTACAATCGTAATCGAGATTCAAAAGCCCGATCTGAAGCCAGAACCCACATCCCGTCCCTTTGCTGCACACACCCCCGTCGAAGGCACCACGACAGGCGATAGGTTGAAGATAGCTTTCAAAGTTGAATCTGTATTCATACTCATTGTAGAAGCAATGGCCCTCACGGGCCAGGTGTGTAAGCTCGTCAGCCCGTGTGTTATCCTCCCTATACTCATGTTTGTACAGATCTCTCCCCAGCCCAGAGCATCTAATCCCCAACTCATTAGCGTTTCGTTCCATGACATCAATACATTGATCAATGCGGCGTTGGTATTGTTTGTTTCGACACCGCCATCGCCCCGTCAACCATGCGTGTACTAACATGCTATCCCCTTTCATTTCAACTGCAAACCCAGGGCTGATGATGTCCCACACGGTTTGTCTTTCATTGATCGTGGCCAGACGCTTGGCCATCCTCGCGGCCTCTTTCTCACTCTGTGCACGTCCCTCCTGTCCGATCTCCTCTGGCGGCGTACTCTGGATAGCGGTCCCTTTCCAATTCTGAACGAAATACTCAAAGGTCTTTGTTTTATTATATGTGCATAATATATTCTGCCACATGTCGAGAAAAGCTCTGCATGAAGGAACCACAGCCTGCCACCACATAGTTCCGTATGATAATTTATATGGATACTGCCAGCTCCTCTGACCCACGCTCTCAGGTCCACTGCGTATTCTCTTGCCAGATGATGCCTGCGTGCGATTTGCATGCAGACGAAGACATTCACTCAGAGTATCCCTGCGCGTAGTCCATTCAACATTATACATCAGAAGGCCTCTGCGAGAATCAACATATGCACGATTCTCCTGAGATTGGGCCATACTGCATGCAGGAGGCGGGGAGACGGAAGGCTCAGAAGCAAGCACAGAGGTCGCCGTCTGACTCCCCGATATTGTACCTCCAAATCCTAGCCTCAATCCTGAGAGCCTGCGTCTTTTGAGATTCTGTCTATTGATGTCCGTTCTCTGAATATTGATATGTTGTGCCAAGTTTTGAGAGATAACCTCCAGTCTATGTGTCAAAGAATCGGCATCCTGTGCAATATGTGTCATATTCTGCTCCAATGGTTGTGATGATGGTCCCTCAAATCGAACTCTTTTCTGTGAAGGCTCGGCCCCGTCGTCAGTCCTCGGTGTCGCCACGTCTGCGGTAGGTGAACACCGCGCACGTGGGTCAGAAAGAATATAATTGCGAACACTCAGCATCATCGTCCAGCACTTCCATGCAATCATCTGCACGGCCGAGAGGAAGCTCCCGCTGGCGAAGTGCGAGCGTACCTTGTGGAGCATCTGGGGTCTCCAAACACCCCATGTGACGTCGGATGGCTTGCGTCGGCACCACATACGAAGCAAGCACATGCCTTCAAAAGCGTGAATAGCACGGACGGCCTCGGCATCTAGCGTGATGACTTCTCCCGCAAACAGGAGCCTCGACTGAACCTGATACTGATATCGTCGATATTTGTGCTTCAACGGTACAGCCCTGCATCCAAAATATGATATCTGAGCAAAGAAAGCGCCACGTGCACATTTGAGACGATGTTGGACATCTTCGTGGCCCTCATGAAAGCTGCTGGAGACTACACTGCCTAAGATATGGAGTGACTCAACCTGTTTGAACGATACCTGCTGGTCCCCAACCTGAGCCCAAATTGGTGTCCTGTCAGGAGTGCCACAACGGAGGACCTGCAAAGACAACGCCTTCCAACTCATCCCCCAATCATTTAGGGCCACAGTGAATACATTGACGATGTCCTGGTCACCGCCGGGAACCTCGTAGAGCTCCTTGCTTAGGTAAGAGTGCTCAGAATCGAAGCAGAGAACTTCGCAGAAGATTTCCTTAAAACCTTCATGTTTGCACTTCCTGATGTAAAGATGAGGTCGGTTCCGCGAAGGGACCCGATAGAAAAACTGCATCTAGACAGCTGAGCTGCTCTCAGAATGAAACTTATATGCTAATGCTCAATGGAAAAAGCGGCTTTCTCAATATGACCAGTCAAATCTCTAGCAAATCTTTAGAAAACCGGGCCCAAGTCACCACATTGTCCGTTCTGGTCGGATCGATCAACTAGCTCCACCCTGCGCCCGAATTCCTCTTAGCTCATCTTGCCGAAGAGCTCTACGAGGTACTGGGCGCCGGCGGTAAACCGTCAACCTTGGTTACCGCCGGGAGACTCGCAGAGCTTCCTCGCTCATCTGCAGCTCGAGTTGAATCATGAAAACCAATACCATCTCCAAAGAATTAGCAGAGTACGACAAGTTGTTCAGCCCGAGCGCTGATAGCAGACTGATTTCAGGCACTAGATATTTTGAACTAGCGCCCCTGATGAGTTCCTTCCGATTGCTGTGCTGAACAGCTCTGAAGCTCATCTGCAGCAGGAGTTAAGTGAGGAAAACCAATGCCATCTCCAAGAAATTAGCAGAGTGCAAAAAGTTGTTCAGCCCGAGCGCTAATAGCAGACTGATTTCAGGCATCTAGGTATTTTGAAATAGCGCGTCTGATGTATTCCTTCCGGTTGATGTGCCTAAGAGCTCTGGAGCTCATCTGCAGCTCGAGGTAAGTCGAGAAAACCAATTCCATCTCCCAAAACAAGGAGCATAAATAATGTTTCGGCGTCTGCGCTGAAAGCAGACCGAGTCCAGGTGTCTAGTAGCGCGCCTCATGATTGCCTTATGATTCTTCTGCTGAACAGCTCTGTAGCTCATCTGCAGCTCGAGTTGAATTATGAAAACCAATACCATCTCCAAAGAATTCGCAGAGCACGAATAGTTGGTCAGCCCGAGCGCTGATAACAGACTGAGTTCAGGCGTCGAGATACTTGTAAGTAGTGCCTCTGATGATTCCCTTCCGATTCCTGGGCTCAAGAGTTCTGCGCCTCATCTGCAGCGCGAGTTCAGTGATGAACACCAATACTCTCTCCAAGAAATTAGCAAAGTACGAATAGTGCTTCAGCCCGAGCGCTTATAGAAGACTGATGTCAGGCGTCTAGATTTTTTCAACAAGCCCGCATGCTGATGTCCTCCCAATTGCTGCGCCGAAGAGATCTGAAGCTCATCTGCAGCTCGAGTTAAGTCAAGAAAACCAATTCCATCTCCAAAAAAAGACCAGAGTATGAATAGGTGGTTGGCTTCTGCGCTGATAACAGGCCGAGTCCAGGTGTCTACTAGCGCGCCCGATGCTTTTCTTCCGATTGCTGTGCTGAACAGCTCTGTAGCTGATCTGCAGCTCGAGTTGAGTCAAGAAAATCATCGCCATATCGTGAAAAAAAGCAGAGTACGAGTAGGGCTTCAGCCCCAGCCCTGATAGCAGACTGATTTCAGGCGTCTAGATACTAAGAACTATCGTGCCTGATCATTGCCTTCCGATTACTGAGCCGAACAGCTCTGTAGCTCATCTGCAGCACGAGTTAAGTCAAGAACACCATCATCATCTCCAAATAATTGGGAGAGTACGAATATTGTTTCGGCTCCAGTGCTGATAACAAACCGAGTTCGGGCGTCTAGATACTTAGACTAGCACGCATGATCCATGCCTTCCGATTGCTGTGCCGACGAGCCCTTCAGATCATCTGAGGCTCGGGCTTAGTCAAAAAAACTGATCATCATCTCATAGAAAAAAAAAAGAGAGTACGCATAGTTTCGTAGACCTAGCTCGAGTAGCAGACCGAGTTCAGACCTCTAGATGCTTCAGATGAACGCGCCTGATCTGTCTGGATCGATTACATGTGCGTACCAGCTCTGTAGCTATTCTACAGCTTGGGTTAAGTACAGAAAACCGACAGCACCTCTCAAGATGACCCGAACAGCCGGTCCCGCCTGGATGCTTTCTGGCAGTAATAGGTACCTGATCGAGCTGAGATTAAGACGGCGAGCGGGAATAAGATCGAATATCAAGAAAAATACTAGAGCTCTAACGAATTGTTGAATTTCGACAAAATAATTTTCAACCGAGCAAAAATCAACAAAAGGTCCGTCGAGATTTCCCTTGCCAACTAGCCCTCCAGCACGCCGGAATTACTCTCAAGCTTCCAGCAAATAGGAGCCGGCGGTAAACCGTCAACCAGGTTTTTTGCGGTTTGCGGTCTCGCTAATCAGGCCCTCATGGGGCAGCGAGCGGGCTCACAAGAAGCCAAGAAAACTGCGACACTCGTCGAGCTGTACAGGAGTACGAAACAAGGACGCGGACAGGGACCTTCTTTGAGGCATCTAGAATGACACGCGCCGAGCCAGCGTGGCTTAGGCACGTCGGATTCAAACACCTGCGGCCCCACTAACAGGGGCCCCGTCGCGCAGTCACGCAACGTCAAGCTCTCCAAACGAGGCCGAAAAGTGAGCAGTAGTACCGAGATTGCCGAGCCAGGGTGGCTGAGGCATCCGAATACCAAACGAAGTACGGCACTCCAAACGAGTCTTCTCAGAATACACAATGAATTCTGCACTCCACCCGAGGCGGAGAAAAGTAAGACCTCATGCAATGAATTATCCATTATCAGTTATCAATGACTCAATGTTGAACGTTCTCTTGTCATCCTCGAACTTGAATGAATTGAAGGATGCACAGTGAATTATGCACGCCACTCGAGGCAACGAAAAGTAAGACCCCATGCAATGAATTATCAAATATCAGTTATGACTGACTCAATGTTGAATGTCTTCTTGTCATCATCGAACTTGCATGAATTGCGGGATACACACTGAATTCTGCACTCCACTCGAGGCAAGGAAAAGAAAGACCTCATGCAACGAATTATCAATGTTGAATGTCTCCTTGTCATCGTCGAAAACTTGCACGAATTCAGATGAGTAACAAGCAGAAAGATCAAAGAAAAGCGCCTTCGCTAATTTGCGTCACTTTACTGTCCACTGTCTTGACATCCTGCCGAACTCCCTCCACCGCATCATGTACCGCCGTCGAAACGATCGTGGGCAACATCTGCTGAAACTTCCTGAACTCTGCAAATAGATCCCCTAAGTTCGATGAGCTCCCTCCTTCCCCCGATCTCCGCCTCCACACTCGCCCTCTTCCTCTCGCTCATCTTCTCCACCTCCGACATCTTACTATCAGCTGCGGTCGCAATGTCAAACGACAGGCAATCCCCAGTCTGCATTCACACCAACAGCGTGTCCTCAATGAATATCTCACACAACGACACCTCCGACACGTGAGTTGACGATACTCTCTCCAATAGTCTCTCTCGAGCTCTATCAAGAACTTGCCCCACCCTCTGGCAGGCCCTCTAAACCCGAACCAAGACGTCGTGATTCACAATATCGTTCAGCTAAATACACTATCCACGGCCCATGTGCACTCCTTCTTCGATGACTAAAATCAATGACCGAAATCAATGAATGTGTACGGTACTCAGGCAAAACAAACACTGACGCACCGTGCACGGTAAAGAGCAACCAACAGCAAGCACGGCACAATAGCCGCTTGAGCCAGGGGCCCTTGAGCCAAAAGGATAAGCTTGACACAAAAGCCAATTACCGCCGGGAGCCTCGTCGAGCTCTTCTCTCGCGCAGCGCTGCTCGGAACACACGAGGGGAGTTTTTCCAATCGTAAGCTGAACAAAACGACAACTGGGCGCCGGCGGTAACCCGTCAACCTTGGTTTTTTGCGGACTTTGCGGTCGACTGTGCAGGCTTTCCAGCCTAGTCGGAGCAAGAGGCGGACGTATCGGGAGCAGGCGGAAGCCTCACCGATCCAAACGATCAGAGGCGCGAGCCAGCTCCTATTAGGAGGATGAGAGGTCAAGCACACACACAGGACACACACACACACAGGCAAGGCGTGAGTGAGCACAATCACTTATTCACATCATATCCTGTCCGAAATACGCTTGTACAACCCGCGGCAAGATCGTAATCGTATGCTCAACGGCCGAGATCTCGGCATCTGTCACTGTCGAAGTGGGATCAATGGAGAACGCCGCGCTATACACCTCCGTCCAGATAATCTCATGGCTTTGTGGCTGCCTTGAGAGCCTCGATATCCGTCTAACATCTATCCAGCACCCAACTCCCACGCCGTCGCAAGAAACGCCACCATCGAATCCAGCTCTGATGGCACAAACGCGAAACACCTGATCTAACTGAGGGGCGTAAAGCCCAAACCTATCCCGAATCACTGGTGGCCCGACACGGGCCGTATGAGTGAGTACATCTGCACGCGTATTCCATTCCCTGTATGTGTGATCGACGATTTCCCTCCCATGAGAATCAGGCCTAATTCCGAACCTCTGACAAATGTTGTCCAGCTGATCTATCATTCTGTTGATCCTATCTTGATAAGTACGATTAAGCACCCTCCAGACACCCTGAAGCCAAGACACCACCAGAAGACTGTCCCCAGAGATGTACACAGGGATCCCAAATGAGTCAAGGTCGTACACAGCCTCCTTCATATGTTGTAACGCAATACGTTTGGCCAGTTTGTCGTTGTAAGCTGGAGTGCCCTCTAGAGCCCCATAAGTGTGCAGGTCGTTTTGTGTGATTGCATGTACCTCCTGCAGGGCCCCACCTGTTGTACCGTACCCTTTTCTTTTCTGAAAAATAACTCAGCATCGTCCGCGTACACATGTGCTCGCAGAACTGAACATACGCAGCATCCAGCGGCACAAAGGACTCCCACCATTTGAATCCATAAAATTCACAGAAAGAAAATAGCCAGCACCTCTGGCCAATAGCTCTACCTGAGCTGACATGCCTCCTTTTGAGCTGTGAAGCCTCCTGGGAGCGAAACATACACCGCAGGCACTCAGAAGCATCCGTCCTGAGCCTGTCCCACAGTGGGCCGTACGCAACCGTCGTCATGTGGTTATCTCTCCATGTACAATGTACGCTGCGTCGAAGATAATTCCCCATGAGAATCAGCACGCAATATAGAAATGAAATCTGCAGCATCCTTAGCGGAGTTCCATACCATACGGAGAAATCGCTGCACCAAACTCGCAAATCCGTAGGATCGAAATTGCTCTCTGGCCTCATGATACCGTCGTCGGCCCCAGTCCGCCATCGTCTCCCCCTCTCTCCTCGGACGACGAAACATACGGCACAAACACCAGCCTTCAAACCATTGAGCATATGTAATGATGAAGTATCAGCAGTACATGTCTCTAGACAATACAGCGCCATACTCTGCACCTTATCCTGATAACGATAAAATTTATCCCGAACAGCAACCGCCCTGTTACGAAAGAAGTCCGACTGTCCGATGAAACACGCACGAGCCTCTTTGATACGATATTCTACATCAGGATGCGCGGGCACTAGGTAGGTGGAGAAGATCTCATGACACAATCCCTTCATTCTGCACACACGTCGAAGTCTAAAGCCCTGATATCCAAAGCACGCAGGTATACACAAATCCTCACTGGCCAGTATGTGTCCGTCTCCGTCCAGTCCCGCATTCTCCCCACATGTCATGTACAACAGGCTGCTATCCTTCCATCTCATGCCCCAGCCATGTAGTGGTAGGGTTAGATCGTGAACCATCTGAGCCAGCACGGTTGAGGAGGCAGGCACAAGGTAGCAGTTGTCCGCCCACACAAAGTGGTTCACGACTGTCCGTCGCTCATACTCTCCACAGACGCCCCCCAGCACATACCCCACCCCTCGACTGTCCCAATCCCGAAATATAGGTCCCCACATGGCACATATGATACTGTTAAAGAGAAGAGGCCCCTCAGGGCCACCCGTCCGTATACAGACGTCCCAGTTGATATTGTGAATGGCCACACCCTCGACAACTAGCGACCCCGTAGTGCAAACCAGCGGTGCAAGCAAGGCATACTGGAGATAGGCAGGAATGTTGGCATGGCACATAGCTCTCTCAGCGTTTAGAAGACTGCAGTGGTCGAACGCTTGTTTGATATCGGCGTTAGCGATATGGACCGTCTGATCCGCTCCCCAGATGTCCCCATGATGAGCAAGAGCCTTGAGGGCCCCCACAATTTCCACCGTCTTACGTCCCTCCTGGAAGCCGTATATGCCCAGAGGTCCCATGAGCCCAGCCCGAGACACACATTGTTCGACCAAGATCACCACACAAGCAGAGCACCAACGACTGAGGCTGTTTTGCAGACAGAGGTACCGTGCATCTGTCAATGATGTCAAGTTCGGCAGCTTGGGCATGAAGGCGATCAAAATCTGCCTCCAGTCCTGCGGATACTGCCGTGTCAAACGAAATATCTCATCAAACATCCGAGCTACGCCGCGCAACGTCACCCACGGCAATGCCTTGAGTAGTTCACGAGGCAGCCTGTCGGGACCTGTGGCGCGCATGGACTTGAGACGTGACCGTGCCTGGCATACAACCGCCATCGTCAGTCCCTCTGTGCAGTACCCATCACATAGGTTATGTTGTGCCTCCTCCCTCAACTCCTCCAACATCTCCATATCCCGTCCTCTGACCTTTTCCGGAGTATATCTCTGTCTGCTGTACGCTCTGATCTCCTCCACCCACTCCCCCCTGTCCTCAGATATCCGCCCCTGCACAATGAGGCGCTTGATACCGCGGCGTAATTTGCGCCTGGAGGCAGGGGAAGTCCACGCGGCCAACGCCGCACGATACTCCCTCCGAAGTCCGTTGGCACGCCTGCGCAAGCTGGGTACGTCCACTGACGCAGGGAAAGGCTTCCGTCGCAGAATCTCCTGGCAGGCCGCGAGCCCCGCAGGCCGAACTGGCGGTAATCCCCGTCCCGTGGTGGAAGTCGTGAATGTAATTTCCTCCTGCTCAGTACAGGCCCGAATCGTGGTCGACATAAGGTCCCCAGTAAAACAAGTAGCATTGGCATCTCCTAAGACCCTATCGATTTCCTTTCGCGCCATATTGAGGCCCCCCCAATTCACCGTCTTATAACCCACCAAACTCTTTTCACAAAACTGCCGTGGGAATACTACGTTTGACCAGCTCAGCGCCTGGATCACTAAAAGTCCCCTGAACCAGGCCATGGTCGCTAAGACGACTACGATTTGTCTTTCCCCCATTACTCATGATCGTATCAACCGTCATCTTTATCGATCACCCACGTCCTGGTAACAAACATGTAATGAAGAACCTTCTTACACGTCCCCCACCGAGATCTTCCGTAACTCTCCCATGCGTGTAGTCATCGTGGCAAGAACGAACTGGCAGCCTTCATCCCCAGGCGCCCTAAAAAGCAGAGAACACGCTCGCGCAACTGTTGTCGTACATTCCTCCTCTCACGTTGAGCACCTCCCTCCTCACAGGTCCTCCTCTCCTCCTTGGTAGCACTTCCCAACGCCTCATAGACTGTCCCAGTGCGTGAGCACTGCAGCTGCGTTGATGGGGGTAGCTCGACATTGGCATCGAGCAGCACAGAAACAGTCGCCCTTCTCCAGCGGCTGCGCAGAGTGAGAATAACTGACTCGAGCGTGCCCAGATGCCCGCACTGCACATCTACGGCGTTCTCGACGCCGGCTTCGGGAAGATACGCAGAGGCAACTATCACAGGGGCACTACCACTACCACAGACCACCACACAGAACCGTTCATACTGACATATTGATTGGCGCACACATGTACTCCACTCTTTGTTAAATAGTAACCCACACTTACCGTCACAACTCACGCGATATGATAGGCCACACCGTTTGATATATGCATCGAATTTGCCTCCGAAAAGATTCTGGCATTCCTGAACACCCCAGATGCTATCCCGCATTGAGAGGCCCCTCAGGATCTCATTCCCCTTGAAATTTGCCGACCCCGCCCGATTGAGGTTCCAGCTGCCCAGTCGGACCCCTGTGAACGGTGTACGGCGTCGTCGTCGTCACATCCTCCTGTTGACTTCCGTCTCGATATCAGCCTTCGTCTTAGTAAACGCAGGTATGAGCTGATGCAATCTGTCGACACTCTCACTCGATACCTCCCATGTCGCCCGTGTTGTGGTAAACCCGGCCAATAGCATAGGCCTCGGAGCCGCAGTCGTAAGCACAGTCCATATAGTAGATTTGGGCGGTCCCATTTCACCTCGCACAGCGATGACCTCTATGCCAATCTGTGTATAGGATGTTTGGTAAAACTGATGGATCTCCCCGTTTCCAGAACTGGCGAGGGCTTCCACTGGGCGCCGGCGGTAAACCGTCAACCTTTCTTACCGCCGGGGGACTCGTAGAGCTTCCTGACCATATATTATGTCCAAAAAATTAGCAGAGAACGAACGGTTTTTCAGCCCGAGCGCTGATAGTAGACTTGCTGTGCGTGCGTGAGAAAGTTGCAGAGTACGAATTCTGCGCTCACAACGGACCCAAACCAAGCGTCTAGATGCTTCGCGCCTCATGATGTCCTTCTAATTTTGCGGCTGCTCGAGAACAGTGAAGGAATTCACGATCATTTGGAAAAAAATATCGCTCGAATACGAATAGTTTTGTGAACCTACCTGGGATAGCAGACCGCAAACGCTCCTGATGCTTCTAGATCGGTTCCTGTACGTACCAGCTCTGTAGCCCCCCTACAGCCCAAGTTGAACACATAGAATGGACAACATCTGTCAAAATGACTCGAAGAATGCGGACCTAGCCCGAGTAGCAGACCCAGTTCAGACCTCTGGATAGAACAGGCGAACGGGCCTGAGGATTCTAAATCAGTTTCTCTGCATATCAGCTCTGTAGCTCTCCTACAGCCTGGGTTACGTGCGAAAGCCGACAGCGGCTCTCAAGATGACTCAAACGATACGAATAGTTTCGCTGCCCTAGCCCGAGTAGCAGACCGAGTTCAGACCTCTGGATGCAACGAACGAACGCGCCTGATTATTCTGCATCGGTTTCTGTGCGTATCAGCTCTGTAGCTGCCTAGAGCTTGAGTTAAGTACAGAAAACTGACAGTTCCTTGGAGATGACTCGAGCAATACGAACAGATTTGCGGATCTAGCTCAAGTAGCAGACCGAGTTCAGACCTCTGCATGCGACAGGTGGACGCGCCTGATGCCTCAGAATCGATTTCTTTAATTACCAGCCTGTAGCCCCCCCACAGCCCGAGTTCAGTACAGAAAACCCACAGCAACTCTCAGGATCACTCGAACAATACGAATGGTTTCGCGGACCTAGCTCGAGCAGCAGACCGAGTTGAGACCTCTAGATTCGACAGACAAACGCGCCTGGTAATTATGAATCAGTTTCCGTAAGTATCAGCTCTGTAGCTCTATAGCTCGAGTTATGTTCGGAAAACCGTCACCGCGTGTCAAGAGAACCCGAAACGGCCGATCCCGCCGCAACGCTTTTTGGCAATAATATGTACCCGATCGAGCTGAGGATAAGACGACGAGCAGAAATAAGATCGAATATGGTCAGAAAAAAGATTAGAGCTCAAACGAATTGTTGAATTTTGAGAACAAAATTTTCAACCGACCAAAAGTCAGCAAAAGGTCTGTCGAGATTTTTCTCGCCAACTAGCTCTCCAGCGCCCCGGAATTACTCTTAAGCTTCCAGCAACTAGCTAACGGAAGCTCTACGAGTTACTTGTGTTCCCCTTGCTCCTGCCCTTGCCTCTTTGCTTGCCCTTCCCCGCCCCCTCTCTCTCCACCGCCGCTTGGCGGCTCAAGCCTTTTCAAGGCCAAGCTGGGGGTCGGCCTCAGTTGGCCTAAAGGCCGGGCCCCGAGAGGGCCAGAAGACTGGCGCCGGCAGTAAACCGTCAACCTTTCTTACCGCCGGGGACTCGTAGAGCTTCCTGACCATTATGTCCAAAGAATCAGCAGAGAACGAACGGTTTTTCAGCCCGATCGCTGATGCCGGACTTGCTGTGCGCGTAGAAAATACCGCCAGGGAGAAAGTTGCAGAGTACGAATTCTGCGCTCAACGGGCCCAAACCAAGCGTCTAGATGCTTCGCGCCTCATGATGTCCTTCTAATTTTTCGGCTGCTCGAGAACAGTGAAGAAATTCACGATCATTCCGAAAAAATATCGCTCGAATACGAATAGTTTTGTGAACCTACCTCGGATAGCAGACCGCAGACGCTCCTGATGCTTCTGGATCGGTTTCTGCACGTGGGTTACGTGCGAAAACCGACCACGGCTCTCAAGATGACTCAAACGATACGAATAGTGTTGCGGCCCTAGCCCGAGTAGCAGACGGAGTTCAGACCTCTAAATGAAACGAAAGAACGCGCCTGATTTTTCTGCATTGGTTTCTCTGCGTATCAGCTCTCTAGCTTCCCTTGAGCTGGAGTTAAGTACATAATTACGCTACCGAGGACCCCCACATACTGATTTTTAATCTTATGTGTTTGCTTGTCATTATCATCTATGCGCAATGCTGCGTTCTAAACCCTCGTCGCGAATCGTCGTCGTACTTATCGCACTCGTTGTCGTACTCGTCGTACTCGTCGTCGTACTCGTTGCCGCTCTATCGTCTTACTCGTCATCGTACTCGTCGTCGTACCTCGCCGTCGTACTCGTCTTCGCATTCGTCGTCGTGCTCGTCGCACTCGTCGTCGCACTCGTCGTCGTCGCACTCGACGTCGCCGTACTTGTTGTGTTGGTAGTGCTCGCTGTATTCGTCGCCGCACTCGTGGTCGTCGTCGTCCTCCTCCTCCTCGTCCTCCTCCTCCTCGTCCAACCCCGTCCTGTCAACTCCTCCGCACTCCTCTCAATTCCTCCGCGCTTCCCTCAACTCCTCCGCACTCCTCTCAACTCATCCTCTCATATCCTTCTGTACTCCTCCTTCTGCACTCCTCCGCACTCCTCTCAACTCCTCCGCGCAGCACGCCACACCTAAGGCGGTCGAACACGTCAGGTCGGTCGAGCACGAGACACCTAAGGCGGCCCAGCACGGACAAGCCAGGTCGGCCTCCTGGAGAGGAGGTAGAGGGCAAGGAGGAGGAGGAAGAAGAGGAGAGAAGGGAGGAGGACCATCGTGCATAGCGGCCGAGCTCAGGGACCACCTCCTGCGCCCCCCTCTGGTGTCGAGAAAGTGCCACGCCTGCTGTGCCTGGACGACCGTCGTGCATAGCGGCCGCGCTCAGGGACCACCCCCTGCGCACCCCCTCTGGTGTCGAGAAAGTGCCACGCCTGCTATGCCTGGACGACCGGCGCGTATAGCGCCGCGCTCAGGGACCACCCCCTGCGCCCCCCTCTGGTGTCGAGAAAGTGCCACGCCTGCTGTGCCTGGACGACCGTCGCGCATAGCGGCCGAGCTCAGGGACCACCTCCTGCGCCCCCCTCTGGTGTCGAGAAAGTGCCACGCCTGCTGTGCCTGGACGACCGTCGTGCATAGCGGCCGCGCTCAGGGACCACCCCCTGCGCACCCCCTCTGGTGTCGAGAAAGTGCCACGCCTGCTATGCCTGGACGACCGGCGCGTATAGCAGCCGCGCTCAGGGACCACCCCCTGCGCACCCCCTCTGGTGTCGAGAAAGTGCCACGCCTGCTATGCCTGGACGACCGGCGCGTATAGCAGCCGCGCTCGGGGACCACCCCCTGCGCACCCCCTCTGGTGTCGAGAAAGTGCCACGCCTGCTATGCCTGGACGACCGGCGCGTATAGCAGCGCAGCTGGACCACCCAGCCCACCTGCGGTGTCGACCCCCTATGGTGTCGAGAAAGTATGCCCACGCCTGCTATGCCAGGACGACCGGCGCGTATAGAGACCGCAGCGAGAGACCACCCCCTGCGCACCCCCTATGGTGTCGAGAAAGTGCCACGCCTGCTATGCCTGGACGACCGGCGCGTATAGAGACCGCAGCGAGAGACCACCCCCTGCGCACCCCCTATGGTGTCGAGAAAGTGCCACGCCTGCTATGCCTGGACGACCGGCGCGTATAGAGACCGCAGCGAGAGACCACCCCCTGCGCACCCCCTATGGTGTCGAGAAAGTGCCACGCCTGCTATGCCTGGACGACCGGCGCGTATAGAGACCGCAGCGAGAGACCACCCCCTGCGCACCCCCTGGTGTCCTGCCACGCCTGCTATGCCTGGACGACCGGCGCGGTGTCGAGAAAGTGCCACGCCTGCTATGCCTGGACGACCGGCGCGTATAGAGACCGCAGCGAGAGACCACCCCCTGCGCACCCCCTATGGTGTCGAGAAAGTGCCACGCCTGCTATGCCTGGACGACCGGCGCGTATAGAGACCGCAGCGAGAGACCACCCCCTGCGCACCCCCTATGGTGTCGAGAAAGTGCCACGCCTGCTATGCCTGGACGACCGGCGCGTATAGAGACCGCAGCGAGAGACCACCCCCTGCGCACCCCCTATGGTGTCGAGAAAGTGCCACGCCTGCTATGCCTGGACGACCGGCGCGTATAGAGACCGCAGCGAGAGACCACCCCCTGCGCACCCCCTATGGTGTCGAGAAAGTGCCACGCCTGCTATGCCTGGACGACCGGCGCGTATAGAGACCGCAGCGAGAGACCACCCCCTGCGCACCCCCTATGGTGTCGAGAAAGTGCCACGCCTGCTATGCCTGGACGACCGGCGCGTATAGAGACCGCAGCGAGAGACCACCCCCTGCGCACCCCCTATGGTGTCGAGAAAGTGCCACGCCTGCTATGCCAGGACGACTGGGGCCACGCCTGCTATAGCAGGACGACTGGGGCGTATAGAGACCGCAGCGAGAGACCACCCCCTGCGCACCCCCTATGGTGTCGAGAAAGTGCCACGCCTGCTATGCCAGGACTGGTGTCGTCTTGCGTGTGCGAGTGTGTGCATGCGTGCGGCTGTATGTAGACGCGTGTCGCCGAGACGTGCTGTGCTGCTGTGCTCTGCTGAGCTGTGCTGTGCTGTCCTATGCTGCGCTGCGGTCTGCTGCGCTGTGCTGCGCTGTGCTGAGGAGGAGGAGGAGGAGGAGGAGGAGGAGGAGGAGGAGGAGGGGAGGAGGGCGGGTGTGGGGGAGACGCGGGCGCGGCGCGGCAGGGAAGATTACGCTACCGAGAAACCCCACATACTTATTTTATGTCACGTGTGTTCACAAACCATATCACATCCCGCTTCGCCATCCTGACGAGCCAGACTGATCAGCCAGACCAGCCAGACTGACCAGACTGAGGCACCCCCTGTGGCGTCGAGAATGTGCATCGCCTGCTGTGCCTGGACGACCGTCGTGCATAGCGGCCGCGGTGAGAGACCACCCCCTGCGCACCCCCTGCGGCGTCGAGAATGTGCCACGCCTGCTGTGCCTGGGCGACCGTCGCGCATAGCGGCCGCCGTGAAAGACCACCCCCTGCGCACCCCCTGTGGTGTCGAGAAAGTGCCGCGCCTGCTGGGCCTGGGCGACCGTCGTGCATAGCGGCCGCGGTGAGAGACCACCCCCTGCGCACCCCCTGTGGTGTCGAGAAGGTGCCACGCCTGCTGTGCCTGGACGACCGTCGCGCATAGCGGCCGCGGTGAGAGACCACCCCCTGCGCACCCCCTGTGGTGTCGAGAAAGTGCCACGCCTGCTGTGCCTGGACGACCGTCGCGCATAGCGGCCGCGGTGAGAGACCACCCCCTGCGCACCCCCTGTGGTGTCGAGAAAGTGCCACGCCTGCTGTGCTCGTGCATAGCGGCCGCGGTGAGAGACCACCCCCTGCGCACCCCCTGTGGTGTCGAGAAAGTGCCACGCCTGCTGTGCCTGGACGACCGTCGTGCATAGCGGCCGCGGTGAGAGACCACCCCCTGCGCACCCCCTGTGGTGTCGAGAAAATGCCACGCCTGCTGTGCCTGGACGACCGTCGTGCATAGCGGCCGCGGTGAGAGACCACCCCCTGCGCACCCCCTGTGGTGTCGAGAGAGTGCCACGCCTGCTGTGCCTGGACGACCGTCGTGCATAGCGGCCGCGGTGAGAGACCACCCCCTGCGCACCTCCTGACGTGTCGAGAATGTGCCACGCCTGCTGTGCCTGGCCGACGTGCATAGTGGCCGTAGTGGGAGACCACCCCGCGCGCAACCCCTGTGGTGTCGAGAAAGTGCCGCGCCCGACCGTCGTGCATAGCGGCAGCGGTGAGAGACCGCCCCCTGCGCACCCCCTGTGGTGTCGAGAAAGTGCCACGCCTGCTGTGCCTGAACGACCGTCGTGCATAGCGGCCGCCGTAAGAGACCATCCCCTGCGCACCCCCTGTAGTGCCGAGAAAGTGCCTGCTGTGCCTGGACGACAGTCGTGCATGGCGGCCGCGGTGAGAGACCGCCCCCTGCGCACCCCCTGTGGTGTGGAGAAAGTGCCACGCCTGTGCCTGGACGACCGTCGTGCATAGCGGCCGCGGAGAGAGACCACCCCTGCGCACCTCCTGTGGTGTCGAGAATGTGCCACGCCTGCTATGCCTGGACGACCGTCGTGCATAGCGGCCGCGGTAAAAGACCACCCCCTGCGCACCCCTGTGGTGTCGAGAAAGTGCCACGCCTGCTGTGCCTGGACGACCGTCGTGCATAGCGGCCGCGGTGAGAGACCAGCCCCTGGGCACCCCCTGTGATGTCGAGAAAGTGCCACGCCTGCTGTGCCTGGACGACCGTCGTGCATAGCGGCCGCGGTGAGAGACCACCCCGTGCGCACCCCCTGTGGTGTCGAGAAAGTGCCACGCCTGCTGTGCCTGGACGACCGTCGTGCATAGCGGCCGCGGTGAGAGACCACGCCTCGCGCACCCCCTGTAGTGTCGAGAAAGTGCCACGCCTGCTGTGCCTGGACGACCGTCGTGCATAGCGGCCGCGGTGAGAGACCATCCCCTGCGCACCCCCTGTGGTGTCGAGAAAGTGCCACGCCTGCTGTGCCTGGACGACCGTCGTGCATGGCGGCCGCGGTGAGAGACGTGGGGGCTTGCCGGAAGCTCTCCCGGACGCGCTGCCGCCGCCGGAGTTTCTGCGAGGCCTGTAGACCGCCGTGGAGGAGCTCCTGGCAGGCACCAGCACCGTCCGGCTTCTTATCTTAAACCCTTTAGCTCTCAGCGAGCTCTCCGGGAATTTCAAGAACAAACTTTTAAACCGACCAAGTCAGCAAAAGGTCCGTCGAGATTTTTCTTGCCAACTAGCTCTCCAGCGCCCCGGAATCACTCTTAAGCTTCCAGCAACAACTTGCTAAGGGAAGCTTTACGAGTTACTTTGTCCTTTCTGGCCGGGTCGGCCAACTAGCTCCATCCTGCGCTGGAATTCCTCTAGCTCATCGATGCCGAAGAGCTCTACGAGGTACGCGGGCGCGCCAACCCGGGCCCGCGCCCCAGGGCGAGGCGTGCCCGAGTTCATGCGACAGCGTGCCAGGCAGCTCCGAGCACGCTTTCGACGTGCGATATGACGCTGAAAAGCTTGCCTGGCGCGCCCCTGACAGGCTGTAGAAGTGCGTGCTGGAACTGGGCGCCGGCGGTAAACCGTCAACCTTTGTTACTGCCGGGGGACTCGTAGAGCTTCCTGACAACATATAATGTCGAAAAAAAATACACAGAAAAAATGATTTCTCAGCCCAAGCAATTTCAAACCACTCGATGCAACAACCGAACGCCCCCGATGCTTCTGGATTGTCTTCTGTAGGAGCTCTGTAGCTCTCCTACAGCCCGAATTACGCGCGTAAATGGACAGCACCTCTCAAGATGACTCGAAGAATACGAATAGTTTGGCAAATCCAGCTCGAGTATCAGGCCGAGTTCAGACCTCTGAATGCGACAGGCGGACGCGTCTGGTCTCCGGGTCGATTCCTGTGATTACCAGCCCTACAGCCCCCCTACAGCACGAGTTAAGTGCAGAAAGCCTACAGTATCTTTCAGCATGGCTCGAACAATACGAACAGCTTCCCGGACCTAGTTCGGGCAGCAGACAGAGTTCAGAGCTCTGGAGTCGAAAGGCGGACGCGCCTGATGTCTCCGAATCGATTCCAGTGATCACCAGCCCTGCAGCCCCCTACAGCCCGAGTGAAGTGCAGAGAACCGACAGCATCTCAAGATGACTCGAACAATACGAATAGTTTCGCGATTCTATATCGGGCAGCAGACCGAGTTCAGCGCTCTGGATTCAACACGGCCACTGATAATTCTGAATCAGATTATGTACGTATCAGCTCTATAGTTGTCCAGTAGCTCGAGTTAAGTACAGAAAACCGAGAGCGTCTGTCAAGATGACTCGAATAATACGAATAAGTTTGCGGACCTAGCTCGGCTAGCAGACCGAGTTCAGACCTCTCGGTTCAACAGACGAACGTGCCTGATCATTCTGAATCGATTAGCTGTGCTTACCAGCTCTCTAGCTGTCCTAAAGCTCGAGTTATCTTGAGAAAAACCGACAGCGCGAATCGAGATGGCTCGAAACAGCCGATCCCGCCGCAGTGCTGATTGGCCTCTTACGAATGGTTGAATTTCGAGAACAAAGAGCAAAAGTCGTCAAAACGTCCAGATTTTTCTTGCCAACTAGCTCTCCAGCGCCCCGGAACTGGGCGCCGGCGGTAAACCGTCAACCTTTCTTACCTCCGGGGGACTCGTAGAGCTTCCTGACAGCATATAATGTGGAAAAATTGCAGAACAAATAGTTTTTCAGCCCAAGTGATTTCAGTGGATGCAACAGCCGAACGCCCCCGATGCTTCTGGATTGTCTTCTTTACGAGCTCTGTACTCTCCTACAGCCCGAGTTACGTGCGTAAATCGACAGCACCTCTCAAGATGACTCTAAGAAAACGAATAGTTTGGCAACCCAGCTCGAGTATCCAACCGAGTTCAGACCTCTGAATGCGACAGACCGACGCATCTGATGTCTATGAATCGACTCCTCTGATTACCAGCCCTACAGCCCCCCTACAGCACGAGTTAATTGCAGAAAACCGACAGCACCTCGCAGAACGACTCGAACAATAGAATAGTTTCGCGGACCTACTTCGGGCAGCAGACCGAGTTCCGAGCTCTGGATTCGACAGGCGGGCGCGCCTGATGCCTTCAAATCGATTCTTGTGACAACCAGCACTGTAGCCCCCCTCTCAGCCCGAGTTAAGTGCAGAAAACCGAGCATTTCTCAAGCTGACGAACAGTTTCGCGATTCTAGATCGGGCAGCAGACCTAGTGCAGAGCTCTGGATTCAACAGAAAATTGCCACTGATGATTCTGAATCACTTTCTGTACGCATCAGCTCTTTAGCTGTCCTGTGCTTACCAGCTCTGTAGCTGTCTTAAAGCTCGAGTTATGTTCAAAAAACCGACATCGCGTGTCAAGATGACTGAAACGGCCGATCCCGCCTGCCTCCTTTTTGGCAGTAAAAGGTACCCGATCGAGCTCAGATCGAGATGGCGAGCGGGAATAAGATCGAATATCACGGAAAAAATACTAGAGCTCTTACGATGTTCTAATTTCGAGAACAAAATTTTCAACCGACCAACAGTCACCAAAAGGTCCATCGAGATTTTTCTTGCCAACTGGCGCCGGCGGTGAACCGTCAACCTGGGCACCGCCGGGAACCTAAGCTCCTAGTGCTCAGCGTCAAAAGAGAGGGCTTCTGGAAGCATTTCTCGAAAAGGAGCGAACATGATTTTTTCGATGTCGAGATAAAGTTGGTTCCGCCAAGTGTTTTGATAGTAAGAGTACATCTAGAGAGCTCATATTACGAAGGAGAGGCGCTCATATCCGTCTACAGGTGCGAAAAATCTGCTTTCTTAAAGTAAATTCAAATATCTTCCAAATATTCGCAAAACCACCCAAAAGTTGTCACATTGTCCGCCTCGGCTGGGTGGGCCAACTGGGCGCTGGCGGTAACCCGTCAACCTTTCTTACCGCCGGGGGACTCGTAGAGCTTCCTGACAACATATAACGTCCACAGAAATTACACAGAACAAAGTAGAATTTCAGCCCAGGCAATTTGAAACCACTCGGATGCAACAGCCGAACGCCCCCGGTGCTTCTAGATTGTCTTCTGCACGAGCTCTCTAGCTCTCCTACAGCCCGAGTTACGCGCGTAAATCGACAGCACCTCTCAAGATGACTCGAACAATACGAATAATTTGGCAAACCTAGTTCGAGTATCAGACCGAGTTCAGACCTCTGCATTCGACAGGCGAGCGAGTCTGATGTCTCTGAATCGATCCCTGTGATTACCAGCCCAGCAGCCCCCTCTGCAGCCGAGTTAAGTGCAGGAAACCGAAAGCACCTCTCAGGATGACTCGGACAATTCGAATAGTTTCGCGGACCTAGTTCGGGCAACAGACAGAGTTCACGCGAACGCGCCTGATGTCTCCGAATCGATTCCAGTGATTCCCAGCCATGCCGCCCCCCAGCAGCCCGAGTTAAGTGCAGAGAACCGCGCAAAGCGACTGACAACGGCCACTGATGCTTCTGAATCAGATTATGTGCGTATGAGCTCTTTAACTGTCCTGTAGCTCGAGTTAAGTACAGAAAACCGAGAGCGCCAGTCAAGATGACTCGAATAATACGAATAGGTTTGCGAACCTAGCTCGGCTAGCAGACCGAGCTCAGACCTCTCGGTTCAAAAGACGAACGTGCCTGATCATTCTGAATCGATTAGCTAGCTGTGCTTACCAGCTCTCTAGCTGTCCTGAAGCTCGAGTTTTCGTGAGAAAACCGACGCCGCGTGACAAGATGACTCGAAACGGCCGATCCCGCCTGTGTGCTTTTAACAACGAAAGGTACCCGATCAAGCTGAGATCAAGATGGCGAGCGGGAATAAATCGAATATCACGGGAAAGAATACTAGAGCTCAAACGAATTGTTGAATTTCGAGAACAAAATTTTGAACTGGGCGCCGGCGGTAAACCGTCAACCTTTGTTACCGCCGGGGGACTCGTAGAGCTTCCTGACAACATATACTGTCGGAAAAAATGCAGAGAACGAATAGTTTTTCAGCCAAACTCGAGTATCAGACCGAGTTGAGACCTCTGAATGCGACAGACGGACGCGTCTGATGTCTCCGAATCGATTTCTGTGATTACCCGCCCTGCAGCCTCCCTACAGCCCGAATTAAGTGCAGAACGCCAAGAGTAGCTCTCAAGATGACTGGGAGAATACGAACAGTTTCGTGATTCTGGATCGCGCAACAGACCGAGTTCAGAGCTCTCGATTCAACAGGCGAACGCGCCTGATGATTCTGAGTGCGGTAGGTGTGCTTACCAGCACTTTAGCTGCCCCACAGCCCGAGTTAAGTAGAAAATACCGACAACGCGTATCAAGTTGACTCGAATAATACGAATAGGTTTGCGGGCCTAGCTCGGCTAGCAGACCGAGTTTAGACCTATGGATTCAACAGGCGAACGCGTCTGATCATTCTGAGTGCAGTAGGAGTGCTTACCAGCACTGTAGCTGTCCTACAGCTCGAGTTAAGTAGAAAATACCGATAACGCGTATCAAGTTGACTCGAATAATACAAACAGGTTTGCAGACCTAGCTCGGCTGACAGACCGAGTTCAGACCTCTGGATTGAACAGGCGAACGCGCCTGATCATTCTGCATGCGTTAGCTGTGCTTACCAGCTCTGTAGCTGCCCTAGAGCTCGAGTTATGTTCAGAAAACCGTCAGCGCATATCAAGATGACTCGAAACGGCCGATCCCGCCACAGTGCTTTTTGACCTTCAAAATTACCCGATCGAGCTGAGATCAAGATGGCGAGCGGGAATAAGGTCGAATATCACGGGAAAAAATACTAGAGCTCTAACGAATTGTCAAATTTCGAGAACAAAATTTTCAACCGAGCAAAAGTCAGCAAAAGTTCCGTCGAGATTTTTCCTTCCAACTAGCTCTCCAGCGCGCCGGAATTACTCTTAGCTTCCAGCTATAACTAGCTAAGGGAAGCTCTACGAGTTACCGACCAAAAGTGAGCAGAAGGTCTGTCGAGATGTTCCTTCCCAACTCGGCGCCGGCGGTAACCGTCAACCTTTCTTACCGTCGGGGGACTCGTAGAGCTTCCTGGCTATATATAATGTAGAAAATAAATTGCAGATAACGGATAGGTTTTCAGCCCAAGCGATTCCTCAGAGCCAAACCTCGCAGGAGACGCTTTCAGGGGCGCTATTTACGATGCGTGGGGCCCTGCAAAGCGCGCAAGGAAGATCTTCCTAGGAGCCTTGAAGAACTGTCGAAGCTCTTCCGAAGCTCTGCCGAAGCGCTTCGCGCACCCTGGAGCCACGCGTATTCGGAAACGCTAGGAAGCCACGCTCCCGGACACGCTGCGAACTCCGGCGAGTTGCTCCGGGGATCGTGGACCGGCGGAGGTGGGCGTGTGCTCCTCATCACCCATCGCCGGCTTCCTGAAACCTTCAGCTCCCCAAGGAGCTATCCGGGAAAAACTCGAAGAGCAAAGAGAACACACATCGGAAAACCTTCCTTGCAAGCCCACAGAAGCTCTCGTGACTGGGCGCCGGCGGTAAACCGTCAACCTTTCTTACCGCCGGGGGACTCGTAGAGCTTCCTGACAATATATAATGTGGAAAAGAATTTCAGAGAACGACTAGTTTTCAGCCCAAGCGATTATAGACCTCTCAAGATGACTCTAACAAAACAAACGAACAGTTTTCCAATCGAGCTCGAGTATGAAACCGAGTTCAGACCTCTGAATGCGACAGGCGGACGCGTCTGATGTCTGCGGATCGATTCCTGTGATTACCAGCTCTGCAGCCCCCCATACAGCCAGAGTTAAGTGCAGAAAACCGAGAGTAGCTTTTAGGATGACTCGAATAATACAACAGTTTCGCGGATCTCGTTCGAGCAGCAGACCGAGTTCCGAGCTCTCGGTTCGACGAACGGACGCGCCTGGTGTCTCGAAATCGATTCCTGTGACCAGCAGCACTGTAGCCCTCCCCCAGAACGATTCAAGTACAGAAAACCGAGAGCACTTCTCAAGATGACTCGAACAATACCAATAGGTTCGCGAACCTAGCTCGGGGAGCAGGCCGAGTTCAGAGCTCTTGATTCAACAGACGAACGCGCCTGATAATTCTCAATCGATTTCTGTGATTATCAGCTCTGTGGCTGCCCTACAGATCGAGTTAAGTACGAAAAACCGAGAGCGTCTGCTACAATGACTCGAATAATACGAATAGGTTTGCGACCCTAGCTCGGCTAGCAGACCGAGTTCAGACCTCTGGATTCAACAGGCGAACGCGCCTGATCATTCTGAATGCATTAGCTGTGCTGACCAGCTCTGTAGTTGTCCTGAAGCTCGGGTTATCTTGAGAAAACCGACAGCGCGTATCAAGATGACTCGAAACGGCCGTTCCCGCCCCCCTGCTTTTTGGCCTTCAAAGTTACCCGATCGAGCTGAGATCAAGATGGCGAGCGGGAATGAGATCGAATATCATGGGAAAAAATACTAGAGCTCTAACGAATGGTCAAATTTTGAGAACGAAATTTTCAACCGACCAAAAGTCAGCAAAAGGTCCGTCGAGATTTTTCTTGCCAACTAGCTCTCCAACTGGGCGCCGGCGGTAAACCGTCAACCTTTGTTACCGCCGGGGGACTCGTAGAGCTTCCTGACAACATATACTGTCGGAAAAAATTGCAGAGAACGAATAGTTTTTGAGCCCAACTCGAGTATCAGACCGAGTCCAGACCTCTGAATGCGACAGACGGACGCGTCTGATGTCTCCGAATCGATTCCTGTGATTACCCGCCCTGCAGCCTCCCTACAGCCCGAATTGAATGCAGAACGCCGACAGTAGCTCTCAAGCTAACTGGAAGAATACGAACAGTTTCGTGATTCTCTATCGGCTAGCAGACCGAGTTCAGACCTCTGGATTCAACAGGCGAACGCGCCTGATGATTCTGAGTGCGGTAGGTGTGCTTACCAGCACGGTAGCTGCCCTACAGCTCGAGTTAAGTGGAAAATACCGACAACGCGTAGCAAGTTCACTCGAATAATACGAATAGGTTTGCGCACCTAGCTCGGCTAGCAGACCAAGTTTAGACCTATGGATTCAACAGGCGAACGCGTCTGATCATTCTGAGTGCGATAGGGGTGCTTACCAGCGCGGTAGCTGCCCTACAGCTCGAGTTAAGAGGAAAATACCGACAACGTGTATCAAGTTGACTCGAATAATACGAATAGGTTTGCGTACCTAGCTCGGCTAGCAGACCGAGTTTAGACCTATGGATTCAACAGGCGAACGCGTCTGATCATTCTGAGTGCGATAGGGGTGCTTACCGGCACTGTAGCTGCCCAAAAGCTCGAGTTAACTAGAAAAT